>VWZT01000877.1:74998-103406 GCA_013397055.1 Pachycephala philippinensis
CATGAAAGAAAAGCCTCTTCTCCTTTATGCTGCGAGCTGTTCCATGTCGGCTGCCTTGGTGGTAGAAAACTGTCCCGGCTCCCGCTGGGTCCGCACCATGTGGGGTGGGGGAGGGGAGCCCATCAGCCCCAGATGGTCTCGGCTACAGTTGCAAGCAGCCATGGCTGTTTCTCAGCTGCCCACGGGCTCCGAGGGGTTCTGCAGCACCCCGGGGGGTGCTGCGTCTCATCCCCGAAGAGAGATGGGGAGAGGGCAGGGGCTCGGCCCGGCCCGGCCCGGCAGGGCCCGCCACCCCTCCCGGCTCAGGGACCGGAAAAGAAGAGAGAGAGGTCCCCGCGCCAGTGCCTTTTTATATGCAAAATCGTGAGAAGCGATTGGTCTAAAACCCTGTCCATCAACTCAGTCTCTTCAAACCACCACAACAGATTTATCTAGCTTGAGGAGGAGGCAATTATTCTATTTGTGACAGATCAATTTAGCAAACGCATAAACCCTAAACGTGTTGCCAACTTACGCAGCTCCCTGAGATAACCAATCTTCTTTTCCAGTAAGGAGGCCTTATTAGCAACAGATCCATAGATGTGGAATTTGTATCTCACCCCCGGAACAAAAGCAGCTAGAAAATAGTGGAACAAAAATAGGTTATGGTTTGTCTTTCGGTGCTACTTTTATTAAATTGCTTCCTACAGAGGTCAATAACCTATTAGACACCTTCTCTGAGTGCTATTGTGCTACTAAAGCAACTGAAGAAGACAGAGGGCAAGCCAATTCTTGGTGTGCATTATGTGAATGAAACACATTTATTCTGTTTGAAAGAGAGAACTGGGGGAGGGGTTTATATATATTTTGTTGCCATACAGTATTCAAAGTGACTGCACAATAGACTCCAAATGCCCCAAAAAGACAGTTTCATTTATGTTTCTGGCACAGGCAAAGGTTGTGTTTTGGACTGTTTGGTGCAGACACATATCCATGCATCAGGATTCCATGTTATCCTCACTGACATCCACTCCCATTCACATTAAGCAACTGCAAACCACTGAAGAATTTGACAATACTCTTCCAGTGTGTTACCACAGTCCCCATACATATGAATTGAGGCGTAGCTCCTTTATTGCAAATTGATGTGTGTTCAGTCAAATTTTGTTCAAACAAGTTTCATTCCAAAGTGAGCTCTCACCTTGAGAGACTCTAGGAAGGCTAAACTCTTGCAGCTGTGGAAGCAAATCAGAGCAACCTTCACACAGCCAGAACGGATTTAGGTCTCCTGGCCACCACTGGGATAAAAAACATGCAACTGATCCAAATCAAGGACTGGTGCTGAGATACATCGTTTGTGGCACACTGACAGCACCAAAGTTCTCACTACACTGAGGGTTTAAATTGCCTGAGTCTAAACTTCTGATCCATGTTACAGACAGGATAGCACTCCCTTTTGCATCTCTCTTGCTAAAATATTTTAACTCCTTCATTAACCTCACCATCCGCTTTCAAGATGCTGCTATAAGCCACTCAGAAGACATTTTGTCTAAAATGCTGTGTTGAATTTTCTAATATAGTATCCTGCCTTCCGAGGCTTAATGGTGCTGGTACATTTGTGGTGTCTAATTAATTTGGTAGGAAAAACATGATGCCACATGCCTTTGAAGAATTACACCTGCAGAGCACAGAATTCAATATTCCACATGATTTGTTTCCTAAATTCAATTAATGCCCACAGCTTGAAGGACTGCTGCAGAGTCAGAAAGAATAGTTGTTTGGCTTTCACCTGAGCTGATCACAGCACTGGAAGTGTGGGGTCCAAATCTCGTCCACTGCAAATCACCAGGCTGCAACCTGGGAAGTTTAAACCAATCAATAATGTAACTGTCATATATACTTCTGGGCTCCCAGGAGATTAAAATGCCATCATCTGTACCATTAACCCGTCCTTCCTTAAGCTCTTCGGTGCCTAGGAATAAACAAAACAGAATCTCTTATTATTGTCCTGCATGAGACTTCAGACTTGTAAATGAGGATCAATACAGTTCCTATCCTAACCAGTTGAAAACAGTAATAGAAGAGTTGCATTCCTTCACTAAATGACCTATGGGGTCTTTCACGTGCTAAAAGCTGACAGCTCAGAAACCATCCAGCAACTGTTACTGCACATTCACAAAAACAACCAGCTGCAAAAACCCTGAGTCAGAGAGTCACAAGAGGCTAATCACACAGGCACTGGCCGCACCATCAAGGTACCTACTGCAGGTCTGAGGCCCTAGTTTTAGGCTAAATGTATTTTTCTCTGTGGAGACACTCCGTGCACTTAAGCTTAACAAACATACAGCTACCACCCTGCAGGAGAAAATACAGTCGTAATTTTCAGATAGCAGTGATGTAAGTTAAGAGGTAAGGTTAATTTGTTGCCAAAGATGATAAATTATGACTTCACTTAAAATAGGTAGAAACAAAACTCTAATAATGTAATTATAACTGAAAATACTCCTACCATTATCTGGAGCTCCAGAGATGATCAATACTGAAGGAAGTGAAAAATTAGCATTGTTCTTTGCCATGACACTGATTCTGTAGGAATGGTTATCAATGAAAATCCTTGTGCTATTGCAGACTGAAGAAAAGGAGATGCTTTCAGGCTTAGAGCCATCTTCTAGTTTTTCCCAGGTTACTACATATGAAATAATTTTTCCATTTGCTTGAAAACTTGGTGTTTTCTGAGAAAAACAGTTATGGAGGAAGAGAACAATAACTTAGTAAATTTTGCTGAAAAATATCATAGGATCATTTAGAACTTTAAATTACTAACAGGATGTGTTATTTCTGTAAGAATATAAATACTTGTTTCCATACATTCATACACATACTGGTTGAAATGGAAATGCAGAAAACTTGGTAATGGAATCTGTCTTGTTCTAATACTTGGAGAAACAGCATTGCATGTCCAAAATTCCAGGACAGCATACCATCATAGCTACATGTGTTCAGAGATATTTCATATACAATCTGTTTTAGATTTGTAAAAGACATTTTCATACTGAATTGCTATCGATTGCACACAAATCATGTGTGCAATTTCTAACTCCTTTATGAAGGGCTTTGTTTCTATTTCTGTGGGATGTCTCACCTTCCAGAACAAGGTCACATTTCGTCCCCCCAGAACTGGTGTAACTTCTCTCCATATGTCCAGTTTCCCTGATGGAGCTGCAATAAATATAGCAAAACAAGACAATAAGAATACTCTGGGTGCAGAAAGGATAGGTGGTTTAACTGCTTCCTCCCATTTGAAGAAATTCCACCCCCAATGCCTCCTTTTCCCCACCACTCCCAGGTCTTATCCAAACATTATCCTTCAACATCTTTTTCCCTTCATTCCTTTTCCTGAATTAAAGTCTGGTTAATTTCCCTAGAAAATTTTTGCTTGCAGTCACCAGACTCTTGTTCCCACCCCTGCACCATTCCTCCAGGCCTCACAGGGCACTGTAACTCAGTCTGTCCATCTTCCCAGTCAACTGGATTTCCCACTGCCTGCACTGGATGAAATGCCCAAGACTAGCAGGTAGGCTAAGAACTATTTAAAAAGTCATCTTCTTGAAGTTTGCTCAGTGTGTTTCTTTTCTGCAACAGGCCTCTGCTTTAGCTACACAGTGAAAAAGTAACAACAAACAGCAAAGAGAGGTGGCAAGCAAGGAATATCCCTCAAACTTTGCTTCTCCACAGGCTGGACATACTTCCTTCCTTTGTTCTGATGGTCAGGGGTTTGCTCCACTCGCTCCACCTCCAGAAGTGCTTGGCGGCCGCGCAGCGCACCCTGGCCGTGTACTCCGTGTACGGCTGCAGCCCATGCACCGTGACGCGCTTGTGGCGTGAGTCCACGTCGGAGCTGTTGTGCTGCAAAACACAAAGACACAACAGGCATAGCTCAGAACAGCATCCTCAGCAAGATGCTCTTCTCTGAGAAAATAGTTCGTCCTCTAGACCCTGCAAGAGCCAGTTAAGCTTCACCTGGGAAAGACAGTCATGGAACAACAATTAAAAAAAGAAAAAGCAAATAATGCACAAGATCAAAACAGTGGGAGATCCAAAAACAGCTCTGGAAGTCACCTCTGTGTTAACTGTCTGAGTCACTCAGAACCCTCCACTTTTTACATCCAGGAGGGAATTTACTGAGATCTTGCCTTCATGGAGCCTGAGGCTATCACCTCATGTAAAAGTAGGATGTTGTTCCAGATCTATGCAGAGCAATCTACAGCTACCTTTTCTTTCCTTTTTTTTTTCCCAGCCTTTACCCCACTCTCTCCTAGGAGACAGAGCGAGTTCTGGTAAGAGTCAAGAAGCCAGCATGCTTTTAAGCCTCTCCTCAAAACTGTCTCTTGCAATGGCCAGCTGCAGTGGTCACTTGATCTGACAGCTCTTAAGCTACACTCAAGAACGCAGCTTGATTGTGATCTTCACTGTGCCTTTTTAATGTGCTAGGGGCAAGCTGCCTTCTAAGAAAAGAGCTACAGAGAAGTGACAGCACATGGGCAGAGAGTCTGTCTACCTCACCTTTTGTGGAAGAGCTGCAACAAGATAAGGAATCTACTCAAATAATCTTCAAGGAGATTGAAGAGGAAGGGAAGAAAAACTTTTCTGGGATTCCATCACGAGAAATCAGACTCACTACCATCAACTACGGTCAACAGCACACAGAAAGATCTTGGACTAATACAAAACAAATCTTTAACACTGCTCTATTGTGTGTGAAATGTCATGATCAATAAAAACAAATCATGATTACCAGTAGCTAATATATACACTATATGTATTATCCAACTCTCCAATTATGAGGCCCTTCAGTGTTTTCATTAAGTTCAACAAATCTCAGAACCCATCCAGTGGAGCACTGAGCCACAAAGTTAAACCAGTCACACCACGTACTTCTGCTAGAGTACAGGCAGTGTTTGGAGCGTGAATTAGAGTCAACATATGCTGCCCACATGGACCACAAAATCAGTGTAGCACTTGGGAGCAAACAAATCCAGAACACAGACACATCAATATGCTCACAAGATTTACAGTGTATCTGTATTGCTGGAGAATTATTTTTAATGTTGCATCAGAAAGATCGTCACTATGTTTTTGTTTAAGAAGTTCAGGTTTCATACCAGTTCTACTTCGCCATCAGGTTGGAGCACTTCAGTCTGCCAAAAGAGCTCAATTCCATTTCTTTCATAATTCCAATGTAATGTAATTTCTGTATCTGTGCTATCTTCCCAAACCTGTAAAGGTGCAGTGGGATACACTGCCAACGGAAAATCTGAGTTAGCTCTTGTAAAACTTAAAATAGATGCAAAAGTATGTTATTTTAGCTGAGTAGTAAAAGCAAACAAAAAATACACATTTTTCTCCTAATCTAGAAGAAACACATATAAATTACAAAACTTCATTTCAGAAAGGAAGAGATACATTTACTGCAAACCAGTAAAATTCTCTAATTCAGGGCCTGGCCAAAGCTCCTGATGTAACATGGTAATATTGAACACATTTCTGCACCCCAGAATCGTGCCTCTTTGACAGAAGTTTTATTCACAACTCTAACACTGACTCCTGTCCAGTAGTTACCCTCCAGTAAACAGTGCCAATGCTACTTCTTCAAAAAGATTTCTGAGATCCTTTATTGCTGTGTAAGAGTAATCAGCAAGTGAACTAAATCTCAAAAACTCCCATATTATCAGTATAATAGTGAGGAAAGCAACGCAATGTGGGGACATGGTGTGCTTACACGCTTGGCCATTTATCCTAGAACTTCATGAATTACATTATTGAATTACACTGCTTCATGAAACACAATTTGAGGACTTTCATACTCAAAAGAGTTTGTATTTGATATAGAAGGTCCAAACTACCACATGCAGAACAGGAAACAATGGATTTACATTTTCCTTTACTTACTGTCATCCTTTAAGTTAGTAAAATTCTAATGTAAATATTTACAGGATCACAGAAAACATGAAGGATTTTACAGGAACCACTATTTAAAAGCTTAACTCATCACACATATTATACACCATTTCTTTAACTTGCAACTATCACTAAGACTGGACAAAGAATATTGTAGTAAAATTTTAATGTACTTACCACATTGAATGTAAACTATTCTAGCTTGACTTCCAATGAAAACTGAGTTTATGACATTGTGTTGTCTCCCTACAACCTGTCAGTTTACTCCTCCACTTTCTTGACTTATTTCTTCCCCTTCCAAACAATCAGATAATCAAATTTTAGAATTTTCATGCCTCTCTGAGACAAAAGCCTCTCTGAGACGAAACTAATGCAGAGAGACATTTAACGTAAGTTCCTTAATATAAAAAAGCATGGCTAGCAAAATCGTCAACAATGCCTCTGAGGAAGGAAGCAGTGCCAGGATGCAGCAGTTACACCAACAGCCTCCTCTGCCATTGTCCCATCAGCTTCTTCAAACACATAAGGCAGCCACAGGACCTGGGGAACACTGAAGTGGGACTAGAGGACACAAGGAGACCTGGAAATACTGCTGGAGACCGAAGAAATACCCAGTTGTTTTGAGGCAGGAGTAGGAAGGAACTTATGGGACCCATGGCACACTGAGATAGAGGACACAACTACTAGGGAACAAGGAACCACAGCCATCAGATACTCCTGAGAGAATAACCTGGCTTTTGTCACTGATGAACTACTCTTCCTCCCTTACAGTAGCACAGTGGATATTACTGTCCCATATTAGGACCAAGAGCAGGTTAGCACCATCACTTCTTTCCCAGCAATAGCTCTTACACATGTATCACATCACATATCATACTATTTCCAAGTAACCTACACAGGTATTTTGCTTAAACTCACAATTTTATATCCTTGCATCATATTGCTTTCTCTTTCATAAACCAGCTTCAACAAAGCAGCAGATTTTAAAAAATTAAGGGGTCATTCCAATAACCAAATCTGACCTTTGGAGAAAAGCTGTTTTCTACTATTAATGCAACTTTCTAAAGCTGAAATTGAAGAGAGAGCAGGTAACTATAGCACAGTGACAGATAAGCAATTAAACTTTGAAGATAAAAATCAAGGACTTCCATACTTTAAATCAGGACACAGAAGTATCAAGCTCAGAAAGAGCAACAAAAAGCCCTAAACAAAGACATAGGAAAAAACCTTACTTCTGTGTTTTACATGAAAAACATCTGTGGCCGTTTTCCTTCCCAGTGGGTTTTCCACAGTCAGTGTGACATTCCAGATCCTCTGCTGGCCTATATCCCAAGAACATGAGCACTTCTTAGGACAACTTGCTGCGCACAGAGCTATTTTCTGGGACGACCTATCAAAGAAAGGGAGAGGTAGTAGGTAGGGCAAAGAGAGAGAAAGATGTTTTTCCATAATGTACAATCAACATAGATCTTGAAGTTCCTGAAGAAACCAGAATCAACTAGAATACAGCATCATAAAAAATAAGGCTGAGGGGAGAACACAAAAAGCCACCCAGTTCTTTCCCTTAGCCTGAAGTAGGATGAATATAAATATTCTTCAAAGAAAGTTTTCTTTGAAGTCCAGGTTTGTCTTTTTGATACAGATATATTGCTTTTAGAAATTTCCTTATGGATATTCTAAACCAGACTTATTTGCCAAGACTTAAATAATTTACATGTCTACCACGAAGCTTTTAAATGAAGCTGTAATTTCAACTGCATCTTGAAGTGCATCTTCTAACCTTCCATTTTTAAATCACCGTAACAGTATCTTAATAGAAGTGAGTGATGCGGAGACCAAGAAGCTATGTGCAATGCTGGCCTGTTTTCTGCTGAGGTCTTTTGATGAAAGTTTGTTGTGATTATGAGGTACCTGTCCCTGTTTCACGAGTTTCCCTTTCTCTTCAGGCCTTGGTGTAAAGCCGCTCTCCTCATGTAAGGGCCATGTCTGATATGTCAGAGCCGTGTAGCCTTGACTCAGACTGCTAAGGAAGAGCTGTGAGAAAGCCTGCAGATTTTTTTTTTTGTTCTTAAATTAAAGAAGCCAGCTGAAACTACAGAAATTACAGACAGAAGAAGGACTTTTGAGATGGGATTGTCAGTAGCTAAAGGACTCATGAAGGAAAGCATGAGTAGCTTGTAAAGCTCTAAAATACTAAAGGGCTTGTAAAGCTCTAAAATACTAAAGGGAAAGAACTAGGGAGGCTAATCAGGCTAAGTGCTAAGTTTGAGTCAGCATTAGTGTCAATGGATCACCGGCACACTAATACTCAGCCTACCAGCTGATCAGATCCCAGTTATCTGTTGTGTGTGCTACCCAATAATTATGTTACACTTTTAAGTTATCTACATCCTGATTTCAGGGTGTCTTCCTACCTACTGAACGATATCCAAAGAGATTAACTCAAAAGAATGGTTAGAATAAGCTTTATCATGCAGAACTTGATCTAAAGGACTGTCAGCTTTGTTATAGCTAGCCTAATTCAGAGCAGTTCTGTGTTGCTCAAGCTTTGTTAAATAAGCGATCAGTGAGGTGGAAAGAGGCAAGCAGCTAATTACAAGGACAAAAAGCATTTCCATAGATTATAAGGGAAAGAAGGTGATTGTTTGGTACAGCACAGATCAGAGTTACTATAACAATGAGACTTACGTTTTAGACAAGGTGTATCGTGGTGCATTATCTCCATAGAGATAGGTCTCTCCTTCTGTCCAAGTACATGTTACTCTTTTCATGTCTTGAGTTTGGCAGGAAAAATCTTCAGGTGTGTCAGGGGGTTCTTGTCAGATGAAATAACCAAAAAAACAACAACATCACAGCAGTCAAGGCAAAACTCATCAACCTTTTCAGTATATTAACAAGCTAGAAAAAATGGATAAGTATGAAGTCTGGTTTACTACAGACGTTATTACTGAAATTACACTTATTTCAATGACCACTCTGCAGAGATAGCCACGATAATACCAGGAGTTAATAGCAATCAAAGACTTTTATAGTCTATTATCTTTTTTTTTAATACTCATCCATTCATTTTTTCAATCTGTATTTTTTTTCAATCTTTAAAAATTGGCTACTAGCCTTCGAAAAGGGGACTGTGCTTTTTTACCACATGCACACAGACAATGAAGCTGAACTCCTAAATGGGTGGGTATGTTTAAGAATCAACCACTGGCCATAGGGTCAATTAATTTAATGCTATTTTTCCTGCTTTCTATATGTAAGTTTACAGATCTGAAGTCAGACAGAGTTCAGCCAGGCATGACAAGACCATGACAAGGACGCTTTTTTTCCCCTGTCCATTTTTTCCCACAGTCATTCTCGAGTTAGTAACAAGAGGAAAATAAAACTGTAACAATGTGTTCACTTACTACCCACAAAGAAAGCTGCGTGATGTAACCGCCTCTCTTCATCGGAACAGTAAGCATGGATGTTAGACCCTCTGTCATGTGACAGATTTGCCACAGTGAGAAGACTGACTTGACTGTTTGTGTGCTTGAAAACATCAACAGTTGGGTATACAACGAATTCCTTAATGGTGTGACCCTTCCTTCCTATGCAGCAAAGAGTGATATTGGAGCCTTCTGCTAAAATTTTTTCTTTTGGAAAGATTAGTGGCCCACTTATATTTGAAGTGTCCAGGCCTGCAAATTAAAAAAAAAAAAAAAACATTTCAAAATCTGCTCAAGTCAGCAGCCTTCAGCTAGAACAGAAAACTACGCATTTACACATGAAATTGCTAAAATTATATTATCCATTCATAGACTTTTATTTAGTATTCTTCCCAATACAGAGATAAATGTCACATGTAGTAATACCTTTCTCTTAAACTCATAAACATATAATGTAGTCTGACAAACTACCCAAGAGATTAAATCTGTTTTACTGCCTTCTGCTTATAGAAAACAAAAATGTTCTGTCAAGAACTGCCTTTACAAAGGAACACCACCTCCTGCTCCTATGCACCGGCTGTTGCTTATATCCAAAACACCTGCTATTGAACACTTAAGCAGAGGGCTAGAAAAACATCATGGTCTGATGTTCTTGCAGAGCTCAGCTAAGAGGAGTCAACATTGACTGAATCAGATCAGTGAGGGGATAATCAACCCGGACTGAGACTCCCATAGCTTTCTATGTTGGATTGCTTGCTGGATGCAAAAATTAGTGGAATTTAAGTGACTCACAGTCTTCTACACATATTGCACAGGTAAAATCTACTCTCCAGAATCTGATCCAAAAACCTGATGACATCTAGAGTTACTATCTTTCAGAGAGCTCTAAATCAGGTCTGTAATGTGGGATCAGTTTGTGATCAAGAAATTGTAATTTTGAAACCCATTCACTTGCAACTGAAAAAAAATAAAATCTCCAAGACTGAGGAGATTGTGGAACAAAAAGAGAGTCTTGCATCCTATTTGCCATCATATAACAAGAGGAAAATGAGTACTACAATCCAAGTATGAAGACCTGTGATGCCTCTTCTATACACATGATGTCTCCAATATCTAAAAGCCCTTGCTGTTCCAAATGTGTTTCATTATAAAATCACTGTAGTCATATTTTCTAAAGCAGTTACCTATTTTGCTTAAACCAGATTCTCTGGAAACCAAACTGCTCTAGCAAGACATAGTAATCTAAAAAAAACCATAAATTTTGTGGTGTCATTAATTACACTATTGGTTCACTCCCTGTTTATTCTCATGTAATTCTCACATAATTCATAAGACATTCATTCCAAGTGACATAAGGAGCTGACTTGCTCCTTTCTCTCTGCTTCTGTAATACTAATTCAAACTATGAACCCCAGACAAAAGCAACAGATTCATCAGACCATGTAGCCCCTAGCTATGTGCTTCCTCTCCTTCCTCTGAGTCTGGGCCAGGGATGTGCCTATCCAAGAACCCATGCCACTCCATCTGCTACACTGTTTTAATGTGTGAGCAGAAATAAAGTTTTTGGTCTACTAGCTCCAGAAGATAGTCTGCAAATTATAACAATGGCAGAAGCACTGCTATTATTGCCAGCAAAATATAAGGAACTAGTTAGTGTTTAGAGCAAATGCATTCTTGATTTGAAGCCATCTCTCCTGAACTGTCCTTCACAGCTACATTCACTAGTGAATTACAAACTAGCTTTATAGTAGAAAAAAATTAAACCAACACTGCAAAATGTTGTTTTGCTTACCTGGGACAGCCTCCCACTGACTCCACCGACTCCAAGTTTTTGATGCTTCTGCCTTGCTCCTGATTCTCACAGCGTGTGACATACACTCCAAAGGTATGCCTGAATCCCATGTCCAACGAAGAGGCTTTTCCAATTTATCAAGTGTGACATTATGAAACTGCGACAAACAAGGAGCAGTAAGGCAAAGAATTGAAAACACAGCAATGTGAAGATTTGGAAATACAATCAAAAGCAGTGAGAAAGCTCAAGGGAGGAAAACACTTTTTGTCTGAAACTCCACTAGCTACATGTGATCTCATAGTAAGTAACTAGTCAGCTGATCAACCGCTTACAGATCTGTGCTAGCAATGGTCGAGTGACTGATGTGCTGACATATTTGTGAGTGCTTCTCATGACATGGATTTGCTCTCAGAGACTTTCAGTAGGTTATTTGTACTTGCTATTACATAAGCTGCTGCCTACAAATGCATCGTAATGCTCTGGGTTACATATCCCTGTGGTGGAGTCACCATCCCTGGAGTGGTTTAAAAGATGTGCAGATTCAGCACTTAGAGATGTAGTTTAGTGGTGGACTTGGTAGTGCTGGATTAATGGCTGGACTCAATGATCTTAAAGAATTTTTCCAACCTATGAGGTTCTATCATTCTATATATTTTAATACTTCTTATAGCAACCATTCCAAATTCTCAGCATATAGATCTGTGCTGCTTACATGATTTGTACCAAAGCTCTGACTCACGCTGACCACTAGAGAACTTCTCTCCAGTACTTCTTTCCATCAGCAACACCTGCACTTTCATATTACCACCGTTCTGAGAAAAACTCTGCCATCAGTTCAAAATTTAGTTTCTCAGTTATAGCCCTGAGGAATGTAGCCATTGCTCTGGAAGTTATATAGGCTGTCCATGCTTTGGTATGAGTAGACTCACAGAGTTTCTTTATTGGTACACATTCTTTAGAAAAACACAGAAGCAAATATATTCCTGTATGGTAGTGGCATCCAAAGTAACTTGTCATGTTTATTATGAATAACAGAACAGACTACATCCTTGGATTTCTTCCAGCAAGTTAGTAAGAATTTGTTTTACTTCCTTCCAGAAAGTTAGTAAGAGTTTGTTGAAGGACAATTCAAAAAAGCCCAAAACTCAACTGTTTGTAGCTATATGGCCCCAGTTACTGACTTCAGGGTTAGGTCTACTCATGGGTCTATAAATCCTATTCAGTGTATCAAAGTGGTAAAAATCTTCACAACTGCATACAGCTCATTTGCAATGAGATGTGGTTCTTCAAACTCAGAGACAAAACACTACTAGGGTGATCAAAGTAACTTGTGACTTTTAACAATGCCTATCTTATTTTACTGATCGCTGGTTTCAGAAAAATAAGCCCTTGTCTGTTTTATGTGCTTTCTGACCAAGAGCAAGTCTAAACGAGCTAGCGCAGTTTTTCAGTTTTACTAAGTTTTAAATTTTCTTTGGAGACTGTTGTCATACAGAAGTCACAAAGAGAGAAAAACATCCAGAACAGGCCTAAGCCAATTATTTGGGTGATCTCCTCCTCTTCAGAAAATGTTGCTAGTTTAGGTGCTAAGGAAAACTGTCAGGATAGGGACTTTGCAAAGCAACATCACGACATCTTCCATCATTGTAAATGACTAGTACACTTCTTTTCAAAGTACACTTACTGTCCGCACAGTAGCAGCTTCACCAGTTCGACAGACTTCTATCTCAAAAGACATTGCCAGCTCAGCATCATGTGCTGATTTGACAACATCCCATTCCACCAGCAGCCGCTGAAGATCCAAATCCTTGGAAACGTTAAGGTACGTTACTGGAAACACATTGGATTCTAGGACTGCAAAAAGGGCACAAAAATATTACTGTCTAGCTAAGTTACAAAGCAGATATGAAACAACAGTGGTTAGAGGTAAGACAGGTTCCACACCAGATGGTTCTGAAGGAAAAAACGAAAGTGATCAGGGTCTATGCTGCTGATGACAAAAGGAAAGATAATCCTTAAGGAATCAGCAGGCTAAAATGAGGTTCCTGAATCAATACAATAGCCCCCCACCATGACATTTGGTATGCTATTTAATTTCTTTATGCTCTCAATTTACTAGCTGTTTTATGGGAATACAGATCCATCCCTTCATAATCTTATGACAAGGAACAACATAAGAAGGACTAAATCCCAAATATCCCAAACCCCAGCAAGCCTTCATAACACTACGGCAGAATCTCTGGGCTCAATTTTGATCTCTGACTTAATTCAGATTAAGTAAGTTAGTGCAAAACCATTATTTGAACAGATTAGGTTAAGGGTTTCCCTCCAGCAGCTAGCTCAGATGATAGTCTAGTATTAAGCACATTCCTACTTGCTCTGCACAGAGCTCAGGTCATGGCTGTGGATTCTTCTACTGGAATTAGACACCTAGCTCTAATGGGACCCGCCTCCTTCTCTTGGTCTGGATTTAATTCCCATGATAAAGCTAAGTTTAAAAGTCAGACTGAAATCCCTTTTCGTGTGGGGATATAAAAGGCCCTGCAATATTATTCTGCTACAAATAACCCTGTAAATGGTTCCTCTTTTTAGACAATTCCTTTGTGACCCCTCCCTAAAAATCCTAACCGTTGGAAGAGATGAAATATAGCACTCATTGATTTGTCATTTCTCTACTTCCTGAAAACTAAACAAAGAAACATAAACCACCTAAACTTGATTGGGTTGTTAACGAAGGCAGGGAGCTGAAACACAAGTAACTAGACTTTTTCTTTTGCACCTTGGTGCTTTCCAAGGTGCTTCTGCTTGTTGCAAAAGGACAGGGTCAGAATGTTTATACTAACCAAAAAACAGGAAAAAAAAGTCACAGAAAATAGCTGCATCTTTTAATAAAAAAGAACTAATTCTGTGCATTCCTGCCACATTACAGCCAGAGTCATCAGGGACACGAGTGACCTCAGCAGCCCCCTCTCACAAAACTGCCACCTCCACTCCTGTCTCCCAGACACACTTCATCCACTGAATTACCTGAGACTTTCGCCATGTATCACTAGCAGAAACACGAGTATTCAGGAGATCTAGACTGAGAATCTACATTTTGATAGATGCTTCTGGTAGCCATCCTGTATCTAAACCATGCTGCAATTTATTCTGCAGTATCAGCACTGCACTAACCTCTGCGCAGCAGTTTTCCTACATAGGGATTTTTACATTAGGAGAAGGGAATGAAAGGCTCAAGAGAAGCA
Source organism: Pachycephala philippinensis (assembly GCA_013397055.1). NCBI lineage: Eukaryota > Metazoa > Chordata > Aves > Passeriformes > Pachycephala > Pachycephala philippinensis. The sequence continues at coordinate 89,398 of VWZT01000877.1, forward strand.
GCAGTTATAACAATCTCTAGTCAATCAAAGGAAGCAAATAAAACTTTATAAGCACATTTGTTAATTATGAGAAAACAGACACAACTTTGTTGTTTATATAATTAAACTATAATTAAAGACAACAATTAAAGAATAAATGGAGGAAAGAATATATTTTGCCATTCGTACAAAGCTATTAAAAACTGCTGGAAGAAAGGATTCTCTTTTAGCAAATCATCCAAAAACTTTGTTGGGATATTTTAAACCTATTCCATTTTCAATGGTACCAAGAAGTCAGAGCAAAATGAAAACCATATGCTTTCAATCTTGAGGAAACTATTCATATAGACTTCTTCAGATAAGCTTGGAGGAAGAAATCAAGTTTCACTGTTCAAACACATGGTCTCAGAACTAAGATTGTGGTACCCTCAAGTGTTTTGGAGAAAGAAATATAGACACATATATGCAACCCATCTTCTATCACTTCTCACTGTAGTCTTAGTATACAACTACTGGGAAATTATTAACATGTGTAAATTACGTGAAAGCACAACTGATAGCATTCATGCTCCTGTGAGGTAAATGCAAAATGTTTCACATGCAGAAGTAAAATCTCCTTTTTGGCTATGGTAATGACATGGTCCTTAAAAAGTGCATCTGCTGCTTCATAGCTGCTTTTGAAAAATGGTGGGCATCAGTATTATACTGCCATAAGGAAACCCAGTACCTATGATAATTACTAGGTGTCTGAAACTGAATAAACTCGGTGGAAGGCTTGGGGATAAATTTCACTGAATGATGACGAAGTATGAGTTTTAGGCTTTACTGGAAAAAAGAGATATTATTAGCTTCTCTGCCAACAACTGGCGAGGCAAGGAGCCAGAACAACCAAAACAATACGGCAGTTCTTAAAATTAACTGTGGAAGTGGAGTATCACTTTATTTTGGGAAGACAGGACAAAACACACTTCATTTTTCCACATTTTACAGACTTTCACCACCAAAACAAGGTAAACACTGTTAAAGTCCCACTCATGCTCAAGAATCAACCGTAATGTTGTTAGTCTCCAGTATGTAATCTTAGCTGCACATTTTCTGGTCAACCTTACTTGTACATTCATCATCCATTTACCTGAAGCACCGTGTACCAAATCTCTTGGAGGATCTCATTTCAAACACACAAGCAGGTGGCTGATCTAGAACTCTGGGCCTTGCCATTATTGTTTTTTCTGTCTGCACTGCTGAAGCAAGGGAGGAAGAGAGGAACTGGGAGAAGGAAAGGACCCTGCTTGTCTCTCACTGAAATTCACCAGCACAAAGTAAGAGTCCAGGGAAAGGAAATAAATACACCTGAAAGAAAAACCAGCCAGTTGGCAGAAACCCCTTTCTTTTTCACAAACCCCTTCACACTTTTTAAGGGTGCACCATTAAAAGAAACTTCTGCCTATCTTCTGAATTTCCCTATCCTCTTTCTGCTCTTTTTCTAGCAAATTCTAATTGCAAATGTCACTATTACACCTATCGCATTGATGATGAACCTTCATCTCCTCTCTGCACCTGTTTATTTTTGTCCAAATTAAAATATCATCCCTTTTCTCACAATAAAGAATACTTCCACCTGCCACATTTAATTGACTTGATAAAAAAAACCACAAAGGTCTCATTAGTTTCTGTTTTTTCTTCATCTGTACAAGTGTCCCTCCACTATCTCCCTTCAGCTAGATGACATATCACTTCACACCCCACACAATTTTATTTTCCAGGGAGTCTGGCATAAGACAGTCTAGATCATCAGCTGGAGCTTATACACAGTACTAAAAAAAAAAGAAGAAACAACATAGTTCAGGATATATCCAAGATCTTGATGACCACCAAGTTACAATGTAGGTATTAAAGGATTTTGTAGCATAATTTTAACACGTGGAAATATTTGCAGCATTCACAGTTACAATATTCCCTCCTAGCAAAATTAAGTGATCAAGGCATCTTAAAACTTGTTTTAACATGAAAGCTAAGTCAAGACTATGTGACTAGCTTTATGATTAACAACAGAGACTAATTTTATTCCTGAACAATTGCATGTGAAAACAAGTGACCAAGTTACCGCAATGAAGCAACCGTTTGGACTTGCCTGCCTTACAAAATCTACCATTCTAGGAGCACTGATAACAAGTCTCAAAACTGAGACTTGGGTGAGTGGTGTGTGAACTCATGAATTTCAAGATTGAAGAGAGACAAAATGTCTGAAAGACATATATTACCCCTTCAGTATGATAATAAATATATTTTTAAAAACTCAAACATCTCTCTTCCTTCATCACCAACTTAAAAAAAGGCAGTAAAATTTCCATAATGCAGACTAGAGTCTGGTAAGGTTTACCTTCTTAGTGGTGGTCACAGAAAGGTCAATTAAAAATTTCCTTTTTTCTTTAATGAAGTCATACCCAAATGCTATTGCTAGCAGCAAGTACACAAGAAATATTTTTACCTTAAAATACACAGCCTTCTGAAAAGTTATCATTATATTCAACTTTTTCCCCTTCAAATATGCATATTTGCTTTTTGTATTTGTATTGGATAAATATGTGAAGTGTGAAAAATAAAAATCTGGTCCTGGAATCTTGTGACACAATCAGAAAAGAGTCAATAGAAATGCTAAAGTTTTCAGAAATGAGACAAAGAAAGAGATAAAAAATCATAAAAGTTGTCAAAGAGGAAATAAATTATTTGAAGATGACAGTACGGATCAAAAACATAGGAGAAAGAGGAGTGGTAAATAAATAAATATACTTTGGCTTCATATCATTGCAAGTTGTTGATTCAACAGGCAATTTTGCGTAATGGGGTCACTAAAGGTAGAATGCAAGTTGCTCCATCACCTTATCAAAGAGAATAATTTGATTAAATGAGTAACATGTTGCTTAATCACAGACTTACAAATCAGCAAGATGAAAGCTTCAGTTGCTGTAGATTGCTTCCAAAGAAAAAAATCACACATTCAGACATTTACCTTGCTGAGAGTATGTAGTGTAGCACGTCCTCAGCGAGAGCAGTACTGCCAGAATCATGAAGTGATTCATCATTCGTCCACCTCTTCCTGCCTAAGACTTACCAGCAAAGAAAACATTTTTATTTTAATTTGTTTCTTTCAGGAGAAACGCAGCATGCCAAACAATAGTCCAGATAATATTACTATATTTAAGAATGAATAAATAGAACCCCAATCACACAGACTCCAAGAAGCTTAAGAGAAATTCAGGAAGAACGCACAAAGAAAGATAAAGAATGAAAAAAAGTAAACCTCTTGTTTTTAAGACCTAGTTACACTAAAGTAGCACTATAGTCAAAAAGTTCAATTGCATCTAAACAAATAAATCATACCATATCTTCAAAGTTTTTATCCACTTATTTCAAATAAATATTGAAGCAGAAGTTTGTCCTAATATATTTTGGCTTTCTTCCCACACAAGCAAGAAGATACCCATCCTAACAAGGGGAAAAGAGTATTAAAGGTGCAAAACACCTTGTGATTTCTGCTCCACCTACAGCCTGACTGATGCATCCAGCAGACTCCTCTGCCAGCACACAGGACACTATATGGCGGGCTTAAGTTAGATGAAACACTCATATCAAGTCTTAGCAAGTTCCATTCCCAGATGAACTGTCATCTCAAGAACCACTGAGCTCCATCTTGCATCCATTTATATATTTGACACTCACGTTGTGCCAGGATGAAACTCTTTGACTTGCACAACCCAGTTCTGAAGGACTGATTGTATGTTAGATCTCAGAAGATATGAATCACCTGCAAAGTCCCCCATGCAGAAGGGAGAGGTAAACACCAGGCTGCAGTACGGTTAAAGCTCTCAGGCACAGAGGGTACAGGAGTACAAACAACAGGAACAGGATGATGGATACAGCTATCTTTAATGTAGAACTTGTACATTTTACATTTCTGGAGCTGTGAAGAACACTGATAGTCTTCTATCACTGCTTCCATAACAGAAGTTGGAACTGCTCAGCAGAAGATAACCAGAATGACCTGTCGCCACTAAAGCTAAGAACAGAACATTTATGGATTTCAGAAGGGCCATGAATTCACTCCAGAATTTGTTTCTAGGACAAAACTTCTAATTTAATACCTCACACCTGCAGACTCTTAACTCTAGTAAGTTTAATTAGATTCAATGGTTTTGAGAAGCTCTGAATTCCTCCAAAGGATCGAAAGACTTCAAACTTTTTCTTAAATATGTTTCTAAAGGTTACATGAGCACTGTAGAACAGTCCTGCATGTAGCACTGCAACCCAGGGCTCAAGGCACACAACAAGCACCCTTGCTGCAGTGTGCCCCAACTTCTCCTTGTGAGCTCAAATGCTTCACATGGAGGCCCCAATATTTACCAGGTGAGTGTTGTCTTGCCTAATGCATAGGCTTCTGCAGTCTTTCCTGCCACTAAACAAATATCCTCAAAAGTATTTATACAACACTAAGATCACCATGTAAGAAGAATCTAAATACTTTTGAGAAGTAGGCCTAATTTGCATGCAACTATTAGACTATTCCAAGAACTGATTTAGGGAAATCTCATTTTTTTCTAGATTTTCCAAGGATTTTTTAGCACCTAAAAGGGAAAATAATTTGTTATGTATTGTCTGGAATAAACAAGACAGAACAGTTCTTTCTTACAGAGTAGAGAGTGGTAAGTAAATGACACAAAAAGAAACTTTTCCAAGGCAGATCATGTTAAAACTTCTGGTAACTCCTTCAGCAGATAGTTGTTTTTTGAGTTGCATGAAAATATATTGATACAAAGCCAAATCTTATATACTTTTTTTTTTTTTCCCCCAGGAAAAATGTGAAACTAAAACTGCTTTTAAAGTCGAAGGACTTAACTCTCTGCTTGACCGTTTAACCCATGGGTGGTCAGTTAGCTTCAACAGCATCTCTCCTGACTTAATTTATTACCATGATGAAAACCTGACCCTGCAAGACTCCTAATTTTGTAAATATCTTTGGGGTTGGACACACAAAATTTGCCCTACTGGTTATGAATCACTTAAATGCAACATTAAATATAGTGCGAAAGTACTGTGGAATAATGACACATTACACTACTTGCTTAAGTCACTTCCCATTCAGAAGAAAAATCCAAACTTTATTTATGCTCTTAAGAACCATTCTCAACTATTGTCATGAAACCAATGTCTAATTTAACTATCTAGCTCCAGTCATGTACACCATCAGTTCACTAATGGCACAGCCTAGATCACTTTTTATTGATGCAAAAGCCTTATGCTACTAAAGGATTGTGTAATATAATAAATTATTACCAAAATATAATCGTATTTTGGAAAGTGACAATGGTTTTGACTATTTGGTATGTTACTAATCTAGTTTAATAGTGCATAATAAATGGATTGTGGTAATATGTGCAATTCTAGGTAACAAGCCGGTTTTCATGAGAAAAGTCCTACAATACTCTAACAAAAGAGAACATGAAGTAATTTTAAATAAATGGAACACTAGTTGAGAAAAAAGAAATAGGGTTCTTAATATGTGAGTAATATTTTGAATTAAATCCTCTTTATGCAGAAACATCTGCCTGCGACTGACAAATTAATCACACGTAATAACTACCACCAACAAATGTCAAGCACTTATTCTGTACTATCAATAATTAAGTACTTTTATAAAATCATAATTTAAAAGCCTGTGTCTTGGCTACAGTTTTACAGAATACATTATCAATTTAATTTAAAAAAAAAAAAAGCAACAACACAAAAATAATGATAATAGATTCACAACATCCTTGCCAAAAGTGAAAATTGAACAACAAAGGGAATGAAGACAGGTAGCCAGAAAAGGGGAGATAATACTGAGTTGCAAGTTGAAGTCAATTGGGCACAAAATGATCTGCCAGAACTACAGAAGTTAGCTGAGCAATAAATCTTTCATTTTAGCATACATTCTTTCCCCTCATAAAAACTCAAATTCTCTGGGGGCAATAAAGCAGACTTGCTTGGTTTTATCAGCCCACAGGCTAAAACACTAGCCTTTTTTTAAATCATAACTACGTAGTCTACTTGTAATCCTCCTGGTGGAAAAATGTGACCTGGGATGTGACAAAACAGATATAGATGGATTCAAGACTCCCCTGCCTAACTTGAAATTAATCAGCACTGATAGATACTTCAATAGAACAGAATTATTTTGGAGAGAGGACAGCAACTGAAATAATATTCATCAGCAACAGGGAATGTTCAGATTACACACAATTAAAGAGGAATCACTCAGAAAGTGGAGACAGCTTAGGAGAAAATTACCTTTGAGAAAATGACATTTCCTTAAGTAGGTGGTCTGTGAATATTTTAAATAAATATCTCCAGGTAAACTATTTCTCCTTCAGAGCTAAAGGCTTACATGATTCCCAAAGTCCTGTCCAAGCCAACGTTTTTGTGATGCCATGGATGAAACTAAAAAGAAATTCTCACTATTTATCCAGTAACACACCAAAGATTAACATTTCATCAAACCCCACTTCAAAGTCACTGAAGGACCAAAATCCAATTGACTGCGAGTTGGAGCTATGCAGTGCACATACTCTGCAGCACCTGGAACACCTGTGTGTGTGTATAAGGAAAGGAAGCCCCTGCTAAGAACATCAGGTCAAAGCTGACTGCAGAGTTAATCCATTTTGTAGCAATCTTCCTAAAGGCAAAATTTCAAATCATACTTCATACATAGCGCCCTTTGCTTTGCTTATTTAAAACAGGTGCCAGGCACAAGCCAAATCCTTAAATGAACCTGAGCCTGTACACAGGCTGAGAAAAGAAATTTTTCCAGATGCAGGATACTTAATCTATTTAATGGTATTAGACAGGGATACCAACTCATAAACAGCATGGATTGAACAAGTTTTTCTAAACCAGACATGGAAGAGGACTGTCAATGAGGCAAATCAAGTAATAATACATAACACTGTTCATCCTATGTTACTATTCCCTCTACTTCATAAACAAACTGAGGATAGGAATCACAGTCCAAGTTTCTACCAATCAACACAAGACTGATAACATAAGTGACAGTTTAGTGCCAAAATCTAACAAACTCTTTTCCCAGCTTCCAAAGAGGCACCCCTAGAAACTAAGCAGAGCACCGGAAGACTAACTCATCCTCCTGATGTGTTTTTTTGTCTCCTAAAAAAAGAGATAACTAGGTAACTGTCAAAAGGAGCTGGAAGGCCCTAAGTCCGTGATTTGTACAAAGACTCTACAACACAATGTGCCTCTGCTCTCCTGATTCCTGCAATTCCCAGTATATCCCTTGCAAAACAAACAATGCAGAGCTGAGATCCAACTGAGGCATCTTTTCTTGCAACAGGGAGGAGTGTCAAGCCATCAGGAACCTATGGAGTGTTGGTTGAGTAGTACCAGCAAAAACATCCCAGCTAAACAGATCCCTCCTAAAAATAAACATCACACTTTTTATAGAAAATTGAGAATTTGATTGTCAACAATCCTGAATGCTAAAAAGAAAACCACATTCTAAAGTGGATGAATCTTTCTTTTAGTCCTCGTACTTCCTTTTTTCTCCCAAGCATTTTTAAAGATGGTTTCAGTTACACTTAGTACACAAAATATATCTGTGTATAAGACACTGAAAGCTCCTAATAACCTTTTGTAATTTAATGGCTGAGCAACAAGTTTTAAAAGCTGCATAAGAAAGAAAGAAAGTAATTTCTATAATTAAGGTCTAATACACATGTAATAATTTGACCACTGAGGGGTAGCTTTATCTCCTGTGTTTTGGTAAACAGAAAGCTCTTTGATGCATGCTGTTGCTTTTCTAAAAAGCTCTGCCAAAACAGAAAAACATGTACTTCATGGTCCCACAAAGACAAGAATCCAAACAAAAAGGCAGTTGAAGTAGGAGAAAAATAGGTTCTAAAATCATAAAGCAATTAATAAACTTCGTAAAACTACTGCTTGCCCCATCAGAAAACAAATGTCAGCAATTGTAGAGAAGCAATTTTTCAGGCATTATCTACTTGTAATGCTATTAGGATCTATCTGGTTTGCCCTGCTGGAGTTGGGACTGGTTCACACATGCAAAATTTAGATCAAAGGACAGGCAAAAAGGTTATGCCAAAAAATTAGTCAAACTCCAAAAAATTCAAGAACCACACTGAAATTTATGCTTTCTTAATTACTCAAATGGCTTTGAGTAAACGGATTTCAGCTGATTAAAAGAAAGCAGGAGCAACACTTTTTCTCTGTATGATGCCAGATTTAAAGGTCTGGGCTCGCATTTCTGAGCAAGTCGACACCTTCTTGAAGCAGCGGGCACAGGAGATGTTAAAACCAAACTCTAATCACCTGGCAGGTGGAGCATCCTCATCCCACGAGATACCCCACCTAGGCAACTTTTGCTCAAGTCAACTCAGCAGCTTTTATGCTGTAGATAAGCAGTGCCATCCTGAAAGCAGAGGAGACTAAGACGGTCACGCAGTGCCTTAAATTCATCGGTATGCGATGATGCTGGCGGGTCTCTGGAGGCGCTGCTACAGCCCTCCCGGACCGCCGTACCGACGGGTGCCTGGAAAACACGGGATAACGGGCGGGTAAAGCGTGGAGAGGGCATCAGAAGTGCTAAAATCCAAAGTAAAAACTCCACAGCGCGCTTCAAAACAAGCGCCGGGGTGGAGAGGTGGGTGTTCCTCAGCGGGGCAGGCAGAGCTCCCCTCAGAGAGGGCGGACGGGACGCCCGCGGACGGAGAGGAGAAGGGGGGATGGTCACTGAGGGAACGGGGGCTGCCCTAACAGGGAGACACGGGCATCACTCACCTGCAGCGGCGGCCAGGAGCTCCCTCAGGGCCGGAGTCGGCCGGATCCCCGCACGCCGCGACGCGGCGGCCCCCCCGGTCAGTGCCGGGAAGCAGCGCGGCCGCCCCTCCCCGGGCAGGGCGGTGCCTCCTCCCACCTCGAGGAGCGGGGTGAGCCGCTTGTCGGGAATTTCTACCCGCTCCGGGAAGCGCGGTCCGTTCTCTTGGCTGCCCTCCCAAAGGCAGAACGCTGGCTGCCCCTTCCTTGAGGCGCCTCAGGGCTTCAGGGTCCTGGGTGGGCCGAGCAGGGACAAGGGGGACAGGCAGGGGTAGCCCGAGAGGACCGTGAGGGGCAGAGAATGGGCGCGTTCCCATCTGTCCAGTCCCCCGCGGGCAGGAATCGCAGGCAGGAGTGATGTCCCCAAGGCACCTTCAGCTCTGGTGCCATGGCCCCGGGTCCCTGTGTCTCCTGGCCTGGCTCCGGGAGCAGGGACGGTCGCTCTGGCCGCCCAGGCAGACAGACGGGGTGAGGAAGTGCCCGCTGCCTGCAGCGGGGCTCGGGGGCCGGGCCGTAACCAGCCTGGTGCTGCGCCACGTTCCGCAGGCCGCTGTCTGAGGAAATCCCTCACAGAAACCGCGTCAAGTAAGGCTACGGCTCTCAAAACAAACTCTTCACTCCCGAAAATCACATAAAGCGTGAAGGAAGACCAGGAGTTGACCATGTTTCTGTTGCGGGCCCCCGTATGACTGGTCCCATTCAGATAGGTATAGTATGCCAAAAGCTGTCTGGCTACATCTGATGTAGCCATGAGAAAGTTTTGTTTAAAGTTGTTGCTCATCCCTTCTAGGGCATTTGTAGTGGAGGTTTTTCCAGTTTGTAGCACTTCTACGTAAAAGTGGTCTTCTGTCTCTTCTTTTTCTTCTTTTTCCTTTTTTTGTTTCCTTTTTTTTTTTCTTTAGGTTAAATATAATGTACCCGCTAAGACACTCTTTTCCTCGCTTTCCTCTGGATTATCTCAAATTCTTGAAGCTTGGTTGCTTTTCATCAGGAGTGTGTGTGATCTGCAAAGTTTTCAGCCTTATAGGCTGTATTATTTTTACACCTCATGATACATAGTTTGCCAGTTTTTTGTAATAGCATAGTGTTGCTGACATACACTTTTCTTGTGACCCACTTGAGCACCTTGATGCTTCTCTTCTGAACTGCTGTCTAGCCGGTTGTTCCCTGCCTTGTTGTATTTCAGGGATGTCTCATGCTTCCCTTTGCCAAGTAACATCCTGTTCCTTAGTCAGGCGTTACATTTTCTTATGATGCTCTTGCTTTCTAGTCAAGCCAACAATTCCTCGTCAAAGGATAGTTTAATTCTTCAGAGCTGTGTTCTGAATAATGGCATCTATTTCTTCCACAGAGTTCTGTGCATGTTTTGTGAGTCATCTAAACTGAACTTTTCACAGAGGGTCACTCATTTTTCACTGCCTGCATGTGGTCTGGAGGCACCACAGCTGGACATTTACTGTTGTTTCGGAATTTAGAGCAGTACGCACATGAAAGGTCATCTAACTGCCAAGTTTTACTGAAGATGCAAATCACAGATGTCTACGGTTAGATGCCAACATTTTGGCTTTTTTTTTCTTATATTTGTTAACAAGTCTGCAATATGCTAGTAAGTTCTTTCGTCTAATGTTTCTAGACAATATAATTAGTAAAGCTTTCTGGAAATCTAGCAACTGAATATTTGAAAGTAGGTTTTGAATTATATACAATAAACAAAATGTGGGGTAGAAAATCTTTGCACATACTATTTTAAAGATAATATATTAACTCATTTTTGTGCTTTGAGCACTCTCATCTGTGTTTGAAAATATTTATTCTTTTAGGATTCTAGTGGAGATACCTTTTTAAATCTATCAATATATTTAACATTTTCTGAATAATTTCAACCCTGCTGTAGCTCTCTATTGCCTCTTTGTTTGGGTAGCAGCAACAGTCTCTAATGTTGCTTTTAGTGATCCACATGATCCATAAGTTGCAAAATGAACAATTTATTAGCTTATTCTTTGAATGCTTCCTTAGGGACATATGAATTCACTGCTGTATAGAAATGATGTTCAAGGTACTAATTAGAACCAAAAAACCCCTGAAAAGTTATTGAATTTATGTCTTAGGTTTTAACTTTTATATTTTTCAAATCCTATACTGCCTAGTGTGTAACTGAAGTTTCGTATGGCCTTAGCTACTGTTCACTCATGCAGGTTAGGCATAACAAAGCCTCTCTAGGTTTGCTCTTCAAGGACACCAGGCCCCAAAATGTGTAAACTAAAGCCTTGAGAGGAGGAGCACACTTGGGGTAATTACATCATTAACTGAAATTATAATTGGAGAATTAACACTGATAGCAAATGGACCGAACTTATAAAAGTGTGAAGAACCCGTGACCCAGGGTCCATCGTGGGTGGAGCCCCTCGGAGCCTTTACACTCCCAAGGTGTACATTTGAAGGCCCTTCAAATAAATACCTACTTTTATTCTCTTATTTTTGTCTAGCCTCTGTTTTTAGGTAGCTGCTTCAAGGCATCAGAATAATGTCTACAAGGAATTTCATGCCGGGTCAGAGAGTGTTTCAAAAAGCAAGTTATCAAGTTCCTGATACTTGAGCAGGAAAAACTGAAATACAAGAGAAAAACAAAGGTAAATGCACAAAACAGCCTGGAAGCTGAATGTGTCGAGTGTCACAGAATCTAGAGAATTTAAAATCCCAAGTCAGGTACCAAACTTCTCTGTATACCAGGTTATAGCAATGTAGTTTGGAAAGGCCTAGAAGACATGCAATCTAACCTGGCACCCTTCATGTCTGTAACAACAGCTCTGAGTTTCACCCCACCTTTCTGGGTGTTTAGTTGCCTGTGTACATGTATCCAAAGCCCATCTCTCACACGACACACTGCAGGACCTTGATCCAGACTGCTATGAAAGTTTGCCATCTGTAGAGCATTTTGAAAGTGGGGCTGTGGACATGAGATTGTTGATGTTTCAAGGATTTCAGAGGGAAAGTACCAGCATGAAAAGATATAAAATCATAAAGATAACCTGGGAAAGCCTGGTCAAGCTAGACAGTCTAGCTGGGGACTAGTTGTGAACCCTTGTGTCATGTTAAGTGTTGATGGAAGATTGCAAGTTAGAAATGCTGCAATTCCTCTCCAGAGAGCCATGGGAAGTGACCCTTACCCTTTTGACTCATGCCTGCCTGCTCAGCAAAGACTTCTTGAGTAGCTTAACATGAGTGGCGACTATAGTAATGCTTTGTTTAGCAGCTCATTAAACTCTAGCTAGCTCTTCTGTCTGTTAGCCAATAACTAACTGCTTTATTTTCAATTATGTGTGTTCTTCTTGCAGAGTCTCTGCACCTGGCTAAAATACCTGAACAAACTGACCAAGTGTGACAAATGCACTCAAGTGCTTAACCAGACTAAGGGTACCTATTACAAACTCCAAAGAAGGTAAAGACCTGGGACATAACCAGGACAAGAACTTCTCTCGTTCCAGTCTGTTCTGTAAAAATACACAAAGGAACAGAGTGATAGAGGTGAGCATTGATGCATATGAGCTTGGGTCACTGATCATGTAAATAACACATGAATAGCAGGTAGCTTTTCTAGGACTCATTTATCAAGGAACAAAGAAAGTTGTGGGTGCAAGGAATCTCACACATAGCCCTCCCATTGTATGTAGTTTGACTACAAGCCAACCACTTTATTCCAGAAATATGACAGCCTAAATGGGCATTCTTCAAGCTCTCCCTGCTAAGCAGCTGGTTGCATGGGATCTCCCTTTGAGCAGGGACACCACTCAAGGTTGCTCTTCAAAGCAGAGAGAACTCCCACCAAAAGCAGATCCTTGATAATTGGATACCGTGCATAATCTGGTATTATAGTGCACTAAGATTTTTGTATTGGTAGCTTTGATTTTCATATTGGCAGCTTTGAATCATTGTTATGTCCTTTGTGCAGTAAGTAATACAGTGAACCTTGCCATTGAATTTTGTTGTAAAAGCTGCACTTTTACACTGTATTTCAATAAACACACTTATGCTGATACTTTTGGTGGTAGTTCTTTATTTTTCAAATTTTAATGTCAGCTCTTCCTAAAAAAAAATATTTCCTCTTTTATATGTCAAGTGTTTGTAGCTTCTTGGCATCAAAACCTATTTTTTCTCTGTTGAGATCTGTGTTACTCAATGTTTTTGTAGTGCTACATAACCTACTTGCATCATTTACAAAATCTAACACTGATATTGGTATATTAATAATTTTTATCCATACTCACTTACATGATGCAATAAATCTGCCCCCTATGAGTAATAAAAAGGTAATTTTCTTATTTCTCCACCCTACAGGAAGAAAGTAAGCCATTGGAACAATGCTATCTATGTTAACAGGACCATTTCAAAGGAAAACAAAAAAAATCTGCAAACTTAATGTACAAAATACAATTTCCTTTGTCAGGCACTGAATCAAAGACTTGAAACTAGAAAAATGGGGTAGTTTAATGTTCCTCATTAACTAATGCAATGAAAGACTTTACTGTGTTATTTAAAGTAAAGCAGAAATATTAATTTGTATTTCAAGAGTTTCTGATTCCAGTTAGTGATCATAAGCATGAGTTTCTGCATAGTTTAGCAGAGGTGTTGATTCTCTTATTAAAATTAATTTTGTATGAAAAATCTGAAGTTCTTTCAGTTGCAAATTAATATTTAATATAGTGTGAAAGATGCCATCTTTAGCCCCAAAGCAGGATGAATCACACCCACTTCCTGATTCTCAAGTTTTTTTCTTAAAACCAAGCATTCTCAGAAGTTTCACTGCCTTCAAAGGCAGCGTCTGGCTAGGACCTAACTATCCTTAGTGGTAGAGAGTTCTCCCTTCCAAAAAGGCTTAGTAGGTCTTTATACCCACTGCTCTCTGCCTGCAAACTAATAGATACCAAGTTGTTATTTCCTGTTCTGCAGTAGGTGAATAACAGGACCTCCTCAGCCCTCTCTAGGTTAAACAAAATTCTTTCCATGATTTACAGAATGTTGATTGTGTTCATGGCTATTCATGTGTCTCTTGAGTCCAGGTTCAAAGAAGAATGGAAGGACACAGCACTCATTTTCACAGGAGCCTTATTAACACTGTATTTACTCACAGGTGTGTCACGAATGGATGTGGG
>VWZT01000879.1:0-101393 GCA_013397055.1 Pachycephala philippinensis
GTTGCCCCGGTGTATGGCGACAATTTAGTAGTCTAATTAGAGCTAATTTAGAAGTCTACTGTTTGGTAGTTCAAAACTATAAATGTTAATAAATTAATACAAAATCTTCCTATCTAGACTGTTGTGACTAGGTAAATTGCATGAAAAATTTCTGGAGTTTTTACGTGAGAACTCCTATTTTCCTGGAAATGAAATATATTTTCAGAATTTCTAAGTTAGCTTTAAAATACTTCCTTTTTTTTTTTTTTATCGAGAATTGGTGAACCAAGTCTTTTCACTAAAATTTTGTGTTCAGTTTAGGGACTTTTAGTTTGTTCCCTCTTAGTACAACAAATTTGTTTATCTATTTCTGGTAAAGATGTGAGGATGGAAAAGATGAGATTTCTACAATGTCGTTTTATATTCTATAGTATATAGCATGCACTAAAGCTCAAGAGGACATAGTGTTAGAATTTTATTTAGATAAGACCCATTTGCCTTATGCGAGATGAGAGGGTATCCCTGTAACTCTAAGGCCAGCTGACTTCTGACCTTAAAAGCCACATTGTAATCTCTTGCTTAAGAGGTTCTTGTACCCATTGCCATACTTACAATGTGTGTTGAAAGTGGCAGACATCACTTTTTTGACTATTCAGGTACTCAAGATTTCTTTATAGTTATACTTACATTAAAATCACAAGACACAATAAAAAAAATTACTTAACACATTAATTTTAACCATATGGTTATGAGACCCATTCTATCCTAAATATACAGACCCCCCCAAAAAACCCAATCTCCCACAAAACCCCCAAACCCACCAACAAACTTTATCTGTGATATTCTTAGTTCTTCCTCAACATGAAAGAAGAAGAACCAGACTGAAACTCACTTTCAAATTTCCAAAGGTAACTTTCGAATTGATCCAACCTTTTTGCTGGGATTTGCAGGAAGTAGTTGCTTTCCACCATTCCTGAAAAATTCTCTGAGGAAAAAGAGCTGTTACGTCTGTGTTGTCAGCTTTCAGCCTGCTTTATGCTGTTCTTATGCTGAACCAGAGATAGGAAATATTTAATTCATACACACAATTACCAGTGTCGCAACCCAGAATGACCTATCTTTCCAGGTTTGCTACAAAAGGGAAAGAGTGGAAGCAAGAAGGTATTCTGATGCAAAAATTAGCATCTTGTGATTGTATTCAAGACATTGCCCCAGGGAAGTGCAGGAAAATTAAAGTTTAATAAGATAAGGAGTTGAAATTTTCTGTATGTTTACTTTGTTATAGATATAGGTAATGTTTTGGTTTATTGTTTTGTGGAATTAGTGGGTTTTATGAGGACAAAATATGTTGTGCATCTCTTTTCTGTATCCCTTATGAAAGTTAATATGTCTTTTATTCATAAGCTATTACAGTCATTCATAATTCTCAAAACCATAAGAAAATATTTGCAAATCTACCAAACATGACAAATTGTATATATAGCTTTCTTATCTCTTTATTGTATGGACTTTGACTTTAATACTACACATGGACTTGTTAAAAGTAACACTTAAAATTAAGGGAAAGTAGATTTTTCACTCTTCTCCAGTAGACTGACACTTTGTCAATGCTGACATAATGCTTTACTTAAGCTGATAAATGCCTGATTTGATTTCCATTTGCTTATGAAAAATAAAGATAGAAAGACTTTAAATTGATATTAAAGAACTTTCTCATCTTCCCTGTAATAGTTAATCATTCCAGTTTGACAGTTTTTATGCGCAGATAAAATTTTTGTATTTTAAAATGATTACAGATTTTAAGAATATTGAGACATTATTCGCTTATATCCTCTTAGAGGAATTGTACTCCAGAGAACAATTTGGATATACATATTCTCAATTTCAAAGATTTTCCGAAATTCTGTTCTAATAAAAGCATCAAATAGTATCATATATATTAAAAAAAATTGCTAGTAAGATTTATTCTACGATTTCTTCCAAGGAAAGCAATTAGTTTTGATACCTCTTTATTTTATAGTCATTTGTGAACAACAAATTTAACTCTTTTTTTAGCTACTTTTCTATTATTTTCTCCAGAGATCCTGGTGGCACAAGTTCACATGGACTTCTGGATAGAGACCAAGATATGCATCACCTCATCTTTTCTTTCAGAGACCAGTTAAGAAATTTGATATAGGCCAAGTTTGCTAACACATTTTGGGGAATATGCATAGGGGTTCACTATCAGAGGTTAATCTAAACATATAATCTCATTATTTTATTACATACATATATATATATATAATNCTGGGAGTGCACAAGAATCTGGGAGTGGGCACAGCCAGGGCAGTTGACAAGAAGGATACTCCACACCGTATGGAATCATGTTCAGCAATAAAAGCTGGGGCAAGAAGAATGACACAATGGCGTTTGTCTTCACAAGTGACCATGGGAAGGAACCCAATTTTTGGAGATACCTGAAAACCTGTCTGTGGTTGGGAAATAGTAAATGAATTCCTTATTTTTCTTTGCTTCAAAGTTCAGATTTTGCTTTACCTAATAAACTGTCTATATCTCGACCCATGAGTTTTCCCACTTTTGCTCTTCCAGTTTTTTCCCTAATTGTACTGGGAGTCAGTGAGGGAGTACCTGCCTTGGTTTTAACTGCCTAACAGAGTTAAACCACAACAGTCTATTTTAAGTTGGTTTTTGACTAGTTTCTGTGCACTAAATTTTTGAGAAAATTGTTTTAATGAATTATTTTTTTTAAAATAAAATATTTGCTATCTTTCTTATAACTATTTTTATTGCGTATTTAAATACTTGTTAAGGAATTTCTTCTGAGAACATTGATGGGCAGATACATTAAAAGTGTGTGGTCTGAGCATATTTCCTATGAAAAATTTAATACCTTTATTTTATCATAGAGCTAAACCCATTTTAGTAGTATTTTATTTTTCATTTTCAAATTCCTTAAATTTCTTTTGTTTCTGGTGGCAAAACATCTGTGCTGCAGGGTGGAAAGACTGGTGTCTCTGCAGAGGGTTAAAGTGTGCCTTGCACCTCTCTAACATAAGACTTCTAATTTTCATAAGTGGTGAAAGCCCTGAATTATCAATTTTACTTGAACAGTCAAGAGATGACTCCATATACAGGTTTGAAGAGTTCAGTTTCTACAAGGACCTCTTCAAACCACGTGTGGAACAGGATTAATCTGTGCTAGGTAAAATGTTGGTGTCATTCAATAAATGTGTTAAAGTACGGCATAATTCAGCTACAGTTCAATTTCTGCTTTTACATGTTTTTATGATTGTCTCCAAAGATCATAACTCCACATTCTAAGATTAAACAGGTACAATTGTTCAGTACAATAAATTTTTGGTGTGATTGCATGAACATAAACCCTAATGATTCTTCATAATTCAGCAACAGTTAAACCTACACGTGCTTGATACGCATATGAATGAAACATCAGTGCATTTTCTTAAACAATTTTATTTCTTCTACTGACATGTCTGCTTTTGATCCCCTTCTGCCACTAGCTCTGATTTCACTTGAGTCGTCTGAGGGTATTCATTATATGAGAATGTATTTTCAAGCATTTTTTTCTTTTAAAATAGAATGTATTCATCAAGTAGTGGATTATGCATGTGAAAGTATACTGATTATATAGTAATTGATAACTTCAATTATTTCTCCTTCTCTTGTCATGCATTTCAAAGCTCTTTTTTCAAACAAATTGCATAAAGACTATTTCTTAATAATAGATTAATTTAAAAAGAGAAAGCATAAACTATTTCTTATTTTAGACCTATATCTGTTTCAGATATCTGTTTCACTTGATCAAAAATTAGTTCATAGTATTCATTATTTTTTAGATATTTTTAAAATATATATGACGAATCTTCTTTGTTTCATTAATAACTATGAAAACTGTGAAATTACTACAAAAGCTCTTTTGAAGTTCTGTTTAATTTATTAGTGGATAGGCTTTCCTAGAACAGATGTAACATTTTCTGACATTGTTGCATTTCTGAGATGCCTTTTTTTTTTCTGTAATGCTGACATGTCACACCTGCTAAGCATGCAAAATTTTCAAGCATAGTAATTTCTGAAGAGCCCAGGGAAGATTGATGCAATGTTAAGACCCTCACGAATAATAACGAACAGCATGTCAGTGCATACCATGAAACCACACAGACTTCCAGCTTCCAGAAAACATGGATTAGAAACTTCCTAAATAAGTAGACAATATTTATGGTTTAGAAACCTGATTTTCTTTTCTGAAGCAAGAGGTGAATGCTGTGAGGAATAATTTAACGTCCAAATGGTACAGCATGCCTATGTGTGGACAATTAAATTGAGACGAAGTGTCTCAGGTTAGTTAAATCAGACAAAATTAGGAAGAATTAGGTTGGCCTAGATACCCAAGGATATATTTACAAGCAAGATTGCAGACCAAAGTTCGGCTGAAATTCAGTCAGAGAGTGAGGTTCACCCATGTCAGTGGTATAATTTCAGTATGTCCTGCCACCAAGAATAACTTATTGTTTTAGGTAAAATGAAACAGTGTCTTTGTTTTCTCTCTGTTGGATTGTGTCTGGTTAGCTGAAATAGAGAGTAGCGATTCCCCTGGTGCTTCTTTAAAAAATGAGTGTCTGAAAATCCTTTCTTACGACTCAACCTACCTAACTCATATATTTGGATATGAACGAGTGCCTTTCTTTGCTATTCTAAACACTCCCTGAACCTGTCATGTTAGGTGAATTAAATAGTCCAGGAACTGACATGCTGATGCTTACTTCTCTCAGCTTTGAGCTCAAACCTAATACAAGTAGTAAAATTGAAGAAGTAAAGTTGAAACCAAGTTGGAACGAAGACATACAATGGTAATTTGATTAAATATGATGATAATTCACAGAAAATCAGGAAGAAACAGGTGAAAATTGTATTCTAAACCTAGCAAGGCTAATTTTAGATATGAATAGTAGTATGTTTCAGTTCCTGCTTCCAGGAATGTGTATGCACTTCTGTAAAAGTCATATGGAGAAAGAGATTATCCCATCTGCTTTATAAATCCTTAGAGGGCAAAAGTACAAGATAAATTTCCATGTGTTTAATTCACTCCAAGGATGTCTTCTGCACTGCAATAGCCACTAAATGGCTTCCTTATAGAGGACAGTATGCAAAGTCTTAGCAGGGTAAAGATAACACTTTGCTTCAGGTAAACAGAAAGGGATTCCAGAAATTATTCATCTGTAGATTCCTGGGGTGTGCTATTCCTTCATTTTGAGTGGCTTACAGCAGTGCATCAAGTAACAATAGCAACATAATAACTACTTTGCATCTGTCCTGAAATAACACGCGCTCTGAGAAACAATTCTGCAGAAGAAGAAAGTGCTTGGAAAGGTATCAAAGACATAGGCCATAAGACAGATATGAAAAAAAAGTTATGACCACTTCTGAAGGTTACTTTCAGGAGTTCAGCCACGCAATGTTGACTCTAATTTCATAATAGCATATGAAAAAAAGTAATATTTTGCTTTTGTTATAAATGTGACTATTTCAGCAATTTCATCCACCAAAACATTTTAGAATAGAACTGAATATACTTGTCTACAGTATTAAGTTTCCTTTATTGAAACTCTAACTAAAAATTCTATTACATCATTTGCTCATTCAAGTATGCTTAATCAGTTTTGCTGCTATGGTTACTGTCAAATACAGTTTTTCAGAGGATGGAACAGAGCATGTATGAATCAGGTATCAAATCCTCTTTATGTATGTATGCGTGTATGTATGTATTTATCTATGTATCTATCTATCTATCAGTGACGTGCAAAAGGTGCTAGGGCAGTATTTCTAAACTTCCACTTGCTGATCTCCTGTGTAATCTTTCATTTAACTGCATGCTAGACCCAGTTGAGATATTTCACTGTCCCAGGAATTGCTACCAATCTCCCTTTCAGACTGAGCATGATCACTCATATTCCCATTATCCAATTTGCAAATTAAAATGTTCACCAGCTTCGCTGCCTTTATCTGGACACACTCCAGCACCTCAGTGTCTTTCCTGTGGTGAGAGTCCCAACACTGAACACAGAACTCGAGGTGTGGCCTCCCCAGTGCTGAGTTCAGGGGAATGATCACTGTCCTGGTCCTGCTGGCCACACTGTTGCTGATAGAAACCAGGATGCCACTGGCCTTCTTGGGCTCTTGGGCTGACTGCTGAAACTAGTCCATGGGACTGTCAACTAGGACCCCCAGGTCCTTTTCTGCTAGGAGATGATGAAATTTTTCTATTGATTGGAAATAAACATACATGATGAAATAAACATAGGTGTTGCCAAGTCTCTGTGTGAGTTATTGGGTCCTGATGATCTTGACCAGCTTCTCCTGGGGCCGTCACCTACACCCAAGGAGCAATATTTAAGCTCAACCCATTTTTAATATTATAGATCATTCCAATAAAGGCTCAGTAAAGTGGGAGAAATTGTACCGAACTGAAGCATGTATCTAAAGTGATTTCTTTCGATGAAGTCTAAAGAAAAGTAAGCAATGGAAAGATTAAAGGAAAAAGTAATTCTGCAGCTGAGCTCTTATAAAAAGGGCACTAAGTAAGAAAGTATAGATCTCTAGTTTACTGCAGTTGAGGACTTTTTTTTATAATGTCATGCCCTCTCTACTCCCCAAGTGTAATTCATAGAATCTGTAATTACAGTAAGTTCCATCCTGTTGAAAAAGGAGTTTTAAAGATGGAAGATTTGGAAAAAAATAATGGAGTAGCAAGGGAGAAGTACAGAAAGAACCACTTCTAAGCTGTTTATACTATGGACTTATGAATCTTACTGAGTGTCAAAGGGTAGTCCAAAACACAGATCTTTAAGATGCTTTGTGATGTCAATAGGATAATCTCAGGCAAAAGGTGACTGCATCCTTAAGCAATGAAAGCCTAGCAGAGCCAGAAGCCAGCTCTTTCAAGGATGTATTACGAATAAGCCCATGCATCTTTTCAAGTTTTCCATATTTCTAAACAACTTTAAGTTAAAAATGTTTTCCAGGCTTGCTTCCCATCTTGGTTTTATTTGTTTGTTCACTTTTCAAAGAGTCAAATGACAGCAGGCCTTAGAGAGCAATTTATAGACTTAAACCAACCGGAATTATATGCACAAAAAAATGAGGGTACCAAGGTCACTCCTCAATGTCAATATCAAGCACAATAATGATCCACTTACATCCTAGGATGCTCAGACGGATATGCCTCTTACCACATCTAAAATAATGACAAAAGCTTTGCACCTGTGTTTAACAGCAGGAAATGTGGAGGAGAGCAGTAGAAAATCATCTAATTTTGCTACAGGTAAATGCTTCCTTTCTGCTTGTGTTGCATTCTAAACAATATCCCAAAACTAAGGATACCGGAAGACTGTGCCCAATCAGATATACTTAATGAGGCATTGTTACTTGTCCATTAAGTCTTTTTACCATAAAGTTAATGGTGAAAAATATCCGTGACAAATATTGCCTTTCTATTCATTCTCTTATTAGAGTGTTGGAATTATTAGACCATAAACAGAAGCAGCAAAGAGCACATTTTTAATAGCTAGATATTTTTCATTCACTTCATGTTAAAGGAAGTTAAAGCAGTTAATGTTAAAGCAGTTAACACTTTAAAAACTGTTAAAGCAGTTCATGTTAAAGGAAGAGAAATCCCAACTCTCTATCAGAATGACTAAACTTTTCTTTTAATTTAGACTTTTGCCTCTGTGTAAATATACTAGACACTTGGGTGTGGTTTTTTTGTTGCCCTGTGTATTAAGGTTATTGTAAGGATCCCTTCCATTGTAGATAAATTGTGGCTATCTTTTCATGGACCTGAATCCTGACCCCATTGCATGTCTGAAGTGGTACTTACCTCTTCATACAACGAAAGAAAGCTTGGAACTAGCTTTTTTAATTTTCAGTGCTCTTTTTGTTGACTATTTTTTTTTTAAACTATTTAAACCATGACCATGACTTCCAAAGCCATTCTTCAGTGCTAGGATCTTAAGTGAAAAATTGAACCGTCAAAATTACCAATATCTTCTCTGGACCAGACTGAATTTCTTTGAAGCACTTGGCAGCCAAGTTTTCTCAAAGGACCTGTACTTGCATAGAGTACCACTCTTCTCCAGTGACTTTCACCAGCTGGAGGCAACCATGTAATGAACATAACAATCCAAAATTTCTTTGATGTCAGGATGAAGGAGGCTACAGGATGCTGGTGTTCATTGGATAAAAAAATAAGGGGTAAATACTGTGTAATGGACTAACGGAGCAGCTTCTCTACAGATCATCACTTACAATACTCTTCTCTTGTGTCCAAACCCACAAGCACATTCATAAATGCTTTTTTATTTTTTTAAGAGCTCGCAAATAGATACCAGGTACTATAGGATTTTAACAAAAGACCATACAGCCCTGTCAGTGAAGAGGATATGAAATTATACAGTTGACATTGCTTCACTACCTCAAAGTCAAACCCAAGTCCCATTTAAGTGTAAATACAGGTTTTTTGTTTGGACAAAAAATATCTAGACTATCACAACTAGTATGACCTTGCTTTTTTTCATTAAGAAACAATAATGTATTTAATAAAGACCAATTACAGCCCTAATAGCTAATATAGCAGTAGATATATGAAAAAAAGAAGAAAAAAGGTTACAAGAAACAAAATCACTGTAGCAATTTTGTGAGCTATTCAGCATGAAAGGTTTTATTATATAACTCTCCCGCTCACTGAGATAGATCCCTGTTTAAATACTGATGTATCTCAGAGACTAATGAATTTCATTGTGATCATATGTCCCTGTGATCAGACCACATGTTTTATTTTATTTTTTATCCTTGCAACGTATCATAATTCTGTAAGATTGTTTGACCTTTTAGCAAATATAAGCAGCTATCTATATAATCTATATCTGTATCTATAGCTATATCTATATGCTATCTATAGCATTGTTTGCTATCTATTTCTCTCCTCTTGGCTCACTGGAGAAAAAGCAAAAGTGTTGTGTTTAGAGTGGGGAGCGTAATTTAATTAAAATCTTTGAAAACACACTATTTTCCTCTCTAATTTTTCATATAAATTATTATTCAGTTAATAGTCTCGGTGGGAAAACAGTTACTGGATTAACCAAATGTTTCAGCATCTGTTTGTCCAAACTAAGTTTGAAAGATATCTGTTACCTACCCAGAGCCAGTGCTGCTGCTATTTTCTCAATGTGTCTCTGTGAAAGGACGAGAGGCAATGGGCATAAACTGAAATACCATAAATTACTTTTAGCTTCAGAAAATATTTTTACTATGATGGTGATCAAACACTGACACAGATTGCCCAAGAAGGCTGGTTATTCTCCATCCTTGGAGATATTCAAAACCTGCTTGGAAAAGACGCTGATCAGCCTACTGGTCTTAGACCCTATTTTCTGCAGGGGCATTAGAAAAGGTGATCTCCAGAGGTACCTTCCAGTCTCAACAGCTCCGAAATTCTGTGAAATCCTATAATAATTAGACTACATAGAAAAAACCTGGCAAACTTCTAGCAATCAGAAGCAGAGCTAATATGACACAGGTGTGTACTCTGTGATTTTGCAAAATGTATATATATGAAAATTTTGTATATAGGGAATAACTGATTAAATTCTTCTAATAATCTGCTGCTTATGTATCTTGAAATCCATTTTTCCCTCTGTTCATACACTAGAAACAAAAATATAACAAGGTAACCTTTATTGATGATTCCCTTGATTCAGGGGAAGAGCATAATTTATTTCTCCCCCAAACGAGAAGAGCAGGAGAACTGAGTAATATGGTCTGCAGCACTGACCACAAGCAAGAGGAAGATTTCCAGACAAAGATAAATGGGAAAGGCTGTGCTTAAATAGAATTTTCTATAGCAGTTTCAAAGGGCCAGCAAAGTACATTCATCACCCCAGAAACTCCAGGAGAACAGGCACTGTATTTTTATGAAGTGTTCAGGATAATTGAGGGTAACATTCAGGCTGAGCTGGTTTTGTATGTATCAGGTAGTGAGAAAATGAAGTAGAATTAACTACATGTGAAAATGATAAATAACAAAGTCACAGGATATTTTGAATTTTTATCTTTTATCTGGCCTTACTACATATAGGTATGTGGGATAGTGTCCTCATAACTCACATGACAACTTATTAGTACTTCTTGGACTCCTCCATCCATTCCATTCTTTTCTTTTACATTAGCTTGCATGCAGCTGAAGGCATTAGCTTGTGAATGATCTGTCACCAACAGTCTGTGGTGGACGCCATGAGGTCTGTGATTAGAAAGAAGTCCTAAATTCTGTGTAGCCCCTAGCAGAGCTTACAAAGAGCTTGCAAAGAGCAAGTGTTGTGGTAGCAGAAAGCAATAGGTTAGGTGGTCCTAGCCTAACAATATCCAGGAACAGTACCACAACCCAAGAAAGAATATTAGATTTCAGACACCCTGTGGGAAGATGGAAAATGCAATAGACCATTTCTTTATGTTATGACTAAGCATAACATTTTTAATAGACACAGAGTTAAATTGAGGTGATGGGATGTGTCCCTCTATGCTTCTTGCTGAATCAGTGCTTTAATGTGAGGTATGATATGCTAGAAAAGCTGTTTCCTTACTGCAGTGATTCCCTTGCCAATGTCCTGAAGGAACCAATGGTGAGTGAACTGAAAGCATTCCCTCAGTCTGGTGGTACATTTGGTTCAGGGCAAAAATCCTTGGATGATAAGAGCTATGATTCAAGTGCAAAGGCAAATTGCATAATTTTACAAATTTTCATATTATTTAACATGGCACAGATGGAAAGAATGAAACGTCCTCTGAGATTTCCTTCTAATCTGTCCATGATGTAGTCCAGTATTAAATAGGTCATTCTTCTCAGTTTAATGCAACTGCAAGAAAAAGAAATTACATAATTATTGAACAGGAAGGTCAGGCAGTGAATAAATTAGTTACAAATATATAAAGACTGCTTCTACAAAAACATATAAAAATGAAAGAAAAAGTTTAAAAAATTGTTTCTATTCTCACCATGAGAAGGAGGTCCACTTAGCAGGATTAAAAATCTGAACGTCACAAAAAGTAATGGCTGATACTCTCAAAATCTCATTACCAGCAAAATGAATGAACTATAAGAATCAAATATTAGTCCAATTAATGTGCTAGTCATCCAAATTATGTAATGAATACAGAAAATATTTTGTGATAATACAGATAAAAATTATTCAGCCTCCCCCATCAACAATTCTGAATATGTACGTCTTTGCTCCAGTGCTGAAATCACCTTTCCACTCTGACTTTGTACCTGAAGATTGACAGTGTCAGTCATTCTCAAGGCTGCAGGATTTGGGGATGTGATCACACCTTACCAGTACCTTGAATCATGTGCTGGAAGGAGTGGAGTGGGGTGCCTATAAGTGCATTCCCTTTGGCATGGGTCCTTTCTCTCTTCAGTTGTGTTGGGGAAGTATTTCTCCACCCCATCAGCTGGCAATCAGCATTGTTGGTGGGGAACATCTAGACACCTGATAATTTAGCAAAGACTGTAAATATTATTATTTTGCTTTAAATATGCCCATGATATAAATCCACCTAATGGAGTTACAAGAAAATTTTCATTTTGCAAATTAATCTATAAATTCATATTGCAACTAATACTACTAAAGTCACTGACTGGATACTAGACTAGATGGATCACTTTCTCAATTAAGTATGACAGTTTTTATTTTCTGGAGGTTTTACTTCAGGCACAAACTAATATTTCACACTCTAATTTCAGTGTTTGGGGAATTTTTTATTTAAAATTCACCTCTTAGTATCGGTTCAGGTCCCCAGTATATTTAAAAGGAGAAGAATTTAAAAATAAAGAAAATGTGGTATGCATGTCCTGGGAAATGAAACAGTGTATATGAAAACAAAATTTGCCACAATAGCATGAAGAACTTATCACATATGAATCAGTTTTTTTTATATGCTGACATTTCAACAAGTATTTTAAATCTATATAGTTATTCTATAATTTTAGCAAGCGAATTTAGGGAGGTAATTGCAACCAAATGTCGAATGGAATATCTTTGCTCTAATGTCAATATTGACTTCAGTCAGTACTTGGACTTCAGATTGTTTTTTTCTGTTGACATATTCTATTTTTTCTTGGCTGTTTTATCCTGTCCCAAAATGCATGTATGAACACCCTCCTAGAGAAAAAAAAGAAATCTTTCAAAAAACTTCCCCTCCCCTCTTACTTTCTATCCATATAAGCAGCAAGAGATTTTAAAAGATAGATCTATATACTCTAAAAATACTTCACAGAAATGTATTGGTCAGGGCTGAACCAGCTAGCAAGGAAACACTAAAAACTGAATTCTATAGCTGAGCCACACTTTCATTCCCACCATCACAACAAAGTGGTAAGGTTTAGAAATTGATTGGCAATGGACAAGTACTATGGACAGCAATTATTTTCTCACTTGCCTGCCATGTGTACTCAAAAAGAGTCAGCAGTCCAATGACATGTTGGATGACTTAAAATTATTCAGACAAGGCAATCTAAAGTCACAAGCTTGATGTAGTGTATATATCCTTTTCATTCTATGGAATTCAGATTATAGAAGCAGGGACATATAAGCCCTCCAACATGTTTTCCAACTGCTGAGTATAAAGAATCAATATAGGGAACAGACTTTCAAATGCTACTGATACATATTTCATAACATGAAGTAGAAAGGAGTGGGAAATCACTGCAACTGTGGTTTGAGGTTCACATATCCAAGTGCAAAGTTATGCCACTTGATATTAATAAAGACTGGAGGATGGACAGATGGAAAGCAGCCTTGCTGAGAAGGACTTGGGGGTTCTGGCAGATGAGAGGCTGGACATGAGCCAACAATGTGCACTTGCATCTAGAGCAATATGGTCAGCAGGTCGAGGGAGGTGATTTTGCCCCTCTATTCTGCTCTGGTGAGACCCCACCTGGAGTTCTGTGTTCAGATCTGGGTTCCCCAGCACAAGGAAGATGTGGACCTGTTGGAGCGAGTCCAGAGGAGGGTCACAAAGATGATCAGAGAGCTGGAGCACCTCTCCTGTGAAGATAAGTTGTGAGAGTTGGTGCTATTTTACCCGAAGAAAAGGCTTCAGGGAGACCTCATTGGGCTCTTCCAGCACTTAAAGGGGACCTACAAGAGCTAGAGAGGTATTTGTTTTTATCAGAAAAAGCTTAGATTAAGATATAGGGATTAAATTTTTTACTGAGAGGGTGGTGAAACACTGGGACAGTTTGCCTGGAGTGGTGATAGACGGGGCATTCAAAGTTAGGCTGAATGGGGTTCTGAGCAACCTAATCTAATCAAAAATGTGCCTCCTCATAGCAGGGTGCTTGCACTAGATGACCTTTAATGGTCCCTTCCATCCCAAACTATTATATGGTTCTCTGAATCTGTGATTCTCGTCTTTTCAGTTGTGCTTTTGGAGCAATATAACAATTTTCTGTTAACAACTTTGGACATAAAAGAATAATTTAGTGTTGCCACTTGCTTAGTGGCATAGAGTATGAGTAATTCACTGACTGAATCACCATTTATTTTTCGTGTTGTATATAATTTTAATCCATAAAGAAATCTGTTGTTTGAAAGGCACCATAGAAGAAAAGCACGAATCAACAAGAGTAAGAGAGCAAGAACTGGAGCTTTAATTTAAGCACAAATTACTGAACTGCAACTAATGTCAAACTGACTGCTGGCCTTCCTTAACTGAGGCTTTAATTAGATGAACAAAGGAAGCAAACAAAGTACGTGATTTGACATTCCATTTGAGATGTAGTACAGTACAATGGTCTTATAAGTGAAATGAAAAAAAATTAATAGGAATGCTAAACTTGAGAATTTTCTTGCAGATAAGAGTTGGTGCAGTAAAATTTCATCAGATGAAAGGAATGAGGCTGAGCTTTCCTAAAAAGAGTTACAGCCTGTATTTAAATATGCATCAAATACGCAGAAAACAAATAGTTAGTTTTGTTTATGTATATCTATAAATGGGAAAGTATTTATTTGCATCACCTCATATAGAAACAGTTCCACACTCCTCCTTCACCTTTTTCTACATGTGACAAATAATTTTTTTTAATATATAAAGATTACTTCAAATATACCTTCAAGAAAGGGTATAAGCTTTTCTGTTGTGTTTCTTAGAGATAAGTTCTTCATTAATATCAAGGAATTTGTCTTGCTAAAAAGATGCTATGAATGAGTTTAATTCTGTCTAATAGATATATTCTAAACTCATTCATAGCATCTTTTTGATGACATTTTTAGGAAGGGGGAAAAACTGCTGCACAGCAGCAGCTGGGACAGAAGAGTGAGAATATGTGAGAGCAACAACACTGCAGTCACAAGTTCAGTGGAGAGGGAGGATGTGCTCCAGGTTCTCCTGCAGTCTGTGGTGAAGGTCATGATGAGGTAGCCATGCCCCTGCAGCCCATGGAGGTCCACAGGGGAGCAGAGATCCACCTTCAGATCATGGAGTAGCAGATGGTCCTTTCTGGATGTGTCCTTAAAGAAGCTGTGACCTCATGGAGAGACTCGGCTGGATAAGGTTCATGACTGAAACTGTGGCCCATGAAGGAAGCCAATGCTGGAGGAGGTTTTCTGGTAGAAACTGTGTATGCACAGGTGACCCATGCTGGAGCAGTCTGTGAAGGATAAGAAAAGACACAAACTGGAGCCATTTGTGAAAGAGCTACAGCCTGCTGAAAGGACCCCTATTGGAGAAATTAATGAACGACTATGTCCCATGGGTGGAATCCCACGCTGGAGCAGAGAAAGTGCATGAGGAGAAAAGACTGGCAGAGTAAACCTTTGGCAAACTGCTCGCAACACCCATTCCCTATGCCCCTGTGATGGGAAGAAGTAGAGAATTCGGGAGTCAAGTTGTATTAACAGTACAGAAATTTGTGATAGAGTAAAGCCCTCTGCATTCCAGCTGGTGCTCAGAGATCAGAGGGGCTGGGTGCCTTAATTTCTGATTATAGACAATTCAGCACTGTCAGCCTGGTTGAGTTCAATAAGAAATTGCACAATCACAGACTGAGAAATCCTTGCAGTTTACCAGTTCTATACTACAGGTCTTGGAATGTTCAACAAGAACTTAGACGATCCAGATTCACGAATAGCAGAGTTTATGGAATCAACAAGAAGGCAGGTTCAGGATTGCTGGTGATAAATGCATGAACTACAGAGTGTTAATATGTGTCATGACAGAATATATAGTAACGGAGACCTAATAGTGAGAGAGAGAAAGAGAGAGAGAGAGAGCGAGAGAGAAATATTGATTCCTAAATCTTCTCCAATACAGTGGGAAGCACAAAGCTCACCTAAAAGTGTCCCTTCAGGGGAGGAGAGACAAAATCTGTTGACTGATCCTGAGCAATCCTGTTTCCCCTTCTCTCTTTTCTGCCCTAATACCTCCCTTCTATACACCCCCCTTCTATACCACAATTTTTGTCCCTTCCCAAAGAGGTGAAACAATCCCATGTTATAGGTGGAGTTTTGGGGATTGTGGTCATACATGTACAGCATGTTCGCTTTTCTCTTCATTTGTATTCTGACGGGTGTGAAAGCTAATATGCAAATAGGACTTAATGAGAGTCTCAGTTACTTTCAGTCAGAATTTACAGTTGACTGAAGAGGTGGAATGATCTCTTTGGTCCTCCTATACCCACTAAGGTGGCAGTAAAAGATGTTTGACCTTTGTCAGACAGTCTTTCCATGCATCTTTATCTCCTCAAATGACCAGATTTATAACAAGGCTTGTTTTTCAGGGTGAAAGAGGAATAAGTCCAAAGGCTGGTAGAGATGTGTGGGTGCTTTTCTTTGAGCCTCCACTTCACAGACACCCTTAAATTGTTAGGACCTTGCTCAAGCCAGGGAACCAACTCATGCTCTTTTCAACCAACCTCACCAATGCTTCAAATTATTCCCCAACTTAAAGCCCCTCTATAGCAAGTCTGACAACTTACCACAAAAGTTGAACTCAAGAAGACAAAGAGGGGGGAAATGTGTAGATTTTTAGGTTTGTTCATATTTCTCATTATCCTACTTTGATTTGATGGGGAAATATTAAATTAATTGCCCCTAGCTGAGTCTGCCCATGACAGTAATCAGTAAGCAATCTCTCTGTCCTTATCTTGACCCACAAGCTTTTTAGCATATTTTCCACCCCCATCCAGCTGAGGAAGAGAAATGATAGAAAGGCTTTGTTGGCACTTGCTAGTTACCCACCACAATTATACATAGAGAAATCCTCGTGTTATAGAGAAAATATTGAAATAGAGTGATTAAGAAAAAACTTGATAGCCTAGGCCCTGATTTACTATGCGGTTTTTTGTTTGACATTTTCTGTTTGTTTGTTTCTGAGCCTCAGCATTCTAACACTGCAATATTTTCCAATTACACTTCTCATTCAAAGTGCATTGCAAATGCTTAGTGGTTTTGCTTGTGGGAACCCTGATTTTCAGTTTAAGCACCAGGGAATGAGAAATGCACATTTAATGATCACCTGTGAAGAGTTATATTGAAATAATTTGTTCAGCATCACATTAAAAATCTACAGAGGAATCGAGGAAATAATTGAACATTCAGTGCTGACATCCAGGTGCCTCAGCCATTTCTTTCTTAGTTGTATTCATTCACTTTGCAATTTCAACAAGAAAAGAGACTGGGTACTGATAGCACTTATGGCTATGCTGCTTCAACAGTCTAAAATGGATTTTCATTTGTGTTGTCACAGTTTCTAATGTTTCTTTGGCAAGATTAACAGTATAATTTCTTTTTTTTTTTTCTTCTTCCTAGAGGTTTAAAGCTATTCCTACCAAAGAATAAACATACCATTATTTGAAATCATTTAGCTCCTCTACAGTGGTTGCTTGCAGGGTTGAATCTTTGCAATCACTACAAACACCAGCTGTAGTAAGCAAGGCAATTGTAAGCAGCAATAGGCAGCTTTGTGTTAACACTTTGTTAGTTTGGTGAATGAATGCTGGAGGGATGGAGTCTGTTCCTTGTGTACCAGTATTTTTTGTTTGGTTTGCTTTGCATTTATAGATATCAACTCACTCACTGAGATTTGATAAATTGAATAATAGCCATGATACAATACTTGGCCCTATGGTAGAATCATTGATTCTGAGGAAGTCCTTTGGTTAAACGTATGCCCAAAGAATGGTCTACATTGTTCTCATACCAAATTACTCAGTAATTTGTCCAGAAATTAACAAAAGCCAAACTCTCCATTGTTCATAATTACTGTTTAAAATTATTGCAGAATTATATTTACCATTGCATATTAAACTTCTGCTTCAAATCTGAATGAAACAACCTCCCTTTTTTCCCCTCATGCTTCTGATTCAGAGGCAGTCGGAAATTTAATCATTCAGAGCAACCTTCATTTTGTTGTTGTGTGCCCCCTCAGAGGCTGAAACATTTGGAGAAAGTGAGAGTAGAAATCCTACTTATCCCCCACAACCAAATCACATTTCAGAAGTAATTGCTAGGGGTTTTATCAGACAATATGTGCCAATTTTATAATGATCATATGTGAACAATAACTTTCAAGATATAAAACGTAAGTAGAAGTAGGGGGTTTTTTGAGGACATTTTGAGGCTTATTTCTGATTCCAATGTGACATGATGCTTACCAAAAGCTTTTTGTCCAGAAAATAATGGCAGTATTTACTTATTTTTGTGTATTTTTTGAAAAAAAAAAAAAAAAAAGATTGTTCCAAGTACTTATTAACATAAGGAAAAAATAACCCTTCCTAAACCTTTCTCACATTCACTTTTTTTCTGCTTGTTACCTCTCCCAGTTAAAAGCCCCAAACAAAAATGTGGTATGCAAAAATGAATCCTGTTTGATTGTAAAAGTCTTACAGAAAGTAAGGGTCTGCCAATCTCAGCTGTAAGAGTTACTCAGCTTCTGGAAGTAGCACACAAGAAACACGAGACAATTAATTCACATAGCTGCAGGTTCAACAAAAGACTGCAAAAAAGATACAAAGGTGTCCTCCAATGTCTAGTGATACCTCTGTTCAAATGAAAACACTTTTAGTAAAAAACATTCTGTAGAAAATGACAGTTTGAACCTCTGCCATGAAGTTAGGAAGATATGTTGAATCTTTACCTTCTGTTACCAGATGTATTAATAAAAAAAACATTTTTCTTCAAGACAATATCCAGAATATCACATTTATTTGTATGATAAAGGCTCATCATTTATTCCTGTAGTACTTATTTATTGTGTTTTTTGTATTGTTATCTAGAACTAGAACTAGAGTTGCACATACAAGCAGTTATACAAAATTTCTCCAAACTCTACATTCTCTTTTCTACTCAGATTTCTGTAGAATTCATATGATGTGTATGTATATGTGTATGTCTCACTGTCCTTGGCAAACAAAACATTCTTATTTTAAAAGTTAGGTGTTCATTATGGTTGTAACTATATACCTAGAAACAAATGAACTGTGGGGGTTATTTTCAGTCCATGACAACTTCTCACTGACATTTCTTTCTCTTCAAACATTTTCCTGGCGGTGCCACCATCACGGTTTCTTGGTACAGCCATGCCCTGAGGTGGGCTGGCTGGAGCCAGCTGGAACCCTCTGTGTCTACCAACACCTGGGCACCTACACCCAGAACTAGCACACAACATAGACACAGTCATTCTAATAAACAAACCTGCCATGCCTGAGAATCTGCATGGAACAGTGTCAATAAGGAGGCAGAAATGGGTTTCATGCAATTACAGATTCTTTCATGTCTTTAACCTCTCACATAAATCAGAAATATATGCAATTAAACTTGAAGGATGAACACCACTTCGAATATTATGTAGATAAGGTAACTGGCAATACAAAGGCACTTAAAATGTGGAACAAAAAAATACATTCTGATAAAATATTGCTTCTTTATTTTTCTTATTTTTCTTATTTGAGACAATTACTTGAGGTAAGAATTACAATTTAAAAATACAACTATGAATGTGCAAAAATCTTCTATTACATTTTGTTACCTAATATTTCATAAGTTTCATGTTGTATTTGAAGAATAAAAATCAACAGCTTAAAAACAGGATGTAACATTCTAAACTTGTTTTATGATGGTTTCTCCAGTTCTGAAGTGTAGATTGCCAAATTACTCTTTCCACTTCAACAGAAATGTCCCTGCAATTTCTATTTTCTTTGCATTTATTGTTGGGTTTTTTTTGTTATAGAACAGAGGTCGTCTTTGAAGTTACTTTGAGAAATGCTTTTATTTGTTGGAAGTATATTTGTTTCCTTAGTACTGAGTTAACGTGTATAGAATACATTCCATCAGCTATATGTAATTTAGAGAAGAATATATATATGTGTTTAAAACTGGCCTTTTTAAGTCACCTCTATTCAGAAATCCTAGTCATTCAGAGATTGATACAGCAAGCATTTCGTATAAAAACGATGGGGTTTGTTTTATCAGCAAGCCATGTTAAACATCACCTTTTATAAATGTTGAAATGGATCAAAGTAGTCGACATCTGACCTTTCAAGAGATTGTTTAAACTTACAAGACTGCATAGGAAATTACATGCTGGAAGAAACAAATAGAAGTTTCAGGACTGTCACCTGAATGGAATGAATAGTGCCATATAAACTGTTCTGAGTTGTATTCATCTAGTCAAATGTGGAGAGCTATGATTCACATTTCTACAGCTGAGTTAATCCTGAAGACTTCCTGCATAATGAATGGAGAATATCAGGTGACACCTACACTGCTCCTTAATCTAACTCCTGACTCCCTGGTCAGCTACACCAGAGTGACTCATCTCATGGCCCGTTTTTCAGGCCAGACCCTCTAAAGCTGACTGGTGACACCCACACTTTCTGGACTGTCATTCAGCTCCGGGTTCAAGGCATGCAGGTTTAGGTGTCTAAACAAACAAGGTCAATGCAGCTGCCATCAATCAGATGGCTTGCACCATTTGGGATTTCTCCTGATGTCCAGCTACCAACCTGGGCACAGATCTTCTTTAGGTCCTCTAGTAGATCTATTACCTTTGTACATAGCTTGAACACCGATGGGAGATCTATGTCTTTTCTGAGCAGCAACTGAAGACCACGCAAGATCCCGAAGGGAATATCACATGACGCTAGCTTCCCACATAGGGGCAACAATGAAATTAGGCCTTATGTCCAGAAATATATGGGACTATTATAAACCTTGCAACATATTTTCCAACTCTAAGTAGACCCCCTGGATTCCATAGAATATCTTAAATGACATTAGGTGCATATGTTAAACAACTGATACCAAACCTCCACTGACACTAAAGAGATAACATGACTTTTAGGTAGAAACCTACATTAGACATCTATATTTTCTGTATTTTTAGGTTATTTCCACGCATATATTCTAAATATGGAAATTCAAGTAAGATTAATATAATTCTGTCTATGCGGTTGTTGCATTTACAGTTTTCACATTTATTAACACCCTTATCTGATGACTCTGTTATATTATAAGCCCTAAGCATTTACAAAAGGTTGAAAGAAAGAATGAAATAACATTTTCATGACCCGTCTGTTCATTGTGCATCAAGATTTAAACTGCTACATCCATGAAACACAATTCTGGCTGGAAAAAAACAATACTGAAAAGCTGTGGTCCCAGAATAAGAAAAAAGCACTGGAAAACCTCCATAAATAACAACTGCTATCAATACAGTAAAGGATTAACTGCTTAATATTTAAAAAGTCATTGGAGGAGAATAGTAGGCAACTCCTGTAGCAATTCATACAACAGTGTTTTTAAAAACTGATTACACTGAGTTGTCCGGTTGTTTGTTGGATTCTAATTATTTGTGATTCTAATTACAGAATCACAGAAATGCTGAGTTGGGAGGAACCCACAAGGATCATCGAGTCCAGCTCCTGGTCCTGCACAGAGCCATCCCCAAGAGTCACACCATGTGTCTGAGAGCATTGTTCAAATGCTTCTTGACCTCTGACAGGTTTGGTGCTGGGACCACTTCCCTGGGGAGCCTGTTCCAGTGCCCAATCACCCTCCGGGTGAAGAACTTTTGCTAATATCCAACCTAAACATGCCCTGACACAGCCTCAGCCCATTCCTTTGGGTGCTGTCACTGGTCACCAGGGAGAAGAGATCAGTGTCTGCCCCTCCTCTTCCCCTCATGAAGAAGTTGTATCTGCAATGAGGTGTCCTCTCAGTCTCTTCTTCTCCAGGTTGAACAGACCAAGTGACCTCAGTCACTCCCCATATGGCTTCACCTAAAGGTTCTTTACCATCTTTGTTGCCCTCATTTGGACTCTCCCTAATAGTTTAATATCTTTCTTATATTGTGACACCCAAAACTGCACATAGCACTTGACAAGCGTCTGCACCAGTGCAGAGCAGAGCAGGACAATCACTTCCCTTCTTGACAACGAAAAGGTATATGACACTGAACATACACCTTTATTAAAACTTAACACATAATTTACAAGGCACTATCAGCTTTGTGCTCTAACAGCTGTCTCTTTAACTCCTCTGTGGAATTCTTTGTTTCCTCCAAAGTATTAAAACCCTCAGACCAAGGCTCTCACTGGCACCCCTTTAAATATTTATTATTGATACCATGCTATTACAAAGCCCAAAGCACATACAGCTACATGCACAACATGCACATAAGCACATACACAGTCTGTGCAACAAGTTATTATTGCTATTGGGCTATTTCATAGTTCAAAGCAAGAAGCATATTACTGTTTATATGATAATTAATTAAACAGCAAACTGACTCTATTTCAACCTCAGCTCTAAAAAGACTGAGTAAAACGAGTTATTTCTGAGAGATGAATGACTGATACTCGTCTACCTTCTTACAATATTTCAGGTAGGTGTAGATTTATAGACACAAGTTCCAAGTGCCTGTCCATGTGGTACTTCAAGCAATGGCAATACACAATGTTAGATAAGTGAACTTCCAAGAACAGTTAAGTCTTCAGCATCAAAAGATCATGAAATAAGTATTCGTTTTGCAAGTTCTTTTTGAAAAGCATTATCTAAAAGTCAGAGAAAAAGCTGATGATAGTGATGAAAGGGGGGATAATGATGAAAGCTATGCTCCATTGAATAAGAAAATTTGAAAGAGCTCAGTGGTATATAAAATGAAAAATGATATTCCAGGCATATTTCAGGGGGGCAAAAAAAAGATTTTGAAGTTTTGAAAGTGATCTCTGCTTTCTGTTTATCTGCAGAGAGACCTAGTATTCTGTTTTGCTCATTACAGAGAGAACAAACTCCTTCAGTTAGATCAGAAGACCCAGCCTTCCTGCTGACTACTTTGGTGACTTCAAGCAAGTCACTCAAATGTGTTTGTTTGGTTTCTTTAACCTGTATTTAATCATCTCACCAAAATGTACTTCATATTTTGCACAAAGTTGATGTATGGTGACTGTATTAAGGAAAATGTCAGTGTTTGTACTTATAAAGAATACACAGAAATAGAAGGTGTATAAATATAAAAAAGATATTTCTAAGGTATGGGATCTAACAGTATAAGGCTTTTGGCAGCAGATAATATTCATCTAGGTTTTTATATTCACCCTGGACTTTTCTAGAGAAAAGTAATGAATTTCAAACCTCTCTCTGCTTGAAAATAGAAAAAAAAGGATGAAAAGTGAGGATGAAATTGAAGTCACAACTGGACATGCTGACAGAATGAAATTCATACGCTTGAGTAGAAAAATCTGTGAACACAGCAAAGGACATTGATTGACTGACTCTTTTGATCATTCAAATATGTAAGCAAATGACTTTTCGTTTCCTCCATATTTGGCATAAGAAAATGCTGTGCTTGTAAGCAAATACATTCATTTTAATTCATATGAAGGGTAAATATTACATGGCGGGCTATCAGGACTTAAAATTATTTTTCTGAATCTTGTGTACATATTGATTTTTAAGTACAATTCTTTGATCTCAGTTTGAAGGTCCTCAGAAAGAAGAAACATTTAAGCAAAATCTTAAGGTTATATTTATCCTAGTACTGCTAGTCTGCACTAGAAGGGCTCTGAACTGTTCCTGGGCACTGAAGGCAACTCCATGATCCAGCGTGTTTCTATGTTAGCAAAGTGCCCTAGGCTCCCAAACACTGAACACTGGGCAAGTACGAGAGCTAAACTAGGACCAGGAAATACTAGGACAAGGGCTACTTGAAACAGGTCAAATCTGTGCCAGGGAATATGCCAAAATTTTTGGTAAACACAGCCCAGTCTATGCTGAATTTAGTACTACATATTCACATGTTCTGGTTTTGTCAATTTGTCAGCTTTGTGTCTGAATTACCAACTATATCTTGCAAGTAGATGCAAAACTGATATATTTCTATTTCCCACTTGTGCTATAAGAAATCGTAAGACCAAAATACTTAAACCTTAATTTTCAAATATGATCAATACGAAGGATAACTAGAGAACATAACCCTGAATCTGGATTCTAGAATTCATTCAATTTTCATGCCAATAGCAGGTTTTGTCTTCTGACAAATCAACTCAGTGGGATTCCATTTCTCTCTACAGTAGACAGAACTATTGACAAAGGATTGGAAGACGCAATAGCAGGAGATGAAATTGACTTCCTTAAAACAAAGACAAAAGGAAATAGAGCAGATTTGAATCAGAACCAAAAATCCTGCCTGATGAAGTCTTTAATCAGTATCAAAATTTTCAGACTCTTATTAAAGGGACAGAGTATGAATAAAAACAACATATGCCTGAATTAGATCTTTAACAGCATTTATAGAGGTCCATGAACTAGGTAACATGAAAGATGAGAAATATTCAATGTTACCTTTTGTCTCATAGTTTAAATATTAGTATTCTGTGTATAACTACAGTGTACTTGCCTATGAGATTTTTAACCTTGTCATTTAATTCCTGTTGTTAAATATAAACTGCCAGCAACATCTACGAAGTCTCGTGGACTCAAATTAACCACTACAGAAAACAATTGTTATAGTTAGTGTATGAGAGATTTTTGAGTAATTGTGTTCACCACAGGAAAAATGAAGAAGCAGAACTGAAACTCTTATTTAAAAATGAAGTAAATGTGGCAAGATGTGTCTGGCTCTTTAGAAAGGAATTACTCATGGGCTGACTCTAGAAAATATGTTGCTTTCATTCATTATTTTTAATACGTTAAACTGGCAAAATCAATTTTTTAACAGCTTCCCCCCCAAAAAAAAAGAAACATACAGACTTGGGAAGATCAGACAAGTTAGTTGGGTCCATTCTCTGGATAACTCATCTGCAGTCACCCCAGGATGTGAAGAAAGCTACAAGCAGTCTTTCCTACTTTCCTGTAGCATGCCTTACTTGGTTTAGGTTGGAAATCCTCTGAGAAGATACTGCTTATATTAGTCTCAGTATATCATAGAAAGTGGACTGCCCTCGTGTTGATTAACAAACACTGGTCAGCATTACAGTTAAACAGAAGTTATGACTGCAATTTGAAAAGGCATGTTCAGGTCTAATAAGAAAAGAGATAAAATTCAATACTCCACAGTTTCCTGTTGTTGTGGATTAGCCTTGGCAGGCAACTAAGCCTCACACAACTACTCACTCCTCTGCAGCGGAACCTGGGAGATAATCACAAGGTAAAAGTGCAAAAATGTGTAGGTTGTGGCAAATATGGTTTAATAGCATAAGTAGCATATACAAGCAATGCAATAAAAGTAATGGATTCACTACTTTACCACTTCCAGGAAAGCAGGGCTCCATCATGTGTAACTGTTACTTGGAAAGACAAATTTCCCGCCATCTTCTTCTTTTTCCATCTTTTTTTACTGAACATGCTGGAGTATGATATGGGTCATTCCTTTGGTCAGTTAGGGTCAGCTTTCCTTGCTCTGTTTCCTGACAGATTCCTAGCATCATAAAGTTACAGAAAAGTTTGGGTAGAAAGGGACCTTTAAATATAACCTAGACCAATTCTGCTGCCATGGCCAGGGACACCTTTC
This sequence comes from Pachycephala philippinensis, assembly GCA_013397055.1. Taxonomy (NCBI): domain Eukaryota; kingdom Metazoa; phylum Chordata; class Aves; order Passeriformes; genus Pachycephala; species Pachycephala philippinensis. The sequence goes on from VWZT01000879.1 coordinate 25,060, forward strand.
ACTAGATCAGATTGCTCATCACCCATCCAAACTGACTGTGATCACTTCCAATGATGGGACATCCACAGCTTCTCTGGGCAACCTGTTCTGGGGTCTCACCACTCTCACTGAAAAAAAAAAAAAAAATCTTCCTTATGTCCAATCTAAACCCACCCTCTTTCACTTTCCCTTTTGTACCGTCTCTTGTCATTTCCAAGCCTTGGTTCAAAGACTCTGTCTGTGTGCACCCCCAGGCTCCTCAGATGCAGCACAGTATGAGAAGCAGAGAAAGCTTGATGTTATGTAAGCACTGTTCAGCAAGAACTAAAATATCACTGTTTTACCAACACTATCTTGGTCACAAATCCAACTACTATGAAAAAAACTAACTTTCTGAGCCCAAACCAGTACAATACTAATTTACACTGCAGTCTTTCATACTAAGTGATGAAAGTCTCAAAGAATAACTGACATAAAGAAGGCAGGCAATAACTGAAAACCACTCTAAGATTCACATTATTCATGATGGTGATAGAGACCCATATTAAGCCAATGTGTATTCTAGGATATTAATGATAATGAATAAATAGTTCTCTAAAATTGTGGAAAAACAGATATATGTCTAGTATTGGACAAGTACTGTATATAGAATAGCAATGGAGTAGAACCTATTATATTTGGGGTTTTTAAATTATTAATTTAAGCTGTAGATGTGCAATTAAATTGTTTAAAGTTTTGCTGCTAGTCAAAATTATTGAGCAACTATGAGTTTAATAGCTTAGATAAAATTATTCTTGTACCACTATTTATTATTCTATGTGTAGATGATTACCCAGCAACTATTTCACGCAGTGAGGTTTACCTGGAAAGCATGAAAATAGTACCTAGAAAATAGAATTCTATTTAAAAAATCCTGCATAGGAAAGTAGGATAAATGTTAATTAACTGATCTTTTGATTACATAGGTATTAAAAAGCAGTATTCTACAGCTGACTAGAAGTTCTTCCTACTATCTCATTTATACTGCAGTTCTCACAAAGGCTTACCTGTAACTGTTTTTCTTCCCAATTACTTGGTCACACATTATATGCTGATGCACGAGAAGACCATTTTATTTAATCAGCAATAACACAAATTCCTTAGTGCAGTGTGAGAAGCAATAATTTTGAGGAAGAAGGTAAAATAAAGAGTAGGAAAACTACTTCAGAAAACAAACGTAGTTATTACCTACTCTTAAATAAAACAGCCTGTTAAGTGAAATGTCAGAGGGAGGGCTAGAAATGTACTACTTCTGTCTTATCAGATACTGGATAAACAAATGTTCCTGACAGAATGGAAGAGGCTTCATCTGTGTTGTCATGTTAGTTCAAGATGACTGCATGTTGACATGTGTATGGGCTTGAGTTAGGTCCACACATCTGGCTTTCTTCATACAGGAACTCGCTTTAAAGAAGGATGTCTACCACCAAACCTTGCTAAAGCTCTGTGGCAATGTTTCAATTACTGCAGGAGGTGCATCCGAGTGTTACACTCAGAATCATGTTACAGGCAAAAGGGAACACACCATAGGTTGAAAGCTAAAACTTTGAATACTAGACCAGTTAATGTTTTACAAATCCAAATTGTCTAAGGAACACGAAGTAACAATAATAATACACACTTATGGACAGTTCCACATGCTGATACATTATAAGTATCCATCACTTTAATGCTGAGACCACACTTCCACCACCTACTGGGGGATGGGGAAAGAAAGGTCTTGTTTTCATAGTTGACTTTATTTTTCACTATCCTAATCTGTTTTAGTTAGCAATGACGCAAATTAATTTTCCTCAAGTGAAGTCTGTTTTGCCAATGGCAGTAATTGATAAGAATCTCTCTGTATTTTTCTCAACCCATGAGCTTTCTATTTTCTCCCCCTGAAGAACAGAGGCTGAATGAGCAGCTGGATGCTTGGCTCTTAGCCCATCAAAAGCTACTTCCCATGTGCACTCTTCTGAGTATCTACACCTTTGTTCTGGTGCTGAAAAAACCCTTCCACACTTCTAGGTCTAAATGTTGTCCCTGTCAGTCATTCCCACAATCAATCCTTCAGTGCTTTAGGCCTCAGAAAGAACAGGATGCCCATGGCAAATGTAGCCCTTTTGTCACAGGACCCTACTCCAGGCTCTGGGAATGTGCTTCTCCTCCCTTCCTCCCTCCTCCCTCCCTCCCTGACACCTCTCTACTGGGGCCCTGCAGGTTGGGATGGCAAGTGCTGCTGCCCCACCTCTTTATACAAAGGTCTATTGCTCCCACTTCCGCCCAAGGTTTGTCAGGCTGTTGCATTCACATAGCCAGCTGTGCTCTCCATGTCAATACCTGCTTCCACCAGGAGGAAAAGAGTTGCAGTAGGGAGGGAATAGGGCCAGAAGATAGGTGTGTTCCTCTTGTGACTCTCAAATGCTCCAGACAGAAACAACTGAGAGTCATTCTTCAAATCAAACCTTTTCTGAAAACATCTGTTACAATTGAGTATCTATACATTTAGGAAAATATCAGAGATTTAGATATACATATGATAAGAATATTTAGAAGATTTCTGAAGAAGGTCAGTCTCATAAAACTTGACTATTAGCATTACACTGCTTATTGCTATTCTTGTATGTCATCAGTCATTATGTTATCAGTGTATGTTATCAGTGCATTTTCAAAGCAGCCAGTTCCTAAGAATCATATCCTGCTTTACCTGTGAGTGTGCAATAGCACAGCTGCAGTTGCTGATGGCCAGCCACTAAGGCTGAGCTGGCCAGCCTAGAGAGCTCCTCATTGAGACAGGTTAGGATTGAGGCTGAAGAATTTCAGAACATGACCCTATGTCAAAATACGGTGCTTTCTGACCAGCTTCTCTGAGGCTCTCCATGTATGGAGGGTGAAATATTTAATATCAATTTAACTTATTTGAAGGTTGTTGATGTTTCAGAGGATTACAAATTTTGCCAGTTATACAATGTTTGTATAGAAGTTATACAAAATTCCTGAAAACACAATACAAATTTAGTGACACTTAGCAAAATACAGCAGGTACAATGCACAGTTCAATGACAATTCCAATGTGATTCCCCTTCCTGGTGTCTATAAAATGCTCACCATCACTGTATTGATGTCCCAGCTCACCAGGAAGGAATACATGGATTGAAGCCAGCTCAAGGCCATTGCTGTCTTTGAAATACTTTTGCTAGTTGTCTAGTTTTTGTCATCTGTGTTGGCCTGAGCCATATGTTTACTCCTCCTATTCCAGTTAGACAGGCTCAGGGAAACCTTTACACCACCAGCTGATCCACTCAGCTGTTGATAGTGGTTTTCAAGTCTTTTGCTCTTATACCGTGCTTAAAATGCACATCATGATAAGAGATGTCTGCTGCCAAGGTTTTACACAGCTTACAGCACACCTCCAGGAAGGGCAATTTTCTGTTTTATATTGGCATGAACTTTTTAATATGGGTTTATTAATTTTCCATACATAGGAAAAAAAAAAAAAGGCATATAATTACTCCTGCAATAATTTTTAATATAATTTTGAATAGTTCTAATAATATTTTTTAAAAGATACATTTTACTGAAAAGAAACTATGTAAAAAGTTAGAAAAAATTATTTTTAAAGTTATTCAAATAACTAGTTGACTAACTAGCTATTTCTCCTACTGTTTCCTGGAAACTGGAATGATATCAATGGCTTCAGAAACTTTCTTAAGGATTTCTTTGTTAAAAGTAGACTAATCATTTCAAGAATGTTACTTCACTTTCAGGCTATGAAGAGGATATTGCAACAGGCCTTTAAAACATGTACTTGAGATGTCTTCCTTTTCAAGTGTTCTCTCAAGGTGGATTGGTAAGCATCTTTTCTGTAGATACTGAGATTTATTTATGCTTGTTTATCCAGCAGTTCCAAACTGCGTAAATAATGCAGGAATGTAAGTAACACTATAGAACTAAATGCGGCAAACGAGTAGAAAGCTTTGAGTATTGCTATAGACCATATTTAGCTTATTCTCAGGAGCTTTGAGAACATGTTATCTAAAAAGCAAAATCTTTATGTGATTTGTGATTTATGAGATTTATGTGTGATACCTCATTTTATTGTGATGAATTTTTAAACACCTATATGCTGTGGTAAAGAAGAATGTGCAGATACTTTACAAAAAGGCAAGTTTGTAAATATAAAACTGGGGGGAAAAAAAAGTAAATTATTCTTTTTTTTTATCAGATGCAATACTACAAGAGTTTTTGTTGATCTCCACCTGTTTTTTTCCAGTAGTTACATTCCAAAAGATAGGTAATTGAATTAAAATTCATGCAGACTGAAAAATCTGAAATCTTTCTTAATGTCTGATCTTGATATATGCACCAACAACAACCCAGTTTTGTATCAAGCCCATTCAGACATACCAGCTTCCTCTTCCTTTTTCATTTGTGTGGTTGCTTTTATATGTGATGGTACAGCTCTTGCACAAAGATGGAATAATCTTAAATTAAGAAAACTTCCTTTTTAGGGTCTGTAATTTATGGCATACATCAATTTAAAGCTACCAAACATAAAGCAGAGAAAGAAAGGAAAAGAGAAAACTAAAGGGAAACCTCTCTCCAGTGCCCAGGTCAGAAGAGAAATTGGGTCACCAGAGAAGCTTCCCTTGGGCATCTTCTACAACACACAGAGTAGTGATGACAGTGAAGATGATAATGATTGATGATTTTCATCTTTTCTCCCTAGTACAATTACCCTTTTCAGAGAGATTACCTGAAGATCCCCAGTGGTAGATTATGTTCATGACTGTATCAGTGCTGGTGAGAGAAGATTAATTAGATGTGGATGTTGCATGCTAATTAATTGTTAAGCTTTGTGCATGTATAATAGTTGGTTAATATATCTCAAATATGAAAACTACTGTTATCTTGTTATCTACTATTTATTTACTGTAATATCATTGTTTAGACTAAGAGCTGTCAGGTGAATGATGGGGGATCTTAATGCAAATGTCGCTTGAGGTCTTTGTATGGGTAGACATATTGAGCTGAAGATATTCTGGATTTTTCTTCTGGATAATCAATGTTAGCTAAAATAAGCTCAATTATCAACTTTCATTAGTCAAAGAGAAAAAAACAGACTCTTTCAGGAGACAACACAGTAGATATCTATGCTTATAAGCCAAGAACATTTTCTTCCTGCTTATTGCACTCTGCTGACTAAAGGTAGAAAATTAAGGAGTGATTTGGTTTTAAATATTGTTTGTTAGTGTCACTTTTGGCATTATGGGGTATCCTTTCTGGTCTCAGGGTGGCTGCCTGCAGAAGTATCTGTTAGCATCACACAGAGGTCTCAAATAATCTGCTATTTCAGGACTTCAGCTTTCTAAAAAAGACACTTAAGTTTGGTCTGCAATTTTCATGGCTGGAGATACAATGTGGCTGCAAAATTAACATTCATATATTATAATATCTTGTAGTTTTAGTGAGAAAACCCCACTGTTATTTACAAAACTAATTCAAAGTGGCACCTTCACACTGATGGAAAAGTGCTGAAGGTCAACTAACAAAGTTACGTTAAATTGCAGTGGCCAAGGAAGTGTAGCCAGGATTTGGGTTAGATCTAGTTTTATTTCTGTTTTGGATGGAGAAACAAATGCCACATTAATTAAATTTTCAGATAATATGAAATTGGAATATATTGCAAATACCATTGTGGATAAAGAAATAATCTAACAAGACCAAAAGAAGTTTGAATTATTGGCTGGAAATAAAATGATATTTAGTCTTGGGAAATATGCAAGCTGTACATCTGGGGAATAACAATTCAGAAAGACCATTTGAGGAAGGGAGGGAGGAAATTTTTTTTTGCAATAAAAAATAGGGGTGAAAAAAATAGAAAAACTCGCGTGAATGTGAAGGTACTGTAACAATCAAAAAAATAAAGGAACACTGAAATACAGAAATATGATGTTGGAAAATAAACTCAGATTCTCCTTGTTTTTTGGTATTAGAAATTGGGTTTAAGAACACTGAGGAGACCGTGACACGTTATAATGAAGAGTAGCTTGACAAACTGTAAATGTTTAGAGATTCAAATAAACCCAATTCACAGTTTGGAAGAACTAATGAGAATATTAAATAATAAAAACTCTGCAAACTATATATTAGTTACAGGAAATTGCTAATGAGAATAGCAATTTGAAATATTGGAAGGGTACAAATACCAAAAACAAAGGGCTGTAAATAGAAAAATTAGGTGACATTTACTCAAAGAGAAATCAAACTATTAAGGTAACCAACACATCGTAGATATATGTGTCTGTTTTTTAATTTTTCATGTTTAGAGATGCTTACATAAATGGTTGTGCTGCTTTTAGCTTGGATAGAGTTAATTTTCTTCTTAGTAGCTGATATGATGCTGTGTTTTAAATTTGTGCTGAAAATGGTGTTGATAACAGAGGGATGTTTTAATTACTACTAAGCAATACTGCTTTTCTGAGTCTCACACCACCTCACCAGCCAGCTGACGCATGGTGCACAAAATTCTGGGAGAAGACACAGCCAGGACAGCTGACCTCAAATGACCAAATGAATATTCCATACCATATGATACTGTGCTCAGCATATAAAGCAGGTAGAAGAAGAAGGGAGGGGATGTTCACAATGTTGACATCTGTCTTCCAAAGTCATCCTAACTCATGATGGAGCCCTGCTTTTCTGGGGATGGCTGAACACCTGCCTGCCCACAGGAATCGGTGAATGAATTCCTTGTTCTGCTTTGCTTGTGCGTGCAGCTTTTGCTTTATCTATTAAGTTGTTATCTCAACCCAAGAGTTTCCTCACTTTTACTCTTCCGATTCTCTCCCCCATTGCAATGAGGGCAGTTGAGCAAATCACTGTGTGATGCTTAGTTACCAGATGGCATTACACAACAACAACAGTTCCTCTGGTTAATGGTGCATTGCACACAATTGTTAACACTCAGTATTGAACAACATTTAGTAAATTTTTTTCTAGAGATTCTTCAGAACTGGATTCTCCCATCTAAAGGCGAATAAGTAGATAAAGACATTGGTATATCTACCATTAGGGGATGGATGGTTTAGGCATTGTGCTCATGGCAAGCATGAGAGAGAAAGCAATTTTGAATTACATTTCTTTAGGATCTTTCTTCTTTCTACTCAGTTATTCTGACCTCTGGCTAGAAGTCTCTGTACCAAGAAACTTTGGAAGGCTGAGGCTATACTGTGACCAATGTTTGGAATATCTTTATTCTGCCACTCCTGATTTTGAGCATCTGGGCCCTGTCTGTTCAGCTCAATCATTTGATGGAACAGCATCAGTCCCCAAATATATGTATACGTAATGGGGCTGGCAGACTCTCTTTATGTGGCCTCTCTATAGGTCTCCTCCTGTACTGCCTCTACACTGATATATTTCATTGTGTGATAACTGTGAAATATTAGGTCTTTCCTTACATTTTATAGTAGTTTTTTATAAGTAATTGTTTTAGTACCAATCTGTAATTTTCAGTTGATTATGTCTTTGTTTCACCTAACAAGTTTCTGCAAGGTAGATTCAGAAACAAATGGGAAAAAAAATGCTGTCCTCTCCCATTCTTTTTAGCTCCCATTTCCTTAAAGTCTTCAATTATGTAGACTCTGCATGTATTCCATAAGTATGGTTTTCCTGAAAGGACAGTTGGGGTACCCCTAAGGGATTCTCATTTATGTGACCCATGCGTAGCTATTCAGGTTGTCTCAGAAGACAGATGAGAGAAAACCCATTCAGTGACACTGCAGAACTAGGAGACAGGAAATGAAAGTGGGGTGTTTATTGAGGATCTGAAGGAGAAATACTGCACAATTTAAGAAAGCTATTGCATCAGAACAGTTACTTTAATCCTTTAATCCACTTCCAGCAGATGAAGGGAAGTGATTATTTCCTTCTCTTTGATGCCTGAAGACTGCATCTGTAGGACTGTGTCCATTTGGGACTCCACAATACAAGACACAACCAGGAGTTAGTATAGCAGAAGCCCATCTGTACAGGGGCTGCACCACATTATGTACAAGGAGAGGATGAGGGGACAAGGTTTGTTCAGCCTTGAAAAGTGGAGGATACCATGGGCATCTTACTGCTGCCTACAAGCTTCTACAAGAGGTTGTTAAAACAAAACAAACAGAAACAGAGCAAGAATTTTCCAAGGAAGAGAGTGGATGAAAAATTATGTTGAAAAAACACAGTGGGAAAAAATTGAAATGGGAAATTCTAACTTGATATAAGGAAAAGATCTTTCATTGTGTGAGTGATTGAACTCAGGAAGAGTCTTCTTGGTGATATTCTTGAAGATATTCAGAATATCTTCATATCAGACTGGCCATGATTCTGAGTAACCACTTAGTGTAGGACCTTGGACTGTGTGACTTCTGAAGGTCCTTTTCAACTTGCATGATTCTGTGCTTCTATTAAAATATGAGCCTTTATGCAGATACAGAGAAAATTTGAATGGAGGAAAATATGTTCACATGTTCAAATGAAATTAGAGGAATACAGTACAAGCAAGTGTGTACAAAGGATTAATTCTTCCAGAGTGATTGAACTATGTCTAAATGTAGATGTTACTATTTCCATTTTCAGTACTTAATTTAAAGTATAATAATCCCTGCTTGTATTCTATCATAGTACCATATTGATCGGCAGATTGTGGATAAATCTTTTATCATCTGAGTTCTCTCATCATAGGGACCTTGTCAAATAATAGCCCTCTCATGGAGAAAAACAGTAGTAACTGACCCTACTCTTCAAAATCACATGGGGAGAAAGGATCATGACAAAGAAGTTAATAGAGGTCTAGTTTTGCAAAATAAAAAAAATAGCTAAATCCAAAATATAGGTGTACATTGAATTTTGGCTTGAATTCTAGTGAGTGTATATTCTTAGCGTGTAACTACTAAGTCTCTAATTCACTTTGAGCTTAGCTTACCTTCTAGAACAACTTTTTATTTATACTATTAATATATCACAAACTCACTTCTCTCTTTCCTAAATACACTTCCATAGCTGATAGGTATATTTTTTTTTATTTCTCATCACAGCAAATTCTATTGTTTAATGTAAGGCAATTGTTTCCAGTGGTCTGTCATGTATATTTTTGAACTTGAAATGGCAGGTTTTCAATATCATTATCTATTTGGACACCATGTATATGGGCTATGAAGATACTAAAGTGAAAATTTGACAATAACATGAAAAAAAATCTTTTTTAAAAAAGAAACGCATCCTTATAGTTGGACTTAATACTGAATTTTGAAGCTTCAATCCAATTTTAGAAAAAGCCCAAACCCTTAAGTGTCGCCATACACTGGGGCATCATAGTTCCAGATATTGCCTTACACCGGGCCAACATAGTTTGCAGTGTAACATTGCGGCACCATCTGCAGTAATCACACATGGGAAGAGCTACAATGGCTCACCGTCCTTCCCAGAGGCACGGTCGTCCAAGGCAGTCCAACCCTGGACTTGCATCCGTAGGCTACTCACGGCTCTCCTGGGCACACCCCCGCCCAGGGATTACGCGCCGGCCGGCTTTTCCACTTCCCCCAAGTGGATTGCAGTCTGTGAGGCTTATGCTGCCGGAGGCTTCCAGAGCTTCTAAGGCTCAGCCAGTTATCGCCACGATACATACAAACACAGGCACCAGATGTCGGAGTCCAAAAACTCCAGCATGGTGTAGGGTGGCAGGCATCAGCAGGCACAAGACAGCATCCGCAGACATCCACAGACACCAGCTCAACATCCACCCAGTCAGCTCCAACTCAGCTCAGTATCTGCTGCTCTGTGATCCTACAGCACAGCCCTTATACCCATCATCCCCTGGGCTACTCACCTGCTTCTTGTTACAGGAATTACCACATGTGCATTCAATGCTGGCATTCCCTCCTCCCAGGGACACTGCTGCAAGCCATCAAGGCCAAAGCTGCCTGCAGCCTACTCTTGTAACCCCACACTTAAGTTTCTTTTTTTTTATGGTTTTCACAAAAGACAATGAAAGGAAGGCAAACCTATAATCTTTATCCTTCATTAAAGACAAACAGCAGTCTGTAAACTGACCTTGCAACGACCCTACATTCAGCAAAATAGCATGCTGACTATTCAAGGATAAGTTTAGAAAAGGACTTTGTCTTGTCTAGATTCAGTGGAGTATTTGCTGAACACCACAAACTTCATTTGTTAGTTCTACATCACAAAATAGATACCTACAAATCAAAGGAAATCTTTGAAATAGAATCTGTAAATAGCAAGCCTTTGAACTGAAAGATAAAAAGTTTAATTGCTGTGCTACCTTTGCCTTCCTGACCGATCTCCCCATATACAGGAATTGGGAGTCATTGTTAACACCTTCACTTTGTGGCTGTTTCCAATGGCTGTTTACTTGATTATTCACCACCTATCTTTTAGGCTGTTTTTTTTTAAATGTCTGTCTTAATACATAAATACAATAAAGAATTGAAACAATGTTTTTGCAATCTAATAATCCAAATTCAACTGAACATATCATTTACATTCTGCCTATGATGGACTTCCTTGTCAGTTGATTTACTAAGTGATGCAAGTATTTTATAAGAAATGCCATTTTCTTCACATTCCACCATTATAGGGACAAAGGAATCTGACGAAATAGAAGATTATAATCTGTAAAACGTACAGTATGTGCATCCTCCACATATAGTTCAATGCACTGAAGAAAAAAACCAGAATATTTGTTATTGAAGAATAAATAATTTGAAAAAAAAAATTAACTAGTTTGTCATATCCACATTCAAATAATGCCATCAAAACTTTATAAATTCAACTAAAACTAAATTTAACTAAGACTGACTGAATTATTAGACCAACAGTAAAATTCCAAGCTTAACAAACAACCACCTCACTAATGAAGTGTAAAAACAATTGCAAGGAGACACTTAATTAGATCATTTATAACTCATTAAGTAGCAAACTGCTATACCCCCTGTTGGTTACTGTTAGGGATGAAAAGAGATGAAACAGCAGAACTGTTGTTTCAGATGTTAAACTTCGTTTACGTCTTCCAACATCTAGTCTACATGTGTCCATTTATATTTCTGTAGTATCACTTTTTCTGCTGAGGCTAATTAACAGATCTTGGGAATATGAGAGCTCAATACCTACAGAGTGTGCTGTTTTATTGTCTCAGTTTGCAATGTAATTGCAATTCAAGTTAAAAAATGTACAGAAAACTTTGCTATGTGGATATAAGAGCAAAAGGTGTTTGCTTGTCTACAACAGGACTTTTTCCATTTGGAAATGTGTCTTAATCAGACAATATTCAATGAAGGTGATGCTGCTGCTTCTGAATTTGTGAGTACCAACAAACGAGTGTGAAGAAAAGTAACTTCCATCTACTATACTTTGAACGGCAGAACTTGTCAATAAGTAGGTCTTCCAAGTGGAGATGTGAACAAGATGTCATAAATGATCACATGGTACTGTCAGGTCTTCTCTTTCTAACACTCTTTAAGTTGTAACTGTCTTTCAAATAGAAATTACAGTAAGTTAACTACACCTTAGTGGAAGGACATAAGCATGTATATTTCCAGTCTATAAGTTTTTGGAATTCAGATAATATCTCTTAGAATTAATATAAGTGATCATCTTAGGTGCTACCTCATCAAAATATTACACACTTGGCTCAGATATGTGTTCATTGCAGTTTGTATGATTACCCCATGATATCAACTAAGAAGTTTTAGTGACTCTGAAGATCTGCAGAGATACAACCACCGTTAAAACAGATGTCTAAGTGTTTTTACACTTACAAGCTTGATCCAGTCTGGAAAGTTAAATTAAAAAATATTATTTACTTTAGTGGTTGTCATATTGTCAAATGAATGCATTTAGCCTCCTTTGGGACTAAGAAATTCCCACTTCCTGGTTAAATATTAGAGCTAGGGACCTCCAACGCTAATTCTGAAATTAGCTGGTACATGGAAGCTTGGAAGGTCTTTAAGGGGACTTTAATTCACTTTACCTTACATAGATCAATATTAATGTCCTAGGACAGATGTCCCTAAGAAATCCTGTGCAATTAGATACCCAGGGAATCTCAGACTATGAAGGAAATAATTAAATATTTTTGAATGCCAGTGAGGTTAACCAGTCATGGGGAAAACACAGACAAGATTGCTCTCTTGGTCTTAGTTTGATTTTAAACACCTAACTCACAACATGGACCATGTGTTACTGAAAAAATGGCACTCCGTCTCACAAGGAAAGGGATTTGAAGAAGGAAGCCCTGGCTTTTGCCTCTCCCACAAGTCTGTGATAAGGACATGTGTATCTAACTTTCGCTAGAATAAATTACTTTAATTTTACCTCCACTATAAATTGATGGAACATAAATATTTTGAGTTAAAAATGTGTTCTTGTGCAATATAATGACTTGTAACTTGGGCTTGCTTTAACATAGTGTATTCAGAATGTTATCACATGGTAAACAGCATGCATAACATAATACAAATAATCATATGCTTAAGCAGTAGTTCTGGAAAAAGATTCTCCATGGTATTCACTTCCACCTTATTGTTCTACCAAATTCATGCTGGTTTTTTGTGTATATTCTGGCTGCTGGAGAAACACTATTTCAGTTTTGAGTAATGCTTTGGGTTTTAGGTTTCTTATGTTGTAGTTAATTTATGCTTTTTTGACTCTAAGAAAAGTAAGAATAGCTTTATGAATTTTCAAGTTTGAAGAAAGAAAAAAAGGAAAGAAAATACATACTTAACAATTTTTTTTGGTTTTTTTTTTGTTTGTTTGTTTGTTTTTTTTTTGTTTGTTTGTTTGTTTGTTTGTTTGCTTTCTCATGTGTACATCTGGGATAGAGTTAGTTTCCTTGACAGCAGCTTGTATGGGTCCATGTTCTGCATTGGTGCTGAAAAGTGTGTTGGTAACACAGGGATGATTTAGTTCCTTCTGAGCAGTGCTTACAGAATCAAGGCCTTTTCTCCCTCAGACCCCATCCCACCAACAGGTAGGCTGGAGGGGCAGGGGAGGGGGATGCAGCCAGGACAGCTGACCACAACTGACCCAAGCGATGTTCCATACCATACTCACGCTCAGTATATAAACATGTGGGAAGAAAAAGGAAAGGAAGGACATTCAGAGTAATGGCATTTGTCTTCCGAAATAACTGTTACATGTGATGGAGCCCTGCTCTCCTGGAGATGGCTGAACACCTACCTACCCATGGGAAGCAATGAATTCATTCCTTGTTTTGCTTTGTTTTTGTTCACAGCTATTGCTTTTCCTATTAAAATGTCTTTAACTCAACCCATGAGTTTTCTCACTTTTACTTTTCTGATTCTCTTCCTTATTGCAACAAGTCAGGAAGTGACTGAGCAGGCGTGCGGTGCTCAGCTGCCTACCAGGGTTAAACCACAACAGAAAATTTGTTTGGTTTATTTTTTTACTGGAGTCTTTCTGTCTTATATTCTGCTATCAAAATCTGCTTAAAACTAACAAGTAAATTTAAGCCACATTGTGTAGATGACACAAATTAGCTAATCAAACCAGAGAATAATGTAAATCACTTTGAAAGAGCCAAAGAAACCTTGCTTACTAATCAGTATGATGAGAAGTGACATCTTCTACTAACACAAGGTAGCATCCATTGAAAGAGTAATTAAGTTTTATGTCTGACTTTAAGACTAGAACAGCTAAAAAAGGAAAAAAAGCATAATTGTGTATCGAAAAAGTTGTCTTCTTTAAAGGTTGTGATAAAATCCACAAGAATAAGAATGTGGAATTGAGTTAAAACTTGTTTTGATCTCTACAGTGTAAATTTTGTTCTCTGCAGTGTAACCAGTAAAACATATTTTTATTGGAAAAATAAGGATCGTAAGTTGGAATAGACAACAGTAAAATTCATTACGTTTTATGTGACCTAAGGTAAGTAGCTAAAAACAGGGTGATTTTTCATGTCCTAGATAGCATAGGAGTCATGATACTTTGAAAGAGAGAAAAAATGAGAATTTTAGTTTCTACTTAAACTGTATAAAACAAATCAGTTTATGTATCTGAATACCTTATTTTGAAAAGTCTTAAAGCATGACAAAAATTAATCCCAAATACTCATAAATCTTTAAATGATACTGCATTATAGTAGTTCTATGCATTTTATTATTGACCTATGGGGAAATTTGAAGTCTAGTGTATGCTTTTGAGACCTCAAGTACTTAGGGTTGGCAAAAGATAAAAACACTTCCAAATTTGATTCAATGTTTAAATAGGTCTAAAAGGAAGAACCCTTCTTCTCCCTCTTATTAGATGACCTTTAAATTTACTTTGTTAAAGTATCTATTTCATCCTGCACTGAACAGTATATTAACACAAACTTTGAATGTTCAAAGTTATATTTTACAATGTAATTCAGTTACAGCTGGAGGGTGAATGGACTGTGATGAAGGTTAGAATATCCATTATCTTAATGTCCCTTGGAGAGAAAAGAGGGGGAAAGTGGCCAAAGAAAAAAACTAATTTATCACTTAAAAATTCTAACTTCACTGAGATATTGATTGCAATGTTTCTCTAAAGAACAGGATAAATGGTGTAAGAGACACAAAATATTTGAATATTAGAGGAGATATCCTTTGCTTTCATGAGAAATGTGTCGTTTTCTTATATATCCATGCTCGCATTGACATTGTACTATGAAATATAAGTCTTCTGATAATAATTTTTGGGGAAACTTCACCATATCTCTTGGGTGAAAAATTTAATATACTGCCTTAATCTTTCCTCCTAATGCCATATTCTGCCTCTAAAAGTTTATATCTATAGGTGTTCTATGTTTGAAGGATGGCCTTTATAGCTCGAATTATATGAACTTTCTAGTGAGTCTAGTACATATTTGTGGTTCAGTCAGAAGATTGGTAAAGAAGATTTTGGAATATCTAAAATCTGATGTGTCACTTAAAGTACAATAGGTACCAATGAAATTAATAATTTTAAACCATTGTTTAAAATATTGTATACTTTCAAGATTGCTGTGATCTTATAAATTTTTCGAAGTTGTTAACTAAAAGAATACAAAATGAAGTTTTACTTCATTGGTAGAAAGAAATTAATGGCTGGTACCTGCCATTGTAGGATTAGAAATTATAGAGGTAGGTTCTGTAAGCAGATACACTTATGAATAACTATAATAAAAGTGAATTTTTCTTACTTTAAGTACTAGCAAAAAGTAAAAATCACAGAGAAAGGACAACTATGAAGTTAATGCTCTAATATTTAGGGTTTAGTAGCTTGCAGTATATATTTGCCACATTCTTTTAAAATTGGTCAAAGTCATAACTCAGGGATTTTGATCAAGGATGATTCTGTGTTTAGAGTTATTGGAGGAAGATATATCATGCTGGATTCAGCAGCCTATGAGAGCTGAGGCTGCTGTTACTTTATGACCCCAGGTCCAGCCAGCAGTGAGCCCGAAGATGTATTACCAGCATGTACGTGCAGAATGAATGCATATATGACATATATACATAAAATATTATATACATGAAAACATATAGACATTGCTCACCACACAAGTCACAGGCAGATGCCCAGAGTACTTACCTGGGAAAGAGTAAGAAAAGAAGCATCAACTGGAATTCCAGGTCCAGGTTCTGAGGTCTCCAGTACAAGTAGCATGTAGACATGCTAATAACAAGTTTAATAAAGGGCCATGGGAATGATTAAGGAATTGGAGCATTTGTCATATGAGGAAAATCTGAGAGAGCTGTAATTACTCAGCCTGGAGAAAAAGAATGTTCAGGAAGATCTTACCAACGTGTTTTAATATCTGGGGTGTGTGTGTAATGAAGAAGCACCAAGGTTCTTCTCTGAGTCTCTTCCCATCTTAATGATTCCCTGTTGATGTGATTTTACTAACTATTAATTTCAGAATGGATAATATATTTCACTGTGGGGTTACAGGAATGGGCTGCGGGTGGCCTTGGCCGTGATGGCTTGCGGCTGTGTCCCTGGGAGGAGGGAAAGCCAGCATTGAATGCAGGTGTGCTGATTTTGGTAATAAGATACATGTGAGTGGTCCAAGAGATAAGTATAAAAGGCTGTGCTGGAGGACCACAAGCAGAAACGCTGGTGCTGGTGCTNCTGGTGCTGGTGCTGGTGCTGGTGCTGGTGCTGAGCCTGATGCCCGCTACCACCTGCTGATGCCTGCCACCCTCCTCTGCCACCATCTGCTGATGCCTGCCATCCTGCTCTATGCTGGACTTTTGGACTCCAATATCTGGTGCCCCGTGTTTGTATGTATAGCAGCAATAATTGGCTTAGAGCCTCAAAGGCTTGGAGCCTCTGGTAGGATAAGCCTCATGGACTGCAATCCACTTGGGGGAAGTGGAAAAGCCGGCTGGCGCGTAATCCCTGGGCGGGGGTGTGCCCAGGAGAGCCGTGAGTAGCCTACGCATGCAAGTCCAGGATTGGACTGCTTTATGGATGAGCCGTTGTAGCTCTAGCCCATGCGTGATTACTGCAAATGGTGCCACATTTTTATACCACAAACTATGTTGGCCCAGCGTACGCCAACATCTGGAACTATGTTGGCCTTGTGTTCGCTAACGTTTCACTTCACCATTTTCAGAACATGTAATTCCAGTATCTAATAAATTTTTTTTCCTCCAGAGAAAGTCAGTCTTCCACAGGGAACTTAGCTTGTAAGACTTCTAAGTGTATATGAGATATGTGTGTCTATTTATACAGGTATAGATACATTTTTTAATATATACATACAATTGTCCTTAACCATATAAAAAAAATTAAATTTTTTAGGAGGTGTTATACGGAGGTAGGACAGAGATGTTGAAGTGTTTAAGCAAACACTACTGTTTCAATTGAGCAATCAATGGCTCCTGCTCAAAATATTCTCTTTCTGCATGTACAAACAGTTATAAAAGTCTTCAGTTATTTGATGAGATTCAATCTGAAACCTACATTTAGAGGTTGAGGTCTGATTTGAGCCAGTTATCTCAACTTCTCTCACAATTAATAGAGGCTAAGCTGAGATCTAGTGTTCCATAAATAAGTTTCTGGTGATTTTTTTTTTTTTTTCCATTTTCTTAATGTGTCCCTCCTGATTTCCAACAGTCAGTTGAGAAAGTTTTGTATTCTCCACAGCTCCTGTTTTTAAACTATTAGGTATATTGAACTTTAATCAAATAATTATCAAGCTTTATTTTTTTACAAATTAAATCAAAATTAAATAACAACATTATAAGTATTATTAGGCAGTCTTCCTTCTTGGAAGGAGAGGAGGATAAGCCTAATGTGAATAAAGGTGGTAAAGTATTTGAACATATTAGCAATCAAATTAATCCTGTGCGTTACACAGTAATACTAACAAATGACAAAGCTAAATTTGTTAACTAAGAGAAACTAATTTAACTAAGAGAAAAAGTATAATAGATAGTTCTATTTTGTATTTTGAGAGAAGGAAGACATGTTATACAAAGGGATGATTGAGTATTTTCCCCTGTATCAGCAGCTAAAAATATCATATTATTAACCAAATCAGTTTCTTGAAAACTTGGATCCTGCAAGCTGTACTTTACAAATCTTTAAAGTTAATAACTAATTACATACTACAGAAATTCCCTTTTATAAAAAAATAGGTATTTTTAGTGGTATGTTAATATTCTAAAAGGGAAAGAAGATGAATTAGAGGTGTGTTTTTAATTTTCTGTATCTTCCTGGAAAGAGACCAAAAGAGAAGATGATTTAACAGAATACACAGCACTAAATGAATATTTAAGTCTTTGTAGAACTAGTGTAATGATACCTTGGGGGTGATAGCACTTATAAGCATCTAGGGAAAAGAAAATAGTTTAATTTTTACTTCATACATTTGCTTGGATATTCTGATAATAACTTTTTGTGAACATGATAATTTAAGACTACCCAGATACAGTTTCAAAGGAGTATTTCAAAGGTAAGAACACAGCCATTTCTCTTTTTTAGTTTGTTTAAGTTATCAGCAAAAATGTGTTTTAATTTGAAATAGCACAGGACTAGCTATTTTATTGCATTTTTAGTCCTTACATTAGTATGATTAAGTTCATCTGTCTCTACTTGTGCTTCAGTTGACTTCATTGCCAATTGGCATTACTATGATTTTAAAGGTTTCCTGTGGACCTAGAAGATATCCTGTGGATTTTTACATGATAATAATTTAATTACACATCTACCTCTATTTGCTTTACTTGCTGTATTTTTAATATTTTATTACTTTCTTGTTGAGCTCAGATTATTCTAATCACACCCTGAATAGCTCTTTGAAGTCTTTTTTTGTTTTTGATGGTTAGGTTTGGAGGAATAATTAGTAGCTTTTACTGTTCTCGAGAACCAGGAGGCTCTGAATGATCACTAGAAAGGAACCTGTTATTTACAATCATGACATTAGACATCAGCTGAGATAATATATCTTTTGATAACCAAGAGCAATAAAATCACGGAATCACAGAGATGTTGGAATTGGAATGGGCCATTTTTGATCATTTACTCTTGTTCAAGTCAGGCAGATCTGGTTCTTTATGGTTTTGTCCAGTCAGGTTTTGAATATCTCCAGGGGCATCTCTTCTGGGCCACCTGTGTTTACTACCCCCAGAGTAATTTTGTTTTGTTTTTGTGAAGATGAAATGTCACTTATTTCAGTTTGTGCATATTGACTCTTGTCCTTTCACTGGGCAACACTGAAAAGAGCCTGGTTCCCTCATCTTTCTTCCCTTCCATCAGGTATTTTTGAGTCAAAGGAGAAAAATAATTTTCTCATCTATCTGACATTGGTTACATCTTAACTTCCTGAACAGAAAAAGACACTATAGTGTACAGGTCAAAGGTAAGTTTCTGTTTTATAGCTGTCTAAAGTTAAATGAGACAACCCCTCTGTAGCCTATCAATACTTCAATTAAATACATACTTATTTCAATTATAAACTCATAGCTTCACAGTCTTTAAACTTTTCCAGCAGTACAGACACTGCTGGAAACAGTAAAATTTAAAGGTAAAATTTCAAGGTAAAAAACAACAGTGAAATTTCAAGGTAAATGTAAGTGTAAGCACAGGTCCACCTTCACATTAGATTATGAGCAAATACATCCCCTGTGTAGACAGAATTTACTCTGTAAGTATCAGTAAGGAGAAAGTTGCTGTTAGTGACACAAGCTGGAGCAGACCAAAGGGAAACGATCTAGAAGTCAGTCAGTACAGCGGGAGAGTTTATATAGTTTAAGCCAAACCGGAAGGTTTTTAAATTCAAAGATGCATTAGAAAGGGAATTTCATTAAAAGAGAATGAACGTTATTTTTGTGAAGTCTGTCTTACAGGTCAGCACACTTTTGGTGTGTGATAACCAAAGAAAATACTTCTCACACAAGCAACTTTCTTGCTGTTTCTGATGAGACAGCTTTCCAAAAGAAATGGTATTACATATCATTGAGCAATAATTCTGACATTGGTCTGAACCTTTAGGCTTGGTAATACCAGATTTATAAATGTTGGGCTGAAAGTCAAATTCTGATCATTTCATTGATGTATCATAGTAACATTTCTAAAAATTTGCACAACTTTCAGCAAGTAATTTTAATATAAAAGTAGAAACCTATATTGTCTGTGAAGCGTAAGTATATAAAATGGCAGTTACATAACAGATGTAATGACAAACATTTCTCTTGAGCAATAGTTCTGCCTAGGTCTTACTGAGCTCCCATATTATTTTTTTTTCCTTTAATGTTCTAATCTGTAGAATGAGGTTAGAGATTTCATTTTGTGAGACTAATGACATAGTGGGTTATCTGAATTATTTTTTTCTCCATTCACAATGGTTTCTTTAACTATTTGTGTCCATTCTGGAAACAAACTTTTGTTTTCTGCTTTTCTATTTCTTTTGATTGTCAATTGTAATAACCTAAAGGCCACAACAATTGCCTATTCTTTGTCATTTGTTTTGTCATGTTCTGATGCCTCTGTTGGCCAGCCAAACATCTCAAAAATAATCCACATAATTGCATTTCACATACAGCAGACATTCCTGTTGTGGATGAAATAATGCACTTCACTTGTGAGAGAGAAAATGCAGTATGTTTATTGATATAAACCAGCATTTAACAAAGTTTTATAATAAATGAGACAGTGTTTTAACAAGATTTCATGTCCAGGTGCATTTGATTATTCACTACACAGAGGACGGGGTAAGCCAGAGGCATTGGAGGCCCTCCCTTTGGGTCACAAAGTTCAGAGATGACACTCTTGTTTTCCTAATTCCTACTAAGAAGAGTCTGGATGCACCTGAATTCAGTCCTAGTCCCAGACTTAGTCAAAGGTTTATGTCTGAACAATTATATTTGCATATTGAATCTAAGATACAACCTTGTCAAAATTTGCAAAGTTCAGCAAGATATCAGTCCCCTACGAAAGATCTGTTGAGGCAAGAAATTTCTCAGTATTGAGCAGTTAGGAATCTCTGTGGCAGGCATAAACTTGAGAGATGTCCATAATTGATGTAAGATCCCATGGTGCAGTCCTCTGCCATGCAGGATTGTTGAAAGGGCTCTTGGGCTGCTCACTATTTCTGGAGTAAAGTGATTGGCTCATAGTCATATTTGCATACTGACTAGAGATGATAGTTTCTTCCAAATTTGGCTTGATTTGGACATCTACCAGCACTGTGATCTGGTTGGGTGCATTATTTAAATTAGGCTGTTGTGTTGCTGTCTAGCTCCCCCAAATCCACTTTGAGCTGGTGCCGCCGTCATTGCCAAGTGCATCCATTACATTTGCCACTGGTGGTTATCGCTTGAGCTGGGGGATACAGGTCAGGTTTGGGGGCGAAGGAAGAACACTATCACAATTCCTTAAACACCAGGAGTTTGTTTCTATTGCATCTTTACCAAGAATGTAATATTTAATTTTAAAAATCAGTTTCTGAGATTTAATTGATACAAATGAATAATTAAATTTGAAGACAGGTGGCAGACATGTAAATTACATGTATTTGCTTTGGTCTTCATGTGCAAAAATTACTAAATAAGTAAGTATACAACAAGAATATATTCCTTCAGAAAAAAATGTTTCAACTGTTCATTTGATGTCTTTGAAAATGCTCCTGGAAGGCTCATTATTCATGTAAACATATGACTGACATATATGCAGAAATCTTGTGATGTCAGGTTTTCTTTCTTTATACACATTGGCATAACCCAGAAACAAAACAATAACTTTGATGGCTGATAATTCATAAATTATGAATTCAGTAAAATGAATTGTTAAAACATGATCTAAATAACTACTGTGTAAGCAAAACTGTAAGTTAGGATATACCCATTTCAGGTCAGTTAAGAATAAGTAGCAACCCTTAACTGCCCAGCTCCTTTATTCACAATCATAAAAGCGTGACACATGTGGGAAGTTTGCTGATTTTTTTATGTATCTTGCCTGTATTACCAAAACCGAAAATATGTTATCGCATGGGAAAAAATCCCAACCACCAAAAAACTAACAACCCCTCCAAACAAACAAAAGACAAAACGCTAACATATAGAATTAGGAGACGTATGGAAATTTGGTTGAAAAATAACAGCACCATGGCTTGTGATTTATGTTCTCTCTGGAGACCAGGGACACACCTAAATATGTATCATATGAAATACGTTAAATAAGGTAAATACTGGGATTCAGCACTATCCAGAAAAAAATGAAGCACTGCAGTAGGATCCTCAGAGGGGCTGAGAATTTCAAAACTTGATTGCTAAAGGAACAGAACAATCTGATCTAATTTTGAACTTGATATTGCTTTAAACAAAGAATGAGACTAGATGATCAGAAAGAAAAAAATTGTGAAATATGTAATTATTAATGCAGAATTATAGTATTCCACAATATTTTGCATGTTATTTCATTTTAAATATTTTTTTTTCTTAAAGGTATTATTCATATTTAAACTGTTGGGTTGAAAGTATTTTGCTTAAACTTTTCTAAACGTGAAAGACTTCAATCCTGGGTTATTCTAATGAACTCAATTTTTTCAGCTTCTTTCCAACCATTTAAATTTATGTCAAGAGGTTCCCTGGTTACATGTATACCTAGGCAACTACATTCTTCATTAATCGTTTAGGACCAATTCCTTTCAGATTAAGGACAACTACCCTGTGAAGGAAGAACAATTTATTAGGTGTGATTTCTGATGAGCTCAAACCAGATCAAATCATAAAAGAGGTATACTTCAAGTACTTTGAAAGTATGTCTTACAAGTGGACCAAAGAAAAATGAAAAAAAAAAAAAAAAGGAAAAAAAAAGTCCTAAGGTAAAAGAGAAAAGTATACACCTAAGATTCAAATTTACTCTGGAGAATAAAAAACAAGGAGCTGGCATGAAGGAAGAACTTTGACAAAGAAAATATATTCCTGTACCTGCCTGAATAGAATAGATTATTTTTCAGTTGGAAGAGACCTACAGTGATCATCTAGTCCAGCTGCATGAACACTTCAGGGCTGACCAAAATTAAAGCATTTTATTAAGAGCGTTGTCCAAATAAATACCTCTTAAACTCTGGCAGCCTTGGGGTAGAAACCACCTCTCTAGGAAGCCTGTTCCAGTGTTTGACCACCCGTTGGATAAAGAAATGCTTCCTCATTTTGCCTGTAAACTTCTCCTGACACAGTTTTGAACAATTTCCCTGTATCCTATCATTGAATAGTGGGAGAAGAAATCAGCACTTCTCTCTACACTTCTCCTCCTCAGGAAGATCTAAAAAGCAATGAGGTCACCCCTCAGTTTCCTTTTCTCCAAACTAGAACAGCCCAAAGTCTTTAACTGCTCCTCTGTTTCTCTCTAACACTGTCAGAGAGAAAAGAAGTTCAAAATACTATTGAATAAAAAGGTTGTAATCTGCTGTATTTCTGCTCAAAGTCTCGTGGAGAAAATAATTTTTCAGTGTGATAGACAAACTTAAAAATAAGTAAATTTGTAGAGGCTTATGGACTATTTTATACTGAAAATACTGAAATAAAATCTTCCCAAGTTTCATATTTTACCTGTACTTCTTGGAAGCAAGATGGAAAGACAGTGTGAAACTATTAATTGATTTCACAGAGTTGCAGTCACAAAAAGTTTAATCTTCTTGTAAAATTAGTCTTTACTTTTAGATCTTTGTGATCTGATTTTAGACTAGCTAATAATAAAGAAAATGACAGAACATAAAACTCTGAAGTGATTTTTTTCTCTCCCTAAGGCTACTGAATATCTTTCCCTCTTGTACCCATGTTTTGTCCTTTCAAGGTCACTCTCATTAAATTTAGTTGGTGTTTAATTTTTAAGCTGCTCCCCATTTGATGTAGAAGCCAACTGTGTGTGAGAAATAATAATTTTTCTGCCAGTCAGAAGAAATTTGATTTAATTGGCTTTTATCCTGAATCATGTCATTAAACTTCAAGAAGAGTCATAATTAATTATTTACAGGGCACATATCGTGTTTCATCCAGTGCAAAATCTTAAATGCTTGGACTTGAGAGTACAGTATTTTAACAGTTGAGTTTCTAGCAAGGTAGAGGTAAGGATGGACTTCAGGTGTATACAACCTTTTAAAAATATCTTCTCTTTTATAAAGTTAGTGGCAATGAGAAGTGACGGTGTAGATAACTGCCTTCACCTCAACTTCATTTTAAAAGTTTAGACTTAACAAAGCATAAGTAACTATAATAAAATCCTCCTGAAAGAGCACAGCATGTCTCCTCCACAGTGTTCTTCATCAGTTCTGATTCAGAAAATGGTGACTGCCTCGAAGGGCGGTCTCTTTAGAAATTTAACAGTCCAGTTCAGAGAAAACTAAGCCACAAGGGTTACAAAGATTCAAACACCACAGGACCTAGCAGGGAAGCTATTATAATTGGCTTTCCACTGCTATCCTTAGCTATAAGAAATGTGTCACTATCAGAGAGTCTTGGACCCCTTGTGGGCTGTAAGAACATTGGGAGATTTGAAATACCAGAGAAGAGGCTCAGAGTGTGTGCAGTAAAAATGGCAGAAGAGCTCTGTTGTGTCTGTACACAGTAATTACAGTGTTTTGCTGTAACACTGTACAGCAGGAAGAATGTATCTGGAACAGTTATACAAGCATGTAAGTTTCATCTGTACTGGCTTTCTTCTAAAGCCATTTTCCAATGGCTTGTTATTGGAAAAGTTCTACTGTATAATGGCCAGTGATTATAAAGGCTCCACATCATAGCTACACATGATTATAACATTGCTAGTCAATCTCTGTAATGGTATAAAGTACATTCTATCTGCAACAAAAGATCCAGAAGATCAATCTACTACTACTGCTACTAATACTTCTGTATGTATCTAGGCTTGATTAAATTTACCTTTAGACTATATGAAGCTAATCAAAATCTATCAACAAAATCCCTTTTGTGATGGTCTGTATCAGCATAACTACAACAAGCTTCTCTTCACCCCAGAATAATCTTATAATGCGTGAAGGAAAGAGCTTAGAAGAAATTGTTAGGGCTCAAATTGGAGTTTTCAGCTAAAGAAAAAGTGTTTTGCATTTAAGCACTTTGAAGTAAAGCTGCAAATAGAGGTGACTCAACTGCCATGCAAAAATATTTCATGTTTTCAACCATAAACATATTTCTACACAAAAATTTTGGTCTGTGAAATAATACATATTTTTTTAGTAAGAATCTGGTTCTGCTCCCAAGATAATTAGCATAGAATTAAATATTCAGTGAAGAATATGCACTAAAATATTAGTGTTAGAAGAACTGGTTTTGTAAAACAACTTTTATTGAACTACAATAAGTTCTAGTAAAAATAAATGGATAAGGGTTTCTCTACACAGATTAATGATTTCCTGCAATGTCTTTGCTGACCATGTTGAATTCCTGCAATTTTTATTTGTCTATATGATATGAGGTATATTTTGCAGCAATGTTTAATAGTAAATATTATTTTTTAAAAGACAATTGTAGATAAATGTTTTAAAACAAAAAGTGACCTACATAAGGGCCAAATCCTAAGAAAAAAGAAGCCCCAAACTGTTTAGCATTACTTTGCCTACATTTTGCCTTCGACAGAAGGAGGAACCCATCTCCAAAGAGATGCTATACTTTCTGTCAGTATCAGAGCATTTTATTTGTTCTTCGACTGCACATTTATTTCCCTTTAAAATATCTCGTAGACAGGTCGCATGCTCAGGAAGAAAGGAAGGCTATTCCTTCCTTGGAAAGCAACTAAGGATACCTAGAAGAAAGAAGACTCCAGAGCACAGAGTGTAACTGTAGGAGCAAATATGGTAATCACAGGAAGGAACTAGGAAATAGTAGCTCAAGCAGAGACTGGAAAAAGAGACTTGGTAGGCACTTTAAGGGACGTCAGCTCATAAAATACACTGAGTTAATTAAAAACAGGCCTGAAAGCTGAGAACCATTTTACGAAGTCCCAACACATAAAGAAGAAAAACTTCCTATAATTTTTTTAACTTAATATTCCTACTTTACCTCCTCACTTAAAACTTTCTCCATTTATTAGATAATCTGAATGATTTTTTCATAAGGCAGCTCCCTGAAAGCAAAATGGTTAAATCTGCCTCAAAGATCTTGCTGACTCAATATGCTTTTACAGTGACTTAATATGCATCTACATGAAGCTATATGAATAACTGAACTTGTGTTCCCTTTTGGCCTGAAAACTGATTGAATGACTTGGTTGTGACTTAACCCTATGTTAAGGAGAAGTTACACATTTTTCCCCACAAAATTTGGCTTAATTGGCCTGGATTATCTTGAAATCCAGAACCTAGAATGACAACTTACTGAGTGGAAAACTACCAAAAATGGCTGTCATGAGGGATTTGGTAACTTCACTCAGTACTACTACAAGAAATGTCTTTATTCTGAAGTTTTAAATGACAACATTTCTTTTTCAAAGAGAAATAAAGTTTTCTGATTCCTATTTAAAGCACATAAGAATAAGTAAATGGTATCATAACCTTATCTTTTATTAAACAATTAAGTCTTCAAAACTCTCACCCAAATCATGGAAAACCTATATCAAAGTATTTAATTTATCGAATCAGGTTCAAATTGCACCATTAAATCTTCAAGAGAATTAACTAGCTGCATATTCTGGATCATATAGACAGTGATTATATAACGAGGTATTTTTAAAGGATGTTTCTCCGTTGTGTTAAAACAAATGCACAAGCAAAAATGTGTACTAGATAGAGATATAGAAAGAATAAATGTGTTTCTTAATATTATTAGGACAGACATCTAGGATAGAAGAATTGCAAATTTTTCAATTTCAGAATAAAGTTCTACTCACTGTTTTATCAGGTTATTTCAGCGTAAAATGTAGAAAATGTCTCTTGGACAGCAGCTGAATTCCATCCATCTCTTCTGCTAATTGAAATGCCTTCCTGCAAATTACATGGTTTACCTTTTGGTGTATATTGATTTTCCACAATTAAATAGACTGGTCTCAATAACTTCTACTAGTCAACTCAAAGTTTTAACTTAAGAGAGAGCACACTTCTGAGGGCAGGATTTTGTTGAACTAAATCCTTTGTGACTGCAGCAGGAATTTAAATTGGATATTCAATGGCCTTAATAAGTACTGCTTGTGAGACACTGTGCAACATGGAAGCACTGATTCCTGCAGGTATGTTTTTCTAAAATTACAGTACATACAGTCTTTATGTTGCATGAGGCACAAGGTTTGAATGAAGCTGTTTACCACACAGGTTTCACATTTGTCTTTCCAAAGAACTCCTGACTGACATGTAAAAGGAAAAGCACCGTGAAAATCTAGGAGCTGCTGACTGACTGAGGTACTCCTGTTCTCCCTACAAGCCATCATGGGTCACTGTTACTTCCCTTGGATCTTCGGATCCAAGGGTAAGATAGGTGCTCATTGTTCCAGAATCATTGGCATACGGGTATGTCACCCAAGACTGTTCAATTGGAAATAGAGTAAGTATCAATTGGAATAGAATGAGTGCCAATTGGAAATAGAATGAGTGTCAATCCTATTAGAAGATTTACGATTTCTCTATAGGAAAGGCATTAAAAACTAAAATTAAAACATAAAAACTTTATGAATGCCAGTAGTGTTTGTGAGTCAGATTACTGTCTGCTAAGACATGGAAAAATGAAGGAGATTCTGACCATGAGGTTAGTTCACCTGAGAAACTGTAGTGTGCAAGACTACACATGTATGGGTGTTAGCCATTTTCCTAGTTAGTTAGCAAGCTGCTGAAAGGTTTTGTAATTTTGTTTTGCAGGTGAACAAGTCTGGACCTTTTTTTTTTCTAATATTCATACTGACACAGAAAGAGGAAATTAAAGTTTTCTTCCTTTAATTTAATTTTCACCTTGTAGAGAGAACTAGAAAAAAACTTGCATATCTTTTATTACCCATGTACCTGGACCTCAACTTAAACACTTTCAACAAGCTGTGTACCTCTTTTGTGGTATCTAGACAATAATGCATGGCAATTCATTGCAAAACACTAAATTAAGGAAACAAATTTTCTGTATTAACATCTTTGTAAAATAATCAAAGATTTATTTATTCATCTCAATTCTTTGTATTTTATGATTTTATTATTTTGTGAGTGTTATCCATCAGGGTAACGACTCTTTGACACCAGCACGTTAGAACATCTATAAAAAAGATCACAGAGGGGTGGGACAGCAATCCATTAGGATGATGGAATATTCTGAGTTGGGAGGGACCCACAATGCTTATCAAGTACAAATCTTAAGTTAACAGTTCATACATGCAACCCTCTGACCTTGGCATTATTAGCATCATGCTCTAACCAACTGAGCTAATCTCAAAACGGAAGGCATTGAGAATTCTGACAGCTACACCATTTCAAATGGATAAAAGCTTGTAGCAAAAGTTAACAACTTCTATTTCTAAAAATATACATACATTGTCAGCATAAAATATATGCTTTTCTCATTTAATGCAAAGATAAGTTGAGTTTGCTTATCAATGTACGTGTATTGTTACTGTATTAACATAGCAGCTTTAAATGATAAGAAACGATATATCAGACAAAAGTTCCTTAAGATTATTCCACTTAAAGGTCTGGAGAGCAGTGTTTCACCCACCTCAAAGAGCTGATTTACTCTGGGATATGAAATTCATAGACATGACTTCGAGTAGAAGACCAGTAAATGTAAATTACTGTCTCGAAAATGAAAAAATATTGAGTTTTCATTTGGAGAGGTATAAACGGTTTTATGCCTGATCAGCCACTCTAACATATAATAAAAGAGTGCTTTGCACCACAATGATCAATATATTTAGTCTATTATTGGACTTTTGTCATGTGCATAAGTAGAACTAATGCAGATATAATCTGATTTTTGAGAAAGCCAAGAGGAAATATTATCCATCTCTCTCTTTAAGCAAAATGCAAAGCTACATCAGTCCCATAGCTCACAGTCTGCCTTTATGCATTGTCAGATGTACAACTTCATTTTCTTTTGGTGTAGCTGTTAAGCTACTCTACAAAACGTGCTGTTGTACAACTGGCTTGGTTTGTTTTTTGGGTTTTTTTTTCTGAGCAGCAGAACAGTCCTGAATTTTTAAGTTTATAAAGGACAGTTTTACAGACAGTTATAAAAACCAGGTATGAGAAAGCGAATAGACAGATAGTGTGTTAAAAGCAGGACGCAACTTTTGGACAAAACAGGGTGCATCTTAATCACTTGGTGGCAAAAGGCTAATTAAACTCCACCAGTAAATTAACACAGCACTGGCTGGGAGAGTACATGCAAGTTATCATTAAGCTATGCAAGACGGCAAAGTTTACAGTCAAAACTGTAGCTTTCAAGGGCAGGCTGTCAAATGTACAGGACCTTTCAGTTAGAAGTAATGTAGGACTAAAATCAGTTTTAATTGCTTGATAAAAAAATTCGTAGCTTTGGGATTTTTTTTGCTCTTTTATCCTGTGTTATTTTTTCCTCTTCTACTTTTTCTGACAAAGAGGTAGCTGAATCCACCAGGCTTTGAAAAAGCTTTTTTATTTTTTTCAGGCTTTGAGTCTTTGTTTAGAGTCGAATGACAGTAATGTGTGGTACTGCTCACAAGATGCCTCTTGGCACCTTAACAGCCTACTCGTAATTTTCTGTAGCTTTTATTTGTAGTAAAGAAAATAAGTTAGATTAAACAAAATGATTACTCATGATTATCGAATATATACTGCATAAGCACAGATAATGGCACTGTTTGTTTTGTATGAGACCTGACTTTTTCATGGGAGTAGTTCTAGATTTTGTTCAGTGTAAAGCTAGAGTAACTACCTTAAGAAAAGTACTTGCTCCATTTTTCTGATGTGCAGCAAAGAACAGAATTTGGCCCTTAAGCCTACAGCTTTAATGACAATTCCAGCCCCTTTGGGATCCCCCTCATTCAATAATGAGAATTATTGATAATGAACAGAGGAGGTATTTGGTTTAAACTTAGGGGAAATAATAGAACCCACTCATCTGATCCTGTTAACAGTAATTTTAAAGAATTTGTGTGGAAAATAGAAAAACACCTATTCTCAAACAAAAAAAATCAAGATTATATATGCTTTTCCTTACTTCCTGCTATTCAACTTTTACTGCATCTCCAAAACAATAAACAGTGATAAAATGATGAAACAATCAATGGTCTTTCAAAATTTTCTGAAAAGTATTAGAGATCACCTCTTTTTTCTCATTTTGTTGCATATCATACTGAGCTTACAAGGTCTCAAGACTGGAGTTTTACAGGCTTGAGGTTTGTCTCAGCTTATTTTGAGTTGTCTGTAACTTTGTTTTTCTTGGCTTAGTTTTGACAGCATTTTTTCTAATCAATCAGGTGCCTATGTCTATTTTTTATTTTTTGCATATATTTTTGTTAATCTTTGCAGATTACAAATGTAGTTTCCTATAGATAATGGCAATAAGAAATTGTTCTAGGCAGAAGGAAATATTTACAACCCTAACACAATGATATAGTGTAGAGAAATACAGGTTTAGTGTGATAGAGGCCTTGACATGAATAGACAGGATGCAGCATAGAGGAGCAGAGACATGGGCTGGTAAGAGATGGGGCACAGGCTTGACACTGGGAATCTTACACCATAAACAACCCCATCACATCCAATTAAAAAAATCCTGCTGACATGGATCTGGACAGATCTGACTCAATAGTTAAAGAAGAGAACAAAGAAATGCCACCTCATATACATAAAAGGTGTTATAAGTAATAAATTTGCATGTAACCTGGAGCTGCAGACCAAAGAAGAAAAAGTTTTGAATGCATGTTAGTGGGCATATTTAAATGGCCATAAGTGTAGAAAAAAATAAAAAGAAGATGAGAAAAATAAATATAAAGAAATGAAAATAAAATGAGAAAAGGAGAAGGAGAAGGAAATCGGAAAAGGAAATAGAAGAAGACAGGAAATCGGAAAGAGAAAGAACAAACCATCGACATGATACTATTCCTCACTGAAAAGGATTCCAGATGTTCACAACTGGCTGTTACAGACCACCACCACCACCAAACCCATAACGAAGTTGTTGGCCCAGAGGAACAGTGAAAGGGGAAGCATAACAACAGAAAAAGGAGTAGAAAATAAGGGTGCAAATTACAATTTTAAATGTGTTATTGCTATTATTGAGACCTTTTCTGCATATAAGTATTCTATGAGCCTTTTAATTCTTTGTTTCTCTAAAATAATTTGAAATAGACTAATGATGATTTTTGAATTAGACTATTATGTTTAATTATACTAACCAGTAAAGTCCTGGCTTTACTTACATAAATGAATGTTGTTCTTCCTCTTTGCCTGTAGAAGGATTTTGAAAATAATACATTCAGTTAATTTACGTATTAATTTAAAACTTCTATTCTTTGCACTACATGGGGTGTTGGAAGCTTCCATCTTCAACAGGAATCTTACTGTTATGGCTGCACTACAAATTGAACAGCAAAAGCCACTGGTACTTAATTGTTTATATGACTAAAATATTGGAGTAACTTCCAACATTACCTAAGCCTGGGCCACCCATCATTTTTCCAAATGCTCCCTATTAATAGTTCAGGATTTTAATGGATAGGAGATTCACTGAGAATTTAGCTATACAGTTTTGATAATAGAAGAGTGTGAGAGAATGGACAAGGTATACTCCTGAGATCTGAAGCCGTTTGGTGCCGTCTAGCTTTGTAACCTTAATTTTGCTCAGAATGTTATTAAGCAGATATAAATAATAGCTTTAAAGTTGAAAGGGAAGTGTTGCTGACATGAGAGGATATACAAACTAGGAAAAAAAAATAGCAACAAAACAACATCAAGGATCAGCCTGTTCTAAGGGAACAACCATACCTCACCCAGCTGGCACATGCCTGGCAAGCAGAGACCTGTCTCATCCAGAGTGATGAGCATATTAATATAATATTAGCTCAGTGCCACACTATTCCTAGCTACCTAGTGTATATACTTGCCAATAAATAATTGCTGTGTTTATAAATAATTCTTAAGTTGTCTGTTTGAGAGTGTCTCTGTGTATGGTAAAGGTACATGAAGAAAAAAGACACAGAGAAGAAGAGCTTCAGGGAGTGCAGAGGATCAAGGCTTTTGCTGTCCTCCGTGCTGGGAATGGACATAGAAATGCTGAGTTTTAAATGACAGACTATTTTTCTCAATATGCTTAAGAAAATGCTCCTCAGCTAAGTTACTTACAACCTCCCTATTGTATTAACTTCAAAGTATGACGTAGAGCCAGCGAGGCTGAGCGGTTTCATTCTGACAGCTTCAGAAAATTCATTTCTTTGCGTGCTCACAGGTCTGTAACAAAAACTGCTCACCACATGTGCTTTCTCAGCCAGGCTTGACCCTTACAGAGGAGGTAGATAGTAGAGAGTTCAGTTTAAGAGAGTTTTTAAAGCTCTTGCTGTTTGAGCCTGGCAATTAGGGAAAGTGTGGTGGTGAGTTCATAGCACTGGAGCTCAAACTGAAAATCTCTGATGTATAAACCACTGAAATTAATTAGATGAAACCAGCTTTTAATTCCTGCTGAGCTGAGTGGAAATCAAACCCTACAAGTAGAAGATTATCTTCTTTATTATTAATAAATTCCCCAGTAAGTAATAATTTAATAATTGGTTAAAAAATAAAAAAAACCCACCTAGAGTTAAAAAATTGCAATGTAAATTCATCAAAGTTGCTGGAAACTTTATTTTGTAATTAAATAGGCAACATTTTAATTATCTGNTTTTTTTTCTATAAAGCACTGTGGACAATTTCAAGGATAATTTTCACAGGCAAGTGATGAACTCTTGCCTTGAAACCACATAAATTAAACATGATTGAAGAACTTTTGTTAAAAAAGCAATCTTTATGCTTTCTTCCCATTTCAGGAATTATAATAGAGAAAATTTCTTAGACAAAGCAGCACAGCAGTGGAGAATAATGCAACAATCTGTTATTTTAAATTCACAAATCACGTAATTGAGACCTTACATTCGTGATCTATGTATGCCTTGCAGATATTTCTTTTATATTTGAAGTATGCAATGAACATGATTATTTTTTTTCTACAAAAGTGAAATACAGAGGAACTAACAAAACCACATGTTTTGTTAATGAGTTGAGAGCACACACTTCAGCTGCCGTCATAATTACTGGGCACACTTCCCTTATCTTTTCAAAATGCAACATAACAGGGTTTCAGGTTAATAATTTGATCTGAATAAAGCCTCATGACAAAACTTTTATCTTGAACATGGTAACTGGTCACTAAAAAAATCCTCTTTGCTACTGGAATATTTCATGGGGCTTGTTCCATTTCAAATTAAATATAATAAAAAGTTACTATGCTACTTTGTTTATCCATATGGGATATAGGGTTTCTACTGATTTTGAGATGACAATAAATTACTTAAACTGGTAAGAAATATCTCAAGAGGAGTTATTCTATATCAGGATGTATGTCCTACCCATTGATCCATGTTTTCACTCCCAGAAACATGAGTACCACATCAAGACAGGCAGAAACTCTATTTCCTCACAGCCTATGGACCCCAGTATTTTGCTGTGACTTTGGATTATAGATATGGATTGCTGACCTTGATCTCTAAGACTAGAATTCACATTGAAGTTTTTGTACTAGAGACATATATAAAAATCTGCTCCCAAAGTCTAATCTGGACCTATGCATAAGCAAGCCATCTTAAACTTCTTTTTAAACTTCGACTAACACTATATTGTGGAAAAAAGAAACATTCCTTTTCAGCATAAAGAACCAGTATATACCTTACAGCTATTCTGAAGAACCCAGGTGACTTCAGTGCTCCACATCATTCCTCTCTAAAAGTCCATGACAGTGACAGAGAAAATAATGGAAATGAAAGGGCCATTTTACAGCCCAGAATGACTCAGGTTTTGTAACAGGCAACCAGAGTGGAGAAAGTCTGATGCAGGACATAGCATAATGTTATAATGAATGTTCTACAGGGTCTTCTGAGATTTATTTCCAGTACCATGACTAAACCCAGCATATCCAGATTTGGCATACTGTATCAAGTATAGGGGTACACTTTGAAAGGTATGAACACTATTTATGTTAATTTCGAAGAAGCAGAAACAGAAACTGAGCTATCATCAACCTGTAACCAAAGTGTATGATAAGGCAGTTAGACCTAGCGCTAAAGACAGGAGCAAATCTGCCCAGTAGTATGGGTATAAATTGCTCAGACAAGAACATGTGCAATGAAACAACAGAGTAAAAAAAATATGTAAAGAGGACAGAAAGAGAATCATGTAAAGTTTTGTAAGAAAAAAGTTTTCTTAAAAGTCTTGACTTGCGGGTTCTGGTTGCTGCTTAGGGACTAGATTTTCCTTTTCCTTGCATGTCCTCTTCAGCTTCAGTTTTTCAACATTTGGCAGGATTTAATATTGGGAACAGAGTGTATTCCATTAGAAACTTATTTCATTTTTTGAAGGAACAAGATCAGAAAGTTAACATTCCTGTAACTGGGGAAAATCTTTCTGGTCTTATGGGATATCCGTATCTATATGTATACCAAGCATTGATTGGAACTTGTTTTACGATTTCATAAAAAAGTGATGGCTAACACAGTAAATAACATATGGTAGACATAACAGGATATCTGTTTATTTTGTTAGTTTTTGGTTGGTTTGGGTTTTGTTGGGGGTTTTTTGTAGGGGGTGGTTTTGGTTTGGGGGTGTGGCTTTGGTTTTTAGTTGGTTTGGTCTTTTACATAAGACAATAACACAAGGAAATATTTTTAATTCTTTCTAAGCTAATTAATTAATTATTAAATTCTAAAAAATGTCATTGCAAATAATACTTAGTATAGTAAATGATGGATCTCAGGTTAATTCCTCTTTGCTGTTGAAATACAGCAACTAAGTCAATAAATCTCTTNCGTCTGTAAACACACTCAGTTATTCTATGCCCTGCTATAATTTTCTAATTATAGAAATGGTTTTTAGTTCTCCCTTGAAGAAATAGGAACATGAAAGATGCAACCTGCCAAATATATATATATATTTTTTTTTTTTTTCTATAAAGCACTGTGGACAATTTCAAGGATAATTTTCACAGGAAAGTGATGAACTCTTGCCTTGAAACCACATAAATTAAACATGATTGAAGAACTTTTGTTAAAAAAGCAATCTTTATGCTTTCTTCCCATTTCAGGAATTATAATAGAGAAAATTTCTTAGACAAAGCAGCACAGCAGTGGAGAATAATGCAACAATCTGTTATTTTAAATTCACAAATCACGTAATTGAGACCTTACATTCGTGATCTATGTATGCCTTGCAGATATTTCTTTTATATTTGAAGTATGCAATGAACATGATTATTTTTTTTCTACAAAAGTGAAATACAGAGGAACTAACAAAACCACATGTTTTGTTAATGAGTTGAGAGCACACACTTCAGCTGCCGTCATAATTACTGGGCACACTTCCCTTATCTTTTCAAAATGCAACATAACAGGGTTTCAGGTTAATAATTTGATCTGAATAAAGCCTCATGACAAAACTTTTATCTTGAACATGGTAACTGGTCACTAAAAAAATCCTCTTTGCTACTGGAATATTTCATGGGGCTTGTTCCATTTCAAATTAAATATAATAAAAAGTTACTATGCTACTTTGTTTATCCATATGGGATATAGGGTTTCTACTGATTTTGAGATGACAATAAATTACTTAAACTGGTAAGAAATATCTCAAGAGGAGTTATTCTATATCAGGATGTATGTCCTACCCATTGATCCATGTTTTCACTCCCAGAAACATGAGTACCACATCAAGACAGGCAGAAACTCTATTTCCTCACAGCCTATGGACCCCAGTATTTTGCTGTGACTTTGGATTATAGATATGGATTGCTGACCTTGATCTCTAAGACTAGAATTCACATTGAAGTTTTTGTACTAGAGACATATATAAAAATCTGCTCCCAAAGTCTAATCTGGACCTATGCATAAGCAAGCCATCTTAAACTTCTTTTTAAACTTCGACTAACACTATATTGTGGAAAAAAGAAACATTCCTTTTCAGCATAAAGAACCAGTATATACCTTACAGCTATTCTGAAGAACCCAGGTGACTTCAGTGCTCCACATCATTCCTCTCTAAAAGTCCATGACAGTGACAGAGAAAATAATGGAAATGAAAGGGCCATTTTACAGCCCAGAATGACTCAGGTTTTGTAACAGGCAACCAGAGTGGAGAAAGTCTGATGCAGGACATAGCATAATGTTATAATGAATGTTCTACAGGGTCTTCTGAGATTTATTTCCAGTACCATGACTAAACCCAGCATATCCAGATTTGGCATACTGTATCAAGTATAGGGGTACACTTTGAAAGGTATGAACACTATTTATGTTAATTTCGAAGAAGCAGAAACAGAAACTGAGCTATCATCAACCTGTAACCAAAGTGTATGATAAGGCAGTTAGACCTAGCGCTAAAGACAGGAGCAAATCTGCCCAGTAGTATGGGTATAAATTGCTCAGACAAGAACATGTGCAATGAAACAACAGAGTAAAAAAAATATGTAAAGAGGACAGAAAGAGAATCATGTAAAGTTTTGTAAGAAAAAAGTTTTCTTAAAAGTCTTGACTTGCGGGTTCTGGTTGCTGCTTAGGGACTAGATTTTCCTTTTCCTTGCATGTCCTCTTCAGCTTCAGTTTTTCAACATTTGGCAGGATTTAATATTGGGAACAGAGTGTATTCCATTAGAAACTTATTTCATTTTTTGAAGGAACAAGATCAGAAAGTTAACATTCCTGTAACTGGGGAAAATCTTTCTGGTCTTATGGGATATCCGTATCTATATGTATACCAAGCATTGATTGGAACTTGTTTTACGATTTCATAAAAAAGTGATGGCTAACACAGTAAATAACATATGGTAGACATAACAGGATATCTGTTTATTTTGTTAGTTTTTGGTTGGTTTGGGTTTTGTTGGGGGTTTTTTGTAGGGGGTGGTTTTGGTTTGGGGGTGTGGCTTTGGTTTTTAGTTGGTTTGGTCTTTTACATAAGACAATAACACAAGGAAATATTTTTAATTCTTTCTAAGCTAATTAATTAATTATTAAATTCTAAAAAATGTCATTGCAAATAATACTTAGTATAGTAAATGATGGATCTCAGGTTAATTCCTCTTTGCTGTTGAAATACAGCAACTAAGTCAATAAATCTCTTTACAACAATATCTATTTGTATTCGCAGTGAAACACAGTTCATAGAAAATACTCTTCATTATCTAGAGGACAGGACATGTTTCCACAATATTCTGCTAGCAGTATGCTGGTAGAAGTGCCACTTAAGAAAACTGAAATTACATTGCCCGTTACTGAGCACAGGGCTAATGAACATGTTTTGCTTGCTTCTGAGTGTCTTCTGAGTGTCTCCTTAGGTGCTGCAGTGCTGACTTCAAATAAATTACAAAGTTTTCAAGCCACTATCTAGAACTGTTGAATAAGGTTACAATTATTTTTGGTTTTTGCAATGTGTTCTTGAATCAATGTTCCTTTTAGCTGCTCAACATAGCCCATGCTACAGATACATCTAAAACCAGATTTTTAATATCAGTATCCTTTAAAGTGAAAAAACCTATTTGGTTATTTTTTTCCAGTACCCTGGAATGATCTTTCCTTATTAGCAGAACACCATATTTTTTCTATAAATATAAAGCAACCGGAATTGGAAATGTCTAGGCATCAATTTTACTGTTAGAGTTTAATTCAAAACCACAATGCTTTCAGAATGACTCACACCTGCTCCAAGGAATTGTTCTGCCAATTGACAGTAACAAAAGGATTAAGAAATTAATACTATAGCCCTACAAATTTTGGCATGGTCCAAGAAGATTTTAAAAGAATGATAATATTCTTCAATGTATCTTGGAGAATTTAGACATCTTTAGGAAAGTAAAATTAAATGATCAAAGTATTACTCCTTTAAAGAAAGACATTTGTGTGACTTTTACTCAATAAGCAATTCTTTTTTTTTTTATTTTAAACTGCAGACTCTCAGGTGTTAAAATAAATAATATAAATGTTGTCTTCTTCAGTGTCACAAAAGTGTAAGGAAAAAAAGGGTTTGATTTTTACTTTTCTTTCAGAATTGCAACATTAACATGCTATGAACGTTTGCAGAACCATACCAGAACTGATTTATGTGGCATTAAATATTTCAAACAATTGCCTGGAAGCAATGCCCTCAGGTAGTCCCTATACTAGCCAGCTACTATGTTAAGAGTAATGTAATTCCCACAAGTGCTACTTTCCAGAAATATTACTTTTTTAACATGACAGCAAATGCATGGTGACAGACATGTTTGATGGAAACAGACGAAAATTGTTTCTTTTATATGAAGTCCTTGTAGCAATGATTTTTGAATGAATTGGGAAGTAGCACAGATATTAACAGATATTTTAATTTTTCTGAATCAAAATAGACACGTCTTCAAAGATAACCAGAATACAGAGGTGCCATCTTTCCATCCATCATTTATTTTAGTCTTATTCAAGCTATTATGTGATTGAAGTAATAAAAATGCTTCCTCTTTCTGTCCCATTTCTCCTTTTCTCATTTAGTCCAGACTGAGTGATCAGAGCCAGCTTCGAATTTAAAATCTATATAAAATGCAGAACACACTATTAATTTCAGAAGTTAAAATGAGGGTAATATCTCAGCATGATAATAGCATGAAATTTAGTTTTAGGCTTTTCTTGTGGATTCATGTAGTTTAATTTTTTTTTTTCCTTTGGTTTGCTGTCAAGCAAGAAAAATGCAGTATTTGAATAAGATCAAAATTGAGGTTTGTCCCTGACTTCAAAAAAACAGTTACAAAACTGATGCACAGTAGAGTTAAATTCTGGTATTGTTTTACTCAGATTTACCTCCAGTTTGCTTTTGCAATTCACTGCTAATTTACACTAGTATAAATGAAATTAAACAGTAACTCCATGGAGTCCAGGGATCTAATTATAAATAAAACTATTTTTCAGGCAGTGAGCATGGGTAAGACATACTTTTTATACCTGCTGGTCATTAAAAGCTGACAAAAATGTAGATCAAGGAAATAATGCTGTCAAAGGAAGTTCTAAGTGAAATCATGTGGGGCTTCAATGAATGAATAAAGGACAGTGAGACAAGAAAAGGAAAAGAATGAATTTACATAGGGTCAGTAAGCATCTGCTGAGAATATATGAGAAGAGCCCCACAGAATATCATTCTCATTCCCAAGTTTTGTGGGGTTAGGACGTCTAAAAACGATACTAACATTTAAAATATATATTATTGTACTGCCAGCATGACATAAGGAAGAGAAAGAACACCAACAGTCACTGGGGAATGTTTTACTTCTCCATAATAGTGCATACTTCCAGAAGAAGAATGGGATGATGAGTGAAGTCATCCTTATTTATGTGCTTGCTCTAGAATCTGTGTTGCTTGGAAACCTGATATTTTTTTGTATGTTTTTCCTTGCTGGGAAACCCTCTTTGCTCACTGCAAACTTAACTTGTCATTTTATATAATGAACAATGAGTTAAAAATGTGTGACACTTGTATCTTATTTTTTTAGGTTCTAGATATAGTTTCCATGCTTCACAGTATGCATTGGGCCAGAAATGCAAGTCATCTGTATTCAGATGTGTACCAGGAGTTCTCCTTTACAACGACTAAAATGAGCAATAGAAGCTTAATATATTGCTCCAGTTTTGCTATAGCCTAGTTTTCCTTTTCAGCCCCAGGGTATGGAATTGACAAGTTGCACATGGAAGCAATGAAAGATTTAACTTCTGCCAGAATGTCATTGCTGTGCCTTGCTTGGTACATAGATTCAGGGGTGTTCCAAAAATGAATAAATCAGTTCAGGTGATGCTATGTATTAGATGCTATGGATTATTTCTGGTCCAATAAGTTTTCATAGACAAGTTCGTGTGAAGCAGTAAAACACAATTACATTCTTTTTTTTTTTGCTACAAATAATTTTGAATTTTAGTCATCAACTATTAATTGTACTTATTTTGTAATTTTCTTCCTCCAGGGTAGACTTTTGAGGTGGTTAAAACTCAGCAGGATTTTTCGTCCATGTTTTAGCTTCCTTTCCCATCTAAAGACAATGAGAACAAAAGATACATGCAATTCATTACCAGTCTTAGGAGAAGACTATAAAAGAAACACTCCCATTTTTACCTGCTAGCAGAAGTTTATGTAAATCAGTGATGAAACTCAGTGTTGGCGAGAAGGTGCTCAGAAGGAAATGTAAAGAGATGAAAAAGGGCAGTACAAATTACTCATCCAGTGGGATCTACAGTTACTCAAATACAAACAGGTGAATACTTTGGAGTGATCTTTCAACAAAATTGGGGGTAGGCAGCAACATTTCCTAAGAGGCATATTCAGAGTTGCATTCCAGGAAGGAGTACACATGTAGGATAATGCAGGAAGAGTGTAAAGACTAAAAATAAACATTCTATTGAAGGTCAGGATAATCTATTTTAGTAGCACTTGCACTCATTTAAACTGCAGTGCATTTGTTGGCAGGTGAAATATTGGGTCATCTATTGTCTAAAAGAAAAAAGTTTCCTCTTGCAGACATTGAAATATCTTGTTTATATGACAATGAAGGTAATTTCCTGTGATATTCACTGTGGTTACATACCATACCTCATAATGATTTTTGATAAGTCACCTTAAAAAGTCTATATTTACTATGGATTTTACTGACTAAAGGAAAATAATTTTAAATTTAGCAGACTACCTCAAGTACACCACCCTCCCCTTTCACTCCTACCAACCTTATGTTTATTACTATGAATCACTCTCTTTGAAAAAACGATGCATGATCTGTGTCGATTGTTGTGTTAATATACAGTGCTAGTGTTGTTATAATTTGGCATATTTAGGTTCAGTTTCCCATCTTTGCAAAAACTGAAATGAAAGCTTAACATTAAACATTAACGAGATATGTAAGCTTACCAGAAATGTTTGGGGATTTTTTTAGTATATTCCTGTGCAATGAATAAACATCAACAGCTAAGAACAATTTCCTGATAACTCAAAAAAAAAAGATAACAGTCACGTGATTATATATTCTGGTTCTATATTTTCATTCATTCAAACAGCATCAGACACTGGATAATTAAACAGTTTTAGAAATTATCAAAATTGAACTAATTTGAGTTAAGAAATATTTTTGATACCTAACAAAGGTAGATGATTTAGCTTTCAGGGGTTTGTCCATCGTTTTCCATTGTCTTGGGCTTGGGGACAAGTAGAGCACTGTGAGGAGCATCCACCACCCTGTCTTTGTCCTGGCCACACAGAGCTAAGATGAGGTGGTGAACATCTTTTGTGTGTAAAACACCTTCTCTTTTGTTTTTTTGTTTTTTTTTTTTGGAAAACTTTTGTTATTAATATTGCTGCTGTTATTGCACGATTCTTTTTCTATTGTGCTTTGTTTTCAGTAAATTCAGCAAATTGCTATCTCAACCCATAGTCTCTGTGTTTGTCCCTCTCTTGCCAGAGAGGACGGGGGAAGGAAAACACAATCCCAACAGAATGGCAGATGAGTATTTGTCCACAGGTGAAGCAGAGGTTGTTGGTGGCATGAGAAAATTAGAAAACTTGGAAAGTTGCTCCAATAAATAACCAACCATCTACTAGAGCATTCTAAACTGCAGTATAATGACAGAATAGGCTAAAATAAAGTATTTAGATATTACCATAAGACTGGGATTGCTCAGTACAATCAACATAATGGTACACTCACGATCATCTCGAATCAGTCAACCATCTAGAGCTAAAGCCTAGTCACACAGCCACCCTGTTAACTTTACAGAAAGTCTCATGACTCTTAATCATCTAAAGTAGGATAAATCTTCATTTAAGTGCAGAAAACTTTCTATTTAGGAAACAATATTAGCAGAGTAGACAAACTCATATTATTATTAGGGAAGTCTAATGACTTCCCTAAGATTTTTAATTTTTTATCCTATTGGGAGACCTGATGTGCCACTTTGTGACTGATCAAGAAACTCCTGCAATGAAAGAAATCTCAGTAGAAATGGGTCATGTTGATGTGTCCAAGAAGCTCAGGGAGTAATGCAGAGAAACTAACGTAATCTCAAAAAAAAAAGGGACCAGAGTGTGGCCTTTGTTTCAGATAAACCACTATCAACAGCTGAGTTGGTTAACTGGTGGTGTAAATGTTTCTCCCTGGGTTCCTTAAAAGTGTATCTCCCTGAGTCAGACAGACCAATATGAAGGGGAGTGAATATGTTGCTCAGCCCAACATAGAGCAGAAAAACAAAGCAAGATGTTTTTCTACCTCTACAAACAAAGTAAAAGAATTTCTAAGAGAGCAAAAGGCTTGAATTGGCTTCAACCCCTGTATTACTTCCTGCTGACTGAGGACACCCTGGATCGTGATAGTGAGCATAGCACAGACACTGGGAATGGGAATCACAATGCTATTGTGATTGAATTGTGCACTGCATTTGCTGTGTTTTGCTAACTGTGACTTATATTTGGTGGTGTTATGCAGTTTATTTTGAATCACTCTGATAAATCAGAAATCCTTTTCAACATCAGCTATATTTAGAATAAGTAAAACTGATATTAAATACTACAACCTCCACAATCTCAAAGGACCCAGTGAAAGTGTACTGCACTCTGACGTATTTAAAATGGGTAAATCTGTCAAGTAGCTTATCTCACTATTTGTCACAGGCAAAAAAATAACCTGCTCTGTGGGTGTATAAAAATCGTGACTGTGGGTTCTTAGGATTCTGTAATACACAAGGGTACAATCCTTTAAAAATCTCTTTATTACAGATCACCAGATATATTTCCCCCATATTATCACTAGCAGGTATACCAGGACAAAATCACCACTAGCTAGTAAAGCTATGATTAATAAAGTGAATATATATATATGTATGCATATATCAAACTATTACAGGCTGCTACAGCAATCAATAATTTAGCATAAATCAATTAATAGATAGCATAGAAGCAATCAATCATAGCAGCAATCAATCATATAACAACAATCAATTATAAAACAGCAACCAAATAGTTGTGTTCTATTACCAGCTACCAGAAACTTATAATTGGTGAAACAAACTTATCAACAATGTAACAATGAGTAGTTATAATAAATTAGTTACATGGGTATGTAATATTAGTATCAAGTGAATTAGACAGATTTCAGAGGGGGTGAAACGACCCCAAAGAAGAGAACATATTGATACAAGAAAAGAACTGAACCATCTCAGAGGCAGAGGACAAACCAAACTAACCCCACAAGTGGGACCAATGAAGTAACAGACTGCATCTCTTTTCAAAGATAACGTGCACCACAGAATCTGAAGTTATCCAGGCATCCCCAGCCTGTGTCCAAGATCCCATAGAAATTTCTTTTCGAGAATTCAACCTGTATAGTAAAGGAAAATTAAGTCCTTTTTATTTCATGGAGACATGACTACATCAATCAGCAGCATTCTAAACAGCCAACAGATGTTGTCAATCTCTATTGTTCACCTGTAAGAGCCAATACATGATGAAGTTTTGTGTTTCTTCAGGCCAATTTCATTTTCCCAGACTGTTTCCACTTTTTGAGATGATAAGTTGCCATTGCAGTTTTTTAGGTTTTACACTTATTGATGATATCTCAGGATGCCTCCTATTTGTATGCATCTGTATTTCAAAGATGCCAGCTGCACTTTTCAAGGGTATTTCTGCTGCCAAGGCCTAGTTCCCAGGCTCACAGCTCTCAGGCTGGCAGGCAATTTGTCTGTCAGTATTTTTCAACAGACATTTCCTTCTGTTCAGTAACATTCTCCTTCTAATCAGGCTACTAATTATGGCTGCTCACATCACCATTTTGTTTCTGTCTCTGCACATCTACACTGTGTAAATATTAAATTTTGCCCAGGATCTTTGTGAATGTGAGTCAATATATTCCCCCAAAACATATCCTTGTATGGTTTCAGAAGCTGATTTCAGTGCTGCTCTCCAAATCCAGCATAGGTGAAACGGCACCAGACTGAGTTCTTTCTACATTAATGAATACACTTAAACACTTTCAGGCATTAAGTCATCATTGTATTACCTAATACCACATCCTAAATCAAGAAAAACATAAAATAACTCTCCTACAGCATAATCTGCACAGTATGTCAGACACTTTTAACAGGAAAAGAGAAATATTTTGGTTCTCAGGAGCTACATATGACCCCAGTTGCCCAGGGCTACTTCACCTGTAGTGCAGATACCACCAATCTGCTCTGGAGATAGCTAGTCCTGAGCTAAATATACAGGAATCACTGTGCCATATAGAGGGGTGACATCTCTCCTAAGATGGATACAATGATACAGTCACCAGTGTAGATAGAGACCATGAGTAATGATTTATTTTAAAAATAGTTCCAGTAAAGT
This sequence comes from Pachycephala philippinensis, assembly GCA_013397055.1. NCBI lineage: Eukaryota > Metazoa > Chordata > Aves > Passeriformes > Pachycephala > Pachycephala philippinensis. Next base: position 69,110 of record VWZT01000879.1, read on the forward strand.
CTAAAGTAGGGCAATGGATCTGCTTGGGTAATGAAGGCCAGATTCCAGAAAGCAGTTTAGTGCCTTATGAATTATATTGGTAGAAATTAGATCTAGGATTTAAAGCTCAGCTGCCATCTGAACCCACAAAATGTCTAAGCTCTATAAACATCTCACTTTTCTTCTTTTTTTTTTAATATATATATATATAACTGTGGGAGTCTAAAGTAATGTTTCTTTCATTCTGTGAAGGACTGAATTGTGACAGGAATTTGATTAGGATGAAGGAATGGAGCATTTCTCGACTAAGATCTTAGAGACTTGGAGCAAAGTGTCCAATCTTGGAGCACTCCACGCACATCTGTAGGATCATACTCCACATAAAATTATAGAAATCAGTATCTTCTGAGTCATGGTAGTGATCCACATCCTAATATTGGATAGAACATGGTGTCATAGGATAGCCACTATAATTTCCTGCATTATTAATTTTCAATTTTTCAATTCTGGAGAGTGGTGTAACCACAAAATAGAAATCTAGCCCATAGTCCCTTATTTTCCCAACCTCTGAAAGTTCTACCACTCTCCAGAAGAGAATTCAGGAATCTTTGGAATCCAGGAAACTTTGGCTAAACAATTCCCCTGAATGCCCTTTTTTAGTTACATTGTAAAGTCACTATTAGAATATGCTCATCCTTATGCTATTTATCCTGAGATGTGTGATTTGGGTAAACCATTCTATTAAGGCATCCGACTCTTCTCATTCAGCTTACCAACCATGACAACTATATTATTGATGGCATAATCTTGAAATTTTGAGTTAGTGTGTTTGAGATTGAATATTTATTTTTATTTTTTAGTAACACATCTGGAGAAGTAGTCTGATAGAAACCTCATGGAATTCAACAAGGGGAAAGATAATGGTGTCCTGGGCTGCGTTAGCCAGTGTATTGCCGGTAGATGAAAGGAGGTGAACATTCCCCTCTGTTCAGCACTGATGAGACGACACCTGAGGTCCTGTGTCCTGTTATGGGCTCCTCAGTACAACAGTGGCATGGATATACTGGAGAAAGTTCAACAAAGTGACTGAAACGATGATATAATATATGCTATAAGTGATATAGCATTTCTCCTTTTTGTAAGGGCTGAGAGAGATGGGATTGTTTAGCCTAGAAAAGAGAGTCTCAGAGTGTTCCCACTGTTCATGTGAACCATTACTGGACTACTCATGTACAGTACAGCCTCATGATATGATTTGTGGATCCGCCTAGGAAAAAAATAGTTATCTAGCAACTGTAGAATTCAGTATATAAATACTGAACATATGGATATATTTATGGTGACAATAAGCTAAGAAGAAAAATGGTGAGGAAAGGTTTATAGAAACAAAGAGGTGAACTGTTCTTCCTCTTAGTACTCTGTGCTTAAATTTTTTTGTTTATCATATACTTATACCAAAATCTGCATTTTTAGTTTCTTAATAAAATTCTGCTTAGTCTGATAGGCATTTGAAAGCCACAGTTGGGTTAAGAAGTGTGAGCATCCTCCTCCTTCTACAGAGAGGCATACTAAGCTTCACTGCAAAAAGAGATTCATGGCTCCAAGCAGTATCTGAAGTTAAAAATTCTCTTTCAGCTCTCTGTACATCTTAACTGTACTGAAAAGGAACTGATCAAAATAGAGAAGGTTGCACAGCTATGCAGCAAAACCACAGGAAAATGAAAAATCAGCTTGGTTCTTTCTTTCTAAAACAATTTACTTCCAGTTTACATGAAATTTCATCTTTTTCAACTGGAAAGATGTTTTAGTGGAATGGAAAAAAAGCAGGTACAATTACCCATCTTTATCCCGGTGTTATTCAGTACTCATTCAGTACTACATTCATCAGTCATTTTTTAGGGTCTGACACTAGACAGTAAGGTCACTAATGTTCCTGCATTCAGCCCTTTTCAACATGGTGTATCCCATGGTATTTAATTAATTCCCTTTTCTTTCTTATTTCTCCTGGTTGGAAATGTGTTTCTTTCAACCACCCTGGAAATCACAAACCAATTTGAAAACACTACCCAATCCCAATCCTCCATATGAACAATTTATAGTGTTAATTTTCTGGAAGATTTGTGTTATGGGTTTACGTGGAAAGATTTAATGTCTGTGAGAAGACACCAAAGTCTGCACAGATGGCAACAAGAAGATGCTAATTCCATGCTTGGTGAGGCAGATCTGGCTAAACCCTCTGGACAAAAATTCATATGGTGGAAAACTGTGAGAAAGGAAGAAATTGGTTATGCACATGCCATCTCAAGTTATGGGGAACAGCATCTATGCCACATGGATACATGGGACTTGGACTGTATAAAAATGGTATCTCCAGAAGAACTAGGGACTCTCACCACTGAGGAGATCACTGTGAAGAAGGACCAGAAGGATGCCACTGCCACAGCCACAGTCAGGGATCCATGGTGCTCACTCTCTCTCTGTCTCCTCCCTACCCTTCCTTTCCCCACTCCCTATCCCGCCCCTTCCCTCTCCCTTCCTATTTCTTTCTATTTCTCTTCCTCACATTTACTGTTAAATAAAATCCATACTATTGACTTTGGCATGTGGTCTGGTTTGCACCTCAGCTCAGGAACAGGCATGTCTTATAACCGGATCATAAGATCAAGATAATATAAAACTATGATAATAGTGAGGAGAAGTAAAAGTTTGAAAAAATCATATCATGGCAATCTCACTTTGACACGTTTCTGTTATACTTGTCTTTTTACCCAAAAAGCATGGCCTAAGTAGAAGCAGTTGTCATGACTTTCATTAGCTGCACCTTTTCATCAGGCTTCCATTGGGGAATATGTTTTGTATAGCAGCTTCTTTTTCATGTCCTAGATCTGAGTCCAACTTTCATAAGACTCCAAGAAAATCACACTTTCATCTCTTACAGGTTTTTAGTGACATTTCATTTCCGTTTACAGTAAATTTCACAATACTGCAAGAGAGTGAGGTGAGTTGAATAGTTCCAATTAAGTTTGTTCTAGGACGTTTTTGTTGTTTTGCCCAGTTCAGTAGATGTTTCTAGAGGTGCAAGGGGTTTTTTTTTTGTGGTATATTCTCAGCAAAGACTCTGAAGAGTCATCTGTTTTCCTGAGTTGACTTAATAAAGCTTTATTAAAAAAGAGCAGGGTGCCAGGGATTTATTTAATCAATTTCTGGTTTCGCCCACCAAGAGTTCATCCTTCTCTGGAGTAGCTGAATGAAAACAATCTGATTCAGCATTTCTGTGCTGGCTAGCTTATGCAATTAGAAAAAACCAGCTCAATAGATCTAATGTCAAAATATATCCTTTAGTAGTTTGCAATCTAGAGACATTTTATATTTGCAACTCTTTACCCTGGATTACCACAATTCCTTTTACTATTTTACAAGGTGTTAGCTGTATTAGCAAGTATGTTATCTGAAGGAGAGTTTTACTGCATGTACTGACTTGACTAATGTGATAATGAAGACTATGTCAAAACCTGATTTAACATGTCTAGAATTATTTTTTTGGTAATTTTTCAAATGCAGCAAAAACAGAGTAAATGTACTGTAAAGAATATGAATCCAAACAAGTTGTCTAATATATTAATTTTATATTTTGATCTTTATCATTTTTGTAATAGTTTTAACTTAATAATTGCTGAAAACACAAGTTATTTTAAAATAATTTGAGTTGTAGTGCTACCAGTATTTTTTAAGTCCTAATACTTGGGTACTCTAATACTACTGAGAATAAATGCATTTTATTGGTTGACTAATGTGATATATGAGAGATTGAGTGTAAGTAAAAATGCAAGGTATGAAAACATGATGTTACTGAACTCTACTGAAGTTTTGTCATTTATTTCTGGAATAAAAAGATATCAGCCAAGATGCTCAATCATGATGAAAGTCATGGGTGACTTTCAAAATAAACAGCAGCATATTGACAAAAGATAAAGAATAGCACACAATAAAACACTGATGCTTTGCATTTGCTTGAAGATAATTATTAGACTTGCGTTTGGGTGGCATTCATATTTATTTAAGGTGGTAAAATGACAATGAACCTTATTAGGAGGTTCAAACACTGGGAAAAAATATTCTCACCCCATAATAGTAGCCCAGCAGACCAAGATAAAAAAAAGGTGCTATATGCATTCAAGTAAGCAGTCCTGATGGTGCTCACTGAAGCTGAAAGACAAAATCTGTTTATGGCTTCAGGCTTCCAAGTCAAAGAAATATGTCTCCACAGTGATGATAGGAAGGGGGCAGTAACTTGGTGGTGGTGTCTCTGCTCTGTGGTTGGGAATGTTGACATTGTTTTAGTCCCTGTCTGCAGGAAGAGCTGAAACCTTCCTCGCGCCATAAGTCGTTCCATTTTTATTCATGTGTCTACCAATATCTCACCCAGAAGTGCTGTCCACTGACATCTATTTCAAAAATAGTGTAATCATCCAACTACAGATAGAAATGAAGGTGAAGGTGGAAGGCAGTTTAACAAGAGAGAGGAGATTAAGTTCCTGTGTTAATAATGAAACAATACACAATGAAAGAAAAATCATTGCTAAGAAAAGCTGACTAGATCAGCTGTTACAGTACAAAATAGAAACCTGGATCCTAGACTTTTCTCACAGAGTTGGTTATACAATTTATAATGAACAGTTGTTAGACAAAATGGTGCTTATTGTGGTCTAGTGAATATTTCTTCCTTTAAATTCTAAATTAACTGTTGAACTTGAAGGAACAGTTTGGCCAAGAGAGCCTGTTTGGCTCTTCTCTGGAAGTAATCAGTGGTGGAAGAGTCACAAATGATGGGCTGTGAATTTCCTTCCAAATGGGGAGCTGATGTGGAAGGAAAATAGAACACCATGATCCATGTTCTATGCAGAATCATAATATCATTTTTTCTGTTATTTTTTGATGTACTACAGCCCTTGCTTTTGTAAGAAAGATGAACAGCTTATAGTCGTGATAAAGCTCATTTGTTCCACTTGTCACTTTACTCCATGACTCTTGCTTAAGTTTAGTGTCTGTTACGTGCATTATTTTCTTTTGTTTCTCTAGGTCTAGAGAGTCACAGAAAATTTCCTTCCAAGCTGTTGCCACCATGGAGAAATTAACAGCCTCCTATCAGTTTCCTGAAAGGCCATAATTTCTTTTCCTAGTAAGTTAAGAACTGTCTGCCAAGACCCACTGACAACTAAAGGGTTTTTAGGCTTATTAAAAATTTGGTTACACTGATACACTGTGCTTTAAAATCATGGACACCTTAGGTTATGCATTGTCTTCTTTTTCTGATTGGAACAGCACATTAGGCAATCGAGTTCAAATACTGTGTCATTTTAATTGGTGCAGGAGAGCAATTGACTTTCAATGGCAAAATGTCAAGTGCTTCCTTTGCCTCATCAAAGCAAATTTGTCAGGAAAAGACTATCATCTCATATAAATAGCAATCAGTGCAATTAATTTGTATGTTTCAATTAGCTCATGATCTAATTATCTCATGGTCTAAGGATAGCAGCTAAGGACTTCAAAGGGAAAAATGTGTTTCTCCTCTCTACATCGGTGTTTTCTATATTGTTGACTTATTCATATACTTGAATAAATGCTCTGTGATAGTTTGTTGAACTTTGCCGCTTCATTTCACACAAACTTTCAAGTTAGTTCTACTGTGAACCTCAAAGCCTGGTGCTACTAAACTGCCAGAGGAATTAAAGCTAGCTCAAGTGATAGAAGAAAGACAGATGTTCCACGAAGTGATGATTATATTTAAATTATTAATGTATTGAGACTAAATCCCTTAGACCTCCTAGCACATTAAGAGTATTAAATAAAAACTGAAATAAGGCAGAATGGGATAGAGCCAATGGAAGACTAATGTGTCTGTAATGTTGTTGCTATTGTTTTGAGATGCCAGAGGCCCACCTTTAGTAAAACAGCAGATTATTCTGAACAGGAAGAGAGTTTCAGATTTATTTTTAGTTTGATAGAATTCCAGGCTCTTCCTAGAAGAGTTGTTTTGGTACTTTTTCTATAGAGGGAATACTTTAACTGGTTCTGAGGGAAGAACTGTATACCTAACTCCTCTACTTCTCAAATAATTTCAAATAATTACTGGTAAAATACTACAGGGCTTTGCTTTGAACTCTTTTGCTCAGTCAAGCTGAACCACATTTCTCCTGCTAATAGAAGCCAATACCTCATATTGTTTTCAAAATACATCTTGTTTTCAACCTTTTGCCATTTCTTAAAACAAATATCCAACAAAAATGGATGACTATATTGTAATGTAGAACAGTTTCTACTAATGAGAGTTAGAAAAATAAAATGTGAGCAAAACTATATTTTAGTGCTAAAGATATTATTTGTCTCAGAATGCTAGAATTCTTAATAGGATAGGAATTAACATTAATTAAAAAATTATCATTTCATTACAGAATTAAAGTACATTTCCTGTTTCATATCTTGTACCTTTTTTTAGTTTTTCCTTTTCTTTCCCCTTTTTCTTTTTATATCTTAAGAAAAGAGGGAAGGTTTGTGGGAAATGAGTAAAAGAAAATTGTCAGAATTGTCACCTGACAATTTTCTTTGTTAATTGCTAAAAAGTGAGTCTTTTGTCCTCTGTGGTAAGTTCCAATCTTCCTCAAGATGATAAATGGGATTAAGTTATCCTGGTCAATATGATGTAGAAGTTTTCCTCCTAAACACTTCTATTGTGAACTGTCTCCCGTAAGCGGAGCAGAATTTTATATAGGGTAAGAGTTTGCAACTCTCACCATTTATCCTTAGGATAACTCTCAAAGAAACGAGTAAAAAAAAATAATAGAAGTAACTTACATTTCTTGCTTACATCATGCTGCCCGTGTCCCTGAAAGAAGTCGTGCTCAAATGATCATTTTTGCATGATCATTTCAGACTTGTAGGCAGACTGACACGACTGAAACATAAAAGTAGAGGTGTTTCATCTAGCTGCAGTAGCTTATGATTTGATTCTGGTAATGGCAGTCATTGAATAAATTAAAGAAATTCCACCTAAACATATACCAAACATAACCCTCTATTCTCTCAAATTAGTACTGCTTTTATGGGATTAGATTGTTAACAATGATTCTTGCATCTCCTCTGTTATTAATCTGGGTTTTTTTATTCAGTGTAATTTATTTTGCAAATGTAGACAGCATGAACAGTAAAAGAGATTTTTGTGTTCATAGTAGAACAGCATATAGCTCAGGTTGTAATACTTTCTTGAAAGTGTAGAATTTAAACTTCTCTATGAAAACACTGCAACAAGAATCTCATATGTATCACGAGAGTGATGTCTGTTATTGCCTTTCTCCAAAAGAATACTCTCTATTGCCTTGTGAACGAAAGAAGAAAACATTCTTTGCTGCACTGTTTCAAAGTCCCTAAGTGAGGAAGAGCCTGTGGCCTGTAAATTCTGTGTTGAAATAGCTTTTCCCTGCAGCCCAATTCTTTAGGCATTTGTGAAGGGCTGATCTGGAGTCACAGCTGTTTTTCACAGAGTTTCCTCCTAGCTGCTTCAGGCAAATGTAGAGCCATTGTTATAAATTCTGTCATTCTGAGTGATTTAGTTCTTCAGTGCATCAAACTAGGAGCTCAGGCTCTCCACACTAGCTGAATTTTGCAATGGGACTCACACATGTAAAAGCTACATTGTGAGATGCTTAGGATTACAATGTCTTATTTGTCTGTTTCATCTAGTCCCTTGTAATCAGTACCTTTGGCTTTTTTTTTCTGACTACAGGAATGGCTTTGCTTTTCATTTCACATTACTCTAAAATATTCTCCATGTTATGTATGGATTGTCCTGTTTCTCAGAGTAGTTGTCTCTTCTGTGAGGTTTCTGGTTTCTTTCACAATGGTTTTGAGGAAGCATATTTTATGTCTTCCTGACCCTTCTGTTTAAATATATTCTATAGCTTTAGTAAGGTTTTGAACCACTTTTTTTTTTTTTTTTTAAAGAATTTTCTCCCCAGGTGGTTTTCCTTAAGGTCTTGTTACTATAGCTATGCAACACCTGTAAGATAAAAGTTGAGGATTTCAGTTGTTTTTAAAAGTTTTATAGTAAAGAATATGCAGTGGTCTAAAAGAAAATATTTCAGATGTTCACAATATTGAAAAGAAAGCAGCAGAAGTATTTCATTAGCACACAGATACTCTAACTCCACAAATGAAATTAGTTTGCAACTCAGATCAGAAATGTTTAAATCTCAGCTGGCAGTATTTATTAAGTCATGATAGATCTTTACAGTCCCTATTATAAACACTTGGCTGGTTTTTAAGTTTACTTTGGCATTCCTAGACTTTCATATTCATTCTGAAATTAGTAATTCATAGCCATTATAGTAATTTTTTTTATTTTTCCTTGTCATACACTTGTTTTATTGGAAATGAAATGGTTGGACTTCAGCAGCATTATTGCCTCATTAGGAGAGGGATAAAGAAATACAAAAGTTCTGTTAGTCAGCTGTATTTATACTGTATTTCCAGCATGCCAGCATCAGAGTTTCTAAAAAGTCAGCAGGTCTTGCAACTTTCTACTTTTATCCTGATATTTAATTAAAATCAGAGCTGTCTAGGAAAGTATGGCTCTGAAGATACAGAGAAACTGAAAATCCAGGCCATTTTGCTAATAAATTTTCAGCAAAGAAGGACAAAAAATTCAATAAAATTTATTATGGTTTTATTACTGTTATTTTAAAAGTCCCATTGGAAGCATCTATTTTTCTTTTCTGCGGGTGCAAGCAAACACTTTTCATTCTTATCTTAAACCTGTACTGCACAGCCACACCCACACCCACCCACCCACACACCCCCGCAAACTGCTTCTTCTCGAATTCTTCACTAAATATAAAAAAAACCACATTAATTCATAAAAACTCATAACACTTTGCAGTAGATATTTTAACTCTTTCCTGAATTCATGTACTTTCCCTTTCTTTCCATCTGGACACTGAGTGAAATGAAGACTCACGTCTCATCAGACCCTGCATCCAACTTCTGAAGGATCAGGAGCTCAAGGAACACCACAGAATCAATCTCGCCTAAAGCAGAGACACAGTTTAAAACATCTGTGATAGAGTAGATGCTTATCCACAGATCACTCTATCCTCTCCCACTAAATTGTCTTAGAAGAATGCAATTACATTCTCCAAGACTCAGATCTTGTTTAGAGTCATTTTGTAATAAAGAAAATATAGCATTAAAAAGATTATCTTCTGTTGTGGGATCCAGCGCTGTCTAACACCAATCAATCTTCTTAAAATTGTCTAGGTCTTTTTCGGCTATTCTGACATGGAAGTTAGGTTCTAAAATAACAGCTTTCTGAGGGGTGATTAATGACCAGACTTATTAATGTTCAATTGTGTTCATTTACTTCAGTGCTAACATTGCTCATTAGCTTACATACCTTTTTTTAGAAGCGAACAGAATTAATAGCCTCAGTCCTGTACCATTAAGTTTTCCTAGTCTACTAGCATTTTATTGTCTCATCCTGAAAGACTGAAGTCCCGTTTTCTTATATATTCTGGTTTTAGAATGTAGGTGACCTGAATTGTCCATAGCAATTTAAGTGTCATCCCACCAGGTGAGATATATTGAAGTAAAGTTAGACAGTTATATATATTACCATCTATGCCAGAAATAACTCACCTCGTATATTCTAAAAATAGGTTTTATTTTTTCATGTCTGAATCACATTAATGGGTTACTGTCTTTCTGCTCTTAAGTGCATTAAGAGTGCTGTATCTCCTCATTTCTAACTGAAAGAAAATGACTTTTTAATTTGGCTAATTTTTTCATATTGAATTTTCCAGTAGTTAGTCCATGGCTCTGCTTTAATCATAATATTATATTATGTACTGAACAAATGGAGTCCACTTCTTTTCAAGATAGGGCTGGAAGTGTACGTGAAATTTGAATTATACGTGTAATGAAAGGATACACGGTCACCTGTAACGTGGCAAGGACCTGTGGTTTGCGAGAAGAGTCAACAAGGATTCAGCATTTAATAATAAATAAATAAGAGACAAGACAATGTGTGGCTACCTGTGTTCATTTGTGTGTGTGTGCGTGTGTGTAAGCGTATCGGCATCTCTGGAATGCTTGCTGGAACTATAAACAAGAGCAGCAGCAAACAAACAGAGAGAATAATTATTCTTAGTCTGGCATCAGGCAATCCAGGCAGCAGATCATTCCCAAGACATTCTCACTATGATTATTAAAAGACAATGTATTCTTCCTATCTATTTACCTCTTCCCATTTTCCTTCGCATGTGGTACTTTTTTACGAAAAGATAATTTTCATATACTTACATTTAGTTACTTAAATATGGTGAGAGAAGCCACCCATGATGAAAACATGACACTCTTCAAGATCACAACAGTTCCCTTGTGATTTGAGCAAGATTTATAAATATTAAAACTACTTCATGTAAATGTTAGATATAACATGCAAATGCCTCTGAATGTAAACATAGACTTTATAATTGCAGTTGTAGCTTAAAACTGTCACAAATTGTCAAATACTTTTAGACACTAAAGTTATATCTTTGGAAATATACATTGCAAGGCATTAAACAAAGATTTCCAAATTTTCTGGCTAAACAGTGTTTTGCTGTTATTAAATCATGAAACTGCACAACAATACTCCCAGAACTGACAAACAACAGAACATCCACTCTTCTTTGTGTCACTAAGGATCAATGTGCCCCAAGTTCACAAAATAAAAACTGAAGCAGTGTTAAATTAATTTTTGTGCTTAAGAGGAAATAAAAATTTCAATTATATAACAACCCGTATAATGAACAGAAGTCAATCCAACAACAATTTGACCTCAAATGCAGCCTTCTGGCTTTCTAAAAATCTTAGAGACCATTTTAAATGCATGTCAAAGACCAACACCTGAATGCTTACAGAAAAATCAAAAGACGTGAATGATTTATAAATCTGAGAAAATAATGAATTCTGTAAAAAGAAAATATAGGAAATAGAACTATTTTTGATCATCCTGGAGAAAAAAAATTGTGCTTGTATAAAGCATGCCAAAGGATTGGTAAGTGCATGCAAGAAGTAAGACCGAATATATAGAACATGCGAGAGCTTTTTGGTAATGTGTCTGAAGATAGATGATGTTAATGCTAAGCAAATCTAAACTATGAGATATCTCAGTACATTTCTTACTTAATTCACACATAGTATGCTAATCAGACAAAATGAGAACTTCTCACAAAATTCAATTTTTTTCTATCAATTCACTTTATGTCCAATAAAAATTAGTTTAAAATAAATATTTTTTAAAACTCAGAAATTAAAATATTTTGTGTATATTTTGTAAAGTTATATTTGTAAATACAATTATATTTTCTGTGGTCAATTATTTTCCTAGTAAATAAAATCTAGCTTGAAAAAAAGTGAAAGCTGTAAGCTTTCAGTCATGCCTGAAATTTATTTCAATAAAAATATAAAAACCCACAAAACCCCCAACAAATATTTAATTCTTTGATATATAAACATCTACAGCATAAAATATTCTTTATTTTTATGTCACTATGATGTAATAATAAATGTCATTGACATTTGGCATTATGCCAGACACATGGCACTTTTAAAAGCGCTTCCTTTTTTTTCCGCAGTTATTTCCACTGTGTCAGCAATGCTAAGGTTGCCCATCAACATCCACTTTAAATCAGTGGACCACTTCAGTAAATACAGATTATTCTGTGGTAAAAACATGTTTACTCTGCCTAGCTGTTGCCAGAATGTTTAGCAGAAATTAAATGTCTATGGAATAAGTGAGCTCATGAGATGGGGTCCCCATTTTATTCAATGTCGGAAACTCATCATTCATTGTAATTCAAATGCTTAGAGTTACACTGCTGTTACATAAAATCTGAGGAGCAAAATTAAGTTGGGAAAATATTTCAGAGCAAGCGTACGAGACCAGATTGGAACACAAATCTGCTTTTCTCCCATGTAGATAGAATAAATAAAATGAGTTTGTTTGGATTCTACGGACCAGAGACGATAATAAAGAAACGACTGTATAGAAATGCCTACTTCTCAGCTAACAAAGGAAGTCTTTTACTTCTGTGACATAGCCCATTATTTCAGGTCTGTCAAGTATACCTATGGCTAGAACTTTTTAGCTCATTTTTTTCATAATACTATGTGTCTACTGACCACAGTGACAATGATGAAAAAATAGGATCAATTTTGCCCTGCCTCTCCCTGGTTAAAAAACAGTAATTCAGTAATTTTTCAGTTTCTGCTTCCTTGGAATGTGGTCTACAAGTCTTCTTTTATTTTACTTTTTGTCCAGAAAAGTCTTTCAAATTCTTTCTTCATTTTAAAGAAATATTCAAACACTAGCTATGCAATATTATTAAAATAAATATAGATTACATATATAATATAATTCCTTACCCTGTTCCGTTAAACAAAGCACAAATGTGGGAGATAAAAATGGGTTAATTTGTAACTTGTAACTCCACAGTAGAATAGAGACAACATGCACATCTAACCAGAACATTTTCAACAAAAATATCTTTTGAGAAATGGCTTAGCAAAGTAGCAATTTGTTTTAAATGAAACCTAAGCAAATAAAGAAGTTGCAAATTGTCAGCTTGCATCTTTCCAAAATTACTTGTTTCTCACACTAACGAGACTCTTCTATGTTTCCTTTTTCCCCCCATATTATGTTAAATTCAACACAGTATAACATATCATAGAAAAATTAGAAACTATACTATTTTATTTGCATTTCTAAATTTTTTGTATATTCAATACTTTTTTTTGAAGTATTAAATTGTTTTTGTCAGTTCTATTTTCCCATTAACCTTTTTATTTTCTCTTCAAACAATATTTCCTTTTAGCAAATGCATGTATTCAGATTCAAATTTTATTTTCAGAAATGGGAAACAGACTCTTGAAAACAGTTTTGGGGGGTACTATTGGCATGCCTTTTACTGGAAAAAGAAAGTGATTAAATGGCTTTGCTGCTCATGGCTAAGACAGTCAGAACCTCTCTAAAATTCTAAGAATAGCTCTGCCAAAAGAGATACCTTTTGCTCTAAAGAGACATCTTCAGTTCTTCCTGTAGACTCAGCATTTGTCTTAAACTATGATGAATGAAAGCACTCTACACGCAACTCCCTATTGCCTACTCAGCTTAACACAACGAATATTGTATATACATCAAGAAACACATATTATTTTCACTAGTATAGTTATTTTAGTATAATGCAATAATGGTTATGATGAGAATTCGAATGTGCATAATTTATAACATGTTTTGAATTAGCTAACTAGCCATAACACATTAACATCCACTATCTGTTGTTGTCTATATCTTCCTCAACTTTTTTAGTGGTTCCGTTCTAGAAGCATCTACCTTTATTACATAGGAGGAAAGGAGATCAGCCACTCCAGTGAAAATTTTTGGAATTTTTTTTAAAATCTAGCCAGTGTAGTTAAATCTGATAGACTTTGCACTGAATCCACCGTGTTGAAGACAGTTGCCAGAAGAGAGAGAGGGATGGAGACCAGAAGCAGTTAGCCAGAAAAATAGAAGGAAGTGTAACTTTCTCATTTGTAACAGCTGGATTTGTAAGTGTGCATCTGTCAAAGCCTTAATGAAACCTAGACTAATAGCCAAAAAGTTCAAAGGCAGAAATCTGCCTTGTTAAATGAAAGGCACAGCAATTAACCTAATTAAATACAAACTAGTAGTCCTAGATTCACTTTATATCTAATGGAAACAATTAGGTGTATCTAATTTTTGATGAGAAGACTTTCCTTTTGGTTTTTACCTCTTTATTAATTTCTTATATAGAATACCTTAACTGCTTAAATTTATAAGTTAACTTTTAAGCCCTGAATTATGCAGCATAAACATTAGCAAAAATGATTGAAAAAAAAAAAAATCCTATCTAGAGCTAAAAGAAAGTTAGATTTCTTTTCAGTAGGACTTAGCTTCACAAGTTGATTGTGCTTGGAGCTTGAAATTCTAAGCAAAAATGTCTTCTTATATCCTGAGGTTTTTCTAGTAAAATAGGAACTGTATAGTCACTGCAGGACATTGAAATAAAACAGCTGAGTCTTTTAGTATTGCATGAATCTGTAACTTAAAGAAAGATATTTCTCCTGATGAGGTTCTTTGGAGAAGAGTGTAATTATGAATCTATAGAAATTACTACAATGTTATCTAATTTGCAGTGTTGATCTCAGTGGGATCATTGAGTAAGAACTCTTCAATTTTATTAAACAGAACCAAAACAAACCCCCAAACAACACCAGTTCCCTCCAAAGCCCCCAAAATTATCTTTATTCCCTTTTTATGATGTATAGTGTTTTCTTAAAGGAACTCCAATCCTAACCTGAGTGTAAAGTGTAAACTTCATAAAATTGGTCCCTGTTTCTCCACTAGATAGAGGCAGACAGTGTGAAAACTTTGGTGATAGTTATTGCAAAGAATCACAGAATCATGGAATTATTTACACTGGAAAAGACCCCTAAGATCAGTGGGTCATCAAGCAATATTTTTTTTTTCCTTTTACCACCTGTAATGTTCCACCCTATGAAGTCAGTCATTCTTTTAAAAAAGCAATCTGAAAAATCTTTATTGCATGCAACAGCTTCACAGCCAGGTACTCAGAGCAGAACTTGAGAAAGTTGAAGAGTTTCTGCTATTTCTGTGGCTTTACCTTGGTAGTAAGGGGTTTTCTCATTGTTTAACATTTGTATCTGCAAATATTATTCCCTGGAATAAATGTAGGTGATACAAACACCTGAAATATATCTGAATTATTTGACCATTCCACTATTAATGGAAAGGCAATAGATATAAATGTTATTCCAAAAAATCCCTATGAAAACTCGCAAACACATACATCATGTTTGACAAGAAACTGCTTCACCAGATATCTCCATAAAATTTTTTTGACATTTATATAAAATATTGGAGTTTACATGTAAAATAGGATTACGCAATCTTAATACTAGGATTCTCTTGCCTATAAACCCTAAAAGGTCACAGAAATAGAGCAGTGCTTACCTCTTAGCCTATTTCCCATTGAAGATATACGATAGCAGCCATATTAGACTGACAGGGTCAGTAGGCTCAATAGCTTATAGTATTATGTGGGGTTACAGGAATGAGCTGTGGGAAGCTTTGGCCTTGATGGCTTGCGGCTGTGTCCCTGGGAGGAGGGAAGGCCAGCATTGAATGCAGGTGTGCTGGTTTTGGTAACAAGAAACATGTGACTGGCCCAAGAGATAAGTATAAAAGGCTGTGCTGCAGGATCACAAGGGATGCTGAGCCTGATGCTTGTCACTGCCTGTCGATGCCAAGCTGGTGCCTGTGAATGCCGGCTGATGCCTGCCACCCTACTCTATGCTGGACTTTTTGGACTCTGATGTCTGCTACCCCGTGTTTGCATGTATCGTGGCGATAACTGGCTGAGCTTTAGAAGCTCCTGGAAGCCTCCAGCAGTATAAGCCTCATGGACTGCAATCCACTTGGGGGAAGTGGAAAAGCCAGCCGGCGCGTAATCCCTGGGCGGGGGTGTGCCCAGGAGAGCCGTGAGTAGCCTACACATGTAAGTCCAGGATTGGACTGCCTTGGACGACCGTGCCTCTGGGAAGGACAGTGAGCTGTTGTAGCTCTTCCCATGTGTGATTACTGCAGATGGTGCCGCACTTTATACTGCAAACTGTGTTGGCCCAGTGTATGCTAACATCTGGAACTATGTTGGCCTTGTGCACACCAGCAGTATTAGACTGATACGTTTTGATAAAATTATTGTCATTACTGAAATGAAGTCCTTCTGGGCACTGAGTTACAAAAATATTTTTTTTTAAAATTCTCAGACCTTTCAACAAGTATTGCCAACAATTAATAGTGCCTTTTGGGTTTACAATGTTCATTGTATACAAACAACTTATCAAATTTCTTCTGTTTTGCTGTAGGTTATATTTAAGGCCACCAGTTAGAGCTACAGTATCAGCAACTTCATTCCAGCTGAAACATAGCTATTTCTGGCTGTGTTTTACTTCTAAGACTAACCTGTTCACCCCAAACAAAATCCGGAGTGATACAGACAAATATGCTTGCTCAGCCCTTGTAAAGCAAGACTAACAGCATTCATACTTTGTAGTTGCTAATAATTTTGAAATCTACTTCTAATAATTTAGAAGAATGTGTTGCTATTAGCAAAAAAATTTTAAAAATTGCAGGAAAACTTGTTAGTGGACACATGCAGGGAAAGTCTCTGGGTCCACTGGTTCATGTGGTTTAAGGAAAAGGCAGTTGTTCAACTGTTCCTTTTCACATTTTATTCACAAAGTGCTTCACATGTTTACATGAGAAATATGGTCAAAGTAGACTACAATGTGTTTGTATTTTACATTAATTCAGGGCTCTGATTGCCTTCCTCCAAGGAACCAAATCCCCAGGTTGTTCCCTCAAGCCCAGGCTGGCAGACTGAGAACTGTCTCTCTGGTATTTTGTGTACACCTGTTGAAAGCTGAGAAAAAAGAGCATCAGAATGATCCCACTTAAGCCCTGTGGACAGTTAAAAACCTGACCAAGCATCCCAATGGACATAGAGACAGATGAGTCTGCTGTTCTACACAGGAAAATCAGTAAGAGACTCAGTCAGAAGCTAGGAGGCCATGAGAGACACTGAAGGTTCGTAAGTAGAACAGATAGTTGTACAGCCTTGAGCATAAACAGGAGAGAGGGATTTTGTTTCTGTCAGAACTGTATTCTTTTGGAGTAGCATAGAGCATCTCAGGTTTTCAGAAGGGGATAACATTTTTTTTCTTTCAACTGCTGCATCTTCTATTTTTGATTCAAAATAACTTATTTATTTTCAGAAGCAAGAACTGATTCAGGTTTTTTCTGTTATGTAGTGGTTGTCTTAAACAAAATTATAGAAAAGGCTCTTATGATGTTCTGTCTGTCCTTTTTCTTACAGCAAGCAATGAAATTGTGTTTAAGTGGCTTGAAGAGTCAGAGAACATTTAAATGCCTTTTTTTTTTCCTGCTCACTGCAATTAAAATCAGAATCTGACTATTTTATTTTGCTGTGTTTTATTTACTTAGAATTGCTGTAATTTTTCATTTCAACCAAGTTTAACCTTAATTAAAATAGATAGAATTTGTTGTCGTTCTTGTTTTTAGCAGGAGTAAAACCATTTCTTTCTCATTTCAGGATTTTTTGTCTTGACAATTTTTTCCAGTGTCTTGTGCTCAAGGTGTTTATAGACCCTTTTCCATGCCCTCTATTGTGTGCAGGTAACTGAATTTGGACATGCAGTGTTAAATCACCCTTCTAGTTGGTTTGAAGTTGATTGAGCTTTAAAGAGATGTATCTTAAAAATAATGACTCTTCCATTTCCCTTGATAATTATAATAGTTGAAATCAGTAGTTAACAATTTTATAATAATTATATTATTATATTATAAAATTTTTATAATTTGTGAAACAAGATTAAAAGATTTCAAACCACTTATTCGAAGTGTTTGTAGAAAGCCATTTTCATATTTTAAAGCATACTAACTTGTGTGTTTTGTGATCAACTATTCTTATTCAAACTTTATGTTTAAACCTAACAAGAAAAAAAAGTTAGTAATTTGGGAAAACCAGTTGTGCAACTCAGATCAGGGAACAACTCAGAGAGGGTTTTTATGCATGTGGTTTTGTATATCTGCTTTTTGCAGTGGTTGCTACGCTTGAGAAATAGGACAAAAAGTATGTCTCAGCTAATACATGGTAAGTGAAGAGAAGAATGGACTAGGACTTGGTTCAACAAAATATCTGCTGCTCTTCACAGAGGTATCTTCTAACATCCTTCTTACTTTATACACACCAGATAACATGGAAATCAAAAAAATATTTACATCACCCCTTCGAAACATTATGTGGTTATATCAGAGAATATCTTTATCATACTGAGGGCAGAACATATTTGAAAGATTTGGTACCTCTCGCACAATAATGGTCCAGAATAGATTTTTTGCCCCCTTTGTGATACTGACACTTTGCAAGGGTCAGAAACACAAGCAGCCTCTCCTTTCTTAGGTGTGTAAATGAGCTCATGGAACAGAAGAGTCAGTAACTTTCCTCCAACCTGCTATTTGCTGATTATTGGCAGGGGGTGGGGCAGGTTATTTGTTTGTTTGGACTTGACTCTCATTAGTTTCACTTGATGGTATTTGGATCCTGAACTGGGAGGATTTGTATACTTGAACACCTGCATTGAAATGCATTGACATTCACCATTTGAATTTATGTATTCCTTGGAACTTGAGCCAATGCAGCCTTTTTTCCACTGATACTATTTCACATTTGTGTACGCATACCAATGTGGACATTAAAATAGAGCTGATAAATCCTTCCTTATAAGTACCTTTTTTCTTTTCTTCTAACTGAAAAGGAAATTTAGGAAGTTTACCTCAGCTGCAGAGATCTTCATTACAGATAAATCAGGTATGTACAGTGTGGAACCACCCTTACTGACCAAGTTAACACTCCCCTGAAGAAATTATGAGCTTCACTATCACCAGTGTCTAAAGATATTCACATAATGGAGTGTCAGCAGTAAAATTGTCAGTTATAACTGATATTTTCTAGGTTCTGAATATGTTCAGTCTCTTTTAGTCATAAGATATTATGAAGCAGGTGATTAGGGAAAAGTGTGTATTTAGATGGTTCAGATACACCCTTGTAACTTCTGCTTTGCTAAGGCCACAGGTTTTCCTGAGTGGAATATGTGTTCTCGCATTTTGGGATAATTATGTCTTCTAATGACCAAGGACTTATGATCTTTACACTTTTTACCTCCACCATTTCACATAAAGCCAGGTTTCCTTGTAAAATAATGTATTTCCCTTTTTTATGCTGATAATTTCACCTGCTTTCATACTTTTTCATTTCCCTGACTTCACACATTATAACATTAAAATATATTCCATGTTTGCCCTCTGTTCAAGTTGTGATTTTGTAAAACTCTTCCAGGTAACAAAACATATATATACTTGAGATGGAGCTCTTTCATGCATTTCTACAGTAAAATTTAATCAAAAAGAATAGAGCAGAAAAAAGTACTCTGGTTTAGTTTGTCATTAAAATATTCTTTTTTTTTAATAAATAATTGCTCATTTAGTTTTATTATTTCAAGATTACATGCATTAGTTTTTCAGCATGTTTTTAATTAACAGTCAGGAACACTCAGAATTTTCAAGGCATTCTGCAACAATTCACAGGCAGCTCTTACAGCTTGTGTGTACCAGGAAACTAGAGAGAGTTGTGATTGGAGTGCTTAGAAGACTGAAAAATCAGGTCAGTCTCAAACCATTAAAACAACATTTTACTAGACTGACATTAATTAACATCACACGTTGACAATAATTAGTTATTGCACATTGTTAATCATTATCACTGCATATTGAAAGCAATCCTCCCTTAATCACACTGCACCAGACACGAATACGCAAAATCACAAAGCTAATGCTGTGCAGTCAACACTAATGGCTGCAGACTGTGATGTTCTTATTCACTGAGCTCAATACATGCTCCACCTGAGGTCCTTTCCTGCTTCCACCACCCCATACCCTACTTCTCCTACCCACCCGTGCTTGGCTACTTCTAGTTTTTTTTAAAGCAAAACCAGTCCTTATTCAGCTCTACAGTATAAACGCAAAACTTCAAGAGGTCTTTAGTCCAACCTCCTTCTGAAAGAAGGGGTCAGATCTGAGTTTGCACCAGAATGTTCTTGTAAACCTTTGAAGACTGATGCAGCACAACATCCCTGGGCAATCTGCACCACTGCTCAACCAAGGGGAAAAACACTTGACCAGCATGGAGTTGTTTAGGTTCCCAGAGCCTCACCACTTTCACTCTCTGCTCACACTGGCGAGACCATAAGAAAATCATCCAGGGCAATGAGCTACTTGCTGCCGAGTTCACATAGCCAATTCCCATAACAAACTGGTAACAAAGGCATGGCTGGGCCTTGGATTGTCAGGCACAGATACTACAAGGCCTATGGTGGGTCACTAGTAGTGATAGTATTAATTTTTTGGGCCACTGGGTATAGGAAAGCATCTCCAATTATGCAATTGTTGCTAATACTCAGGTTTAAAATAAGCTGAATTAAAATTACTCACTTTGCTTCATGTTTCATGGGTAAAGCAGGCCTCCATATCTGGCTAGATAAATTTATTTATTGTTATCTGGAAATGTTTTAAACTATTTAATTCATTTTTAAAGCAGTTTGAAAACAGGAGGCACAGTATAAGCATCAACACAGAATCCTATGAAAGGAAGTCACTGGTGGCATCCTATTGCAAATAATAATCCTTACTTAAGTATCGCTTCATATTAAATTAGTTTCTGCAGACTTCATAAAAAGATATTTTCATTAAGTCCAAGCATACTGTAGGAACCTGGTGGCAGGTAACTCTATGCTTAACTACTTCAAGCCCTCAAGTTCATTATGTTTTAAATAGCTATCTCTGATAGTGCCATTAATGTTATTTCCTATTGCATACATCTCCACATACAAAATAATTTTACTTGTTTCCTAATTATTAGTATTCTTATTGATTTTGCAAACATTGTGGAGGGACTTATTTTTATAAGGACTCCCTTAGTTTCTTTCTTGTCTACGGTGTTTTAGTACTATTTTAAGTTCTGTGTTTCTCCTGGGTCTTCACACCTTCCCCTATCTCACTATATCTGCATATTTCTTTTGGTGATTTTTATATTTCTCTCAGGTTTTTATTTTATAATCAACTCTGGAAGAAGAGAAAAAGTTAATATGCTAACTGCACCAGACATTTATGCTTGTACGTGTCTATTAGAAAAAGAAACCGAAATCCAGAGTTTCTTTCATCTCTTAGCATGATGTTGGTCTCTAATTGCACTGAAATATAACACAAGAATACAAGTGGGGTTTTTGTTCAAGAAAAGGAGAGAAAAACACACATTTTAAATCTCTGATACTTACACTTTTATTGTCTTTGTTCTGTGAGTCTATGTTGCCATCCATCTTAATACTGTAATTCATAAAATCCAGAGGGTGAAGTCGATAATGAAGTTCCAAATGATCAAGGAATCTCTTTTTTTCTCCCAATGCCTTTTTAAATTTTTTTCCCCAAGATTTTTTTTTGCTTAATATTTATTTATATTTATTTAATTTTCAGTCTTTCATACAGTTCAATTTTATTCTTTAAGGGAATAACAGCATATATGACAAAGCAGGAATATCAGTATAATATTTCTGGTATTAGAATAACACATATAGAACAACATTTCAGTGGGAGATCAGATGAAATTCACTTTGTTTAGGAAATGTCTTCTTTTTGGTGAAAAAAACCCAAACAAATCAGTATTTCTACCACATTTGATTACCCCTTTGTTTCCTGAAATGGACACTGTTATATGGATTAAGGCTTGAAAAGAAATCCAAGGATGAATGTATTACATAAACCATAATCACAGTGAGTTACTATGTATCATTCTGTGTTGGCATATCATAGTTTATAACAATTCTAGGTTAGCTTTGATGAGATTTCTGAACATTTCTTAAAGTTAGATTGCATTAAAAGGCACAATTTTTCTTACCATTGTGTTCTAGTTTCAAAATTCAAATTATTATAGTTTATTAGTATTAGCATAGCATTTAATATACTGATAATTATTGGCTGCTGATCTTATATGCTGTTTTCTAGATGTTCACTTCTTAACAGTTTTCATCTCTTTTTTCAGTTATAAATCCATTTGCTCCTTCTTTCTGCAAAAATAGATGACTGGAAATAATCATACAAATCATACAGAGAACTACATAAATTTGGGGTAGACCATACAAAAAAAATTTGCTTTTTAGCTATCTGGTAATAAGGCAAATGAATATAAAGAAATTTCATAAAACAAAGTTTTAGTTCAGAACACTATTTTAGGTTTGTTGGGAATACAATTAGTGTCTCTAATTCTTTATGTAGCTAACAGATTTTAGACTGTGCATTTATGCTATTGAAATACTTAGGGCTATACTATCCCTAAGCTAGTAAAGCTCTGCTCTTCTTCCTGACAGCAATTTCCTCTTTTGGGCTAATATGGGCATTCCAGGCAGTACTTCACCATCAAATCATTGAAGTTGTACATGGCACTGCAGGTGTCAGCTTTATCCCAACTTAGTGAAAGACAAAGTAATCAAATTAGCTGATACCTTGCTTAGCATACACAAAACATTGAGTTGAATACTGAGACGTTATTTGCACAGGAAGAGAAAGATCTGATCTCTTGGTGTAGCTCTGAAGATATTAAAAACTTCATTTTTTCTCTCTAAGCAGTGCAAAGAGATCTGTCATTTGACTTTGTGTCCTCTCAAGGAGTTACTCAAACCAGATATCTCACAAAAGCTCACTACCTCATCATGTTAGACCTAAATGCAAAGTTCAAAATCAAGCTTCAAAATAGGGACCAAAATGTCACGCCTTACACTTCCACTTTCACCAACAAACTGCGTTGTTTACCCACATTTGTGGAGCTTCACCAGAAGATGTAAGTGCACAACTAAATCAGATTGCAGTAATCATTGTAATAGTGTGCTGAGAGAAGGGATCTGTGGATCAAAGCCCAGGGAAAACACAGGTTGTGTTGTCAAGGTGAATTCTCACTATTTGTCTTTTTGGCATTGGATTCTGAGGTGAAGTGACCCTTTGTAACTAAAGGAAAACTGCAGGAAACCACCTTCAAATGCTGCTTCAGTCTATGAATATTAATCTTACCTTAGTACCTGTACAGATGAGAACAGCAGAGTTGTATAAGAACTTCCATTATTTGGCATTTCCTCTTGGCTTGCTAAGGCACTGAATTACTAGGCAATAGTTATAATAATTAATGCTTAAAAAAACTCCAACCAGTTCTCTCTACTCAGTATCTGGAGAATTTGAGTTTACAACCTGAGTTTCGAAGTTTCATTTCCCATGTACATTGTAAATGTCAGGCATGTCAGTAATATGCTTGACACACTTAAATAGCTATTCCTCTCAATTGCTTTCCTCTACTGCAAAA
This sequence comes from Pachycephala philippinensis, assembly GCA_013397055.1. Lineage (NCBI taxonomy): Eukaryota > Metazoa > Chordata > Aves > Passeriformes > Pachycephala > Pachycephala philippinensis. Next base: position 92,206 of record VWZT01000879.1, read on the forward strand.
AAATGCCATTCCTGTAATATATTTCGTTATTATTTCTTTGATCAATTGTGCTCTCAGCTCTGACTTTGATAAAAAATAGCAGGTGTTGTGGCTTTTACTGCACTGTGATACTGTCAGACTGGAAAGAATTTTGTATAAAGCAGTACACTTACCTTTATTTAGTAGTGTGGTACACTACCCTTTAGTGCCCACTTCATTTCTTGTAGTTATGTGAAAGCATAATGGAAAATTCAGGTGTGTTGTCTTGCATGCAGTGTTTCAGAAGGTAAGAACTGGGTCTTCACATGAATAACCCAGGAATATTACTGAAAGACATGCTGAAAAAGATGATGTGAAAACACTTAGTGGGAAAGAATGATTTCAGATATTAAAAAAAACCCCAAAACAACCCAACACAAACAAACAAACCCTGAACCAAAACAGATAAATAAATAAGACTTCTTTGTACAAGATATATAGACAATTGAAGGTACGGTATCACAGATCTAAAACTGAGGAGGGTGAAGCATTGAATTGTGTTTCAATGGCAAGGTTTTTAGCACAAACTAAGAAAATGAAAATAAAAGCCAATCATTCTATTGTCTTACTTGTGGGAGCCAGGAATCAGAGCAGTAGTTTATTTATACTGTTTATATTTACTTCCCTTCTGCATTTGTTCTGGTTTGGTTCTCTTCATCTGTCTCAGATACATTTCAATAAAATAAAATAATGTCTCTGGTTTGTGTTCAGGTGCTGTTAAGAATCCGACAGCAGCCTTGGTTTTCTATAGTTTTTAAGATACCCGAAACAGATTACTACTGAAACAAAGGACAAGTTATAGCAGATGAATATAAAGAAACAGTGAAGTAATAAGGATGTTCATAATGAAAATAGCTCTTAAAAATTGTAATATAAATCTGACAGTGAACAAAACCAGATACCACAGGAGATGTGAAGGAAGCTTAGTAGCAAGTGCAGTGACTTCAGCTATTCCTCTTAACAACAGAGAATCCAGATCAATCCTTGGTCATGAAACCGAGGACTGTGGGCTGGCTTGCATCCAGGCTGCTTAGTACCAGTTGCATGAGGATGAAAACAGTACATTAATGTGTTGTGTCATTTGGGTCCCCTGCGATGCCTCTGAAAGCCTGTTTTGTACCTTTTTTTTCACGATAAATGAGATACAATGAAAGGGCTGTGCTGCACACGACCAAAATGCATTTCTTGCCTGATTTGGAGAGGCAGAGATTCAGTCTGAATTTGTAGAAAGGTGGAGCAGAGGGAGAAAAACTCTGGACAGTCTCATGGTTCTGCAGTCCTTTACGAGTACTTCTTTGAGATAACTGTCTTTAGAATGAAATAGAATATTTCCTTGGGAGGACCCAAACTCACTGAGAGTAGATTAACTGTTGAACTAGGTGGGCAAAGGAAAGTCCAGACCCTTATCTTGTTTCCTGGCTGGCTGTTTTTTTAGCAACACAGATATACTCATGATGTTTATTTACTTTCCTCCTTATGAAATGTGGTGGGTTGACCTGGGCCAGTTGCCAGACCCACAGGGCAGGGGAGAAAATGAGTTAAAAAGGCCCCTGGGTTGACATAAAGACAGGGAGATCACTTATCATAGCAGGTCCAAAGAAGACTGACAACCTGTATTCCACTCAAAATTCTCCACATGTTCAGAAAGGATACACTTCCCACATAATTTATTAATTAGCATTAAAAATATTGGTTATGTCCTCAGAAATTCTAGTAGAACATGAGACTGAACTCAGGCTTTATCTAGTCTTATTTGTGCAGGATGGCTCTAAGGTATGTGGGTCCTCAAACAGTCCACGCAAAGCATCCTTTGAATTCCCATTTCTTCAGCACCATACAACATTTATGTTTATTTGTACTCTTGCCATGCCAGCAGCAAATATTCTCTTAAGATGCTACATTCCACCTCAGAATGGTATAAGAAAACTTATAAAGTTCCTTTCTTATGAAGAGAGGAACTCCAGGGCTCAATTAGCTCAATAGTCAAGGTAAATGCTGTACATTCAGATCAGAAAATTGGAAAGTATTATTAGGTGTTGCAATTTTGATGTATTCTCAGCCTAGGAGGAGATTCAGCCAGGGTGAACAGGCCAAACTTGTCTCTCACATCTGAGTACTGAGTTATGCATAAGGAAGACAAACCCTAATGGAGAATTTCTGAAAGATGGCAAGTTCTGCATTATAAGGGAGGCTGTCAGAAGGTCCTTTATCATAACGTGAATTATTATTGCTTGTCCTCTGAGTGTGGCTGAAAAAAGATGATTTTCAGTCTCATACTTTCTAACGGAAAAGGTTAAAAATTGGTGTCTTGAAGAAAATTACATATAACTGCAGGTCTGCATATTAAAAAAAAGTTGGAATCTTGTTCTTTTTAGCATGAGGGATAATTCAAACTCTGTAATTTGATTAACAATTTTAAAATTTTACTCCTGAAATGAATCTGTTTAGGCTGACAGACCAGAAATATTTAATTAAATTTGGACAAATATTCACATGATTTATACTGCAAACTTCCTTCTTCCTAAATTATATTATTACGACATTGCGATATTTCACCCTTGTCAGTATTAATGCCTTAAACAGGTGCATTTTTTTGAAGGAGACTTGCAAATAAAACCCCTCTTTTTATTTCATCATATTGAATTTTAAATAGAAAGCCATTAACTGTAATCAAGACATTTTTCCCTGTATTTACAAATTAATTTAATCAAATTAGCTGTCCATAATATATTATTTTCTGACTATTTGGAGGGAGAGAGGTGTTAATTAAAACTTTAGTTTTCTTTGATTTTACCTTTTTTTTTTCCAGGTTTTCTTTCTTTGTGTGATTGAAAAGGCATTTTTGGTTGTACTTCAAACAACAAATTAGAGACTTTCATTCTCAAAAGAATGAAGTTACATATGTGTTAGCTAATAGCTTTTGATAGCTTTACAAAATTACTTTGTTCTTTCTTTAGAGTAACTTTTTGTTGTTTTAACACTTTAAAAACTTTTTTAAATACTGTCACATCCTTTTTATAGTTGCCTTAACACATAAACAACTCTCCGAAATTGCTTTTTAGATTATGTTTTCAATAATAATTCAAGCTAAGGAGTATGAGTATTTTAAACAATGCTAAGCATGGCCATCTGACCATACTCTGATTCCAATCTGTGTTGGGACCTTTTATGGACACACTGTTGTTACGATGCCCTCTCTCCCTCCACCTGCTTTACACTAAGCTCCAAAATAGTCTCAGAGGAGAGCCTTCTCCTGAACTGCAGTCTCTTTTAAGGACACAAGGCAAATCCTGATGAGTTTATTCACAGCCTGTGTCAGAGTCTGGTGCTTTCTGTCTGCGTTCTTTGAGATATTTCACATGTTGAGGGTGAAGTGTTGAACATCAAATTTATTTACTTGAAGATTATTGATGTTACACATCACGTTACGCATGATGTTGCACACTGATTTTGCCAGGTGATAAAAAAATATACTGAAAACACAATACAAATTTAAGTGACATTTAGCAAAGCACAGCAGGTGCAATGCACAGTTCAATCACAACATCAGTGATTATATAGACACCAGTATACTGGTCTCTATAAAATGCTTACCCTCATTATGTTCTTGTCCCCAGTGACCAGGAAAGATACCTGGGTTGAAGCCAGCTCAAAGTTGTTGGTGTCTTTGAAATACTTTTCTGGTTGTCTAGTTTTTGTACTCTGTTGGGCTGAGCCATGTGCTTACTCCTCCTATTCTAAATCTGACTGACTCGGGGAAACATTTACACCACCAGTTGATCCTCTCAGCTGTTGACAGTGGTTTATCTATAACAGAAGTGACCCTCTGGTCCCCTTTGTGTCGAGATTTAAGTCAGCTTCTTTGCATTGGTGTCTAAGATGAAGAGGCGTATCACCAGCCTTGCCCATATGAACCTTCTTGCTCTGTTGGGTTTTGCTCTGCAAATGACATTCCACCCTAGGGGTTTAGTCAGTAACAACCTGTGACTGATGTTGAAAATTCTCCTGTCTTTTTCTCTTGTTCCGTTTTACTTTACCCTCACTAGGACTCTTTTTTACCTATCCTTGCTATGCTTCTATATTTAGCTATATAGTTATTTTTTAATACAGTAACATATTTTTCCTGAGTACATGAAGATTTAAAATCACCAGACAGTTCAGGAAAGGGCCTCAATCTGCTTTTCTACACCAATAATTTTAGAAAAAAAGTTATATTTTTTCTTGACTCACAACATTTTTGAGGATTATATTGAACTGTCAACTTCCTGACTACAAATCAATATGGAATTTATGAATATTTTAATGCTGAACAAGCAAAAATGTATAATGGTATAATCATGTGTACCTGAAGTATGATTTTTACTTGTCATTCTGTAGCACTGTATTCATTCTAATTACCATAATTGCTCAATTTCTGCATTTGACTAATAACCTAAAATTAAGGTAACTCATTCATATTTAAATTCAATATTAATTTTAAATTTAACGTGATTTGCCTAACTTAAAATAAAAATACCTAGGTTAAATTCTTTTGTCTTAATTCCAAACTATGTTTTATTTAAATCATGGAACTTTGCCAGTGCCTTGAGGAACACATTTATCTTTGGGACTAGATCTCCAGAAGTGCTTTCCAACCCTAACCATTCTCTGATTATATGATTTTGTTATAAAAAAATACTTTTCCAATTATTCTTAATTACTTTTATGTTTGTTACTTTATTTTTCAGTATCTGAACTGAAAATAATATTCAAAGATAATTCCTGATTATTCAATTTAATTGGAATTACATGGCATGGGAGGCATAGACCATTGTCATCACTTAACTGTGAAAGTACATCCTGTACTATGTAAAGCAGTAAAACCCACATCTGTTAGATATACTTAATCAAACTGAAAAACCGTTTATACAATGATGGTGTGGGGAATTGTTTGTTTGTTTGTTTCTCTCAATCACTGGAGTTGAGATCATGACTAATATTATAGACCACGTCTCCCTGAGAAAGTCAAAGAAAAAAAGAAATGAGATCAGAGCTAAGCAGTTTTGGGACAGGAATTTTTCTGAATTTTTCTTCCCATCATTCCAGCTAAAATGCCATTTAAACATTAATATTTTCAGTGCTTAAAAGGTAAAATCCCTCTTTTTTATAGTCAATAGACCTCTCATGGATGTTACTGTTTCTTCTCTTCAAGTGAAAATCAGATTGCTATATGCAATCTAACTTTCCTCAGCCCCATTTTCTTAATAGCCTATGTTCAATCAGTTTACGTGATTATTTATTCATAGGGTCCTAAGGTAAAGAGTCATCATCTAATAAATTCTTCAGCTCTTCTTTTTGCATAGCAATTAAAGGAGATGAGGTTTTTCATTTAAAATGTATGGAATATGTAATGTTCAGTGACACAAATCAACTGAAACTCTAACTGAGATTTTTTTTGAAAACACTGCTCTTGAATTCCTCTTATTTAGTCATTATGTTTCATATATTCTCTTCACGTATATTTCAGTTGATGTAAATCCAAGTTTTATCTAGATCGACTAAAATATTTCTTCATTTTAAAGTGTCAGCACTCACTGCATCTCAGCTCCTGTATTTTCCTGACTTAGAATTTTATTTAATATGTCTTACTTTGTGTCTCCATTGTCATGTACATGTACAGCTGGAGAGAGCATTTATGTATGAAAGAGTATTCCAAATAGAAGTAGCTCCTTAATAATTTGTCATTCTCAGCATTTCTTGTAGTTTTATAGATATGAAAAATGCAAAGAAGCATTAATTAATCTTGTACGGTTAATGAAGACATTTGAATCTAAAAACAAAAGGCTTTTCTTAATTGGTTACCAAAAATTAATGGCACTTTTTAAGTCTTTAAGCGACAGATAAAATGGGGACAATTTCAAATGTATTGTGGAAAATACAAATGCATGGAAATAATGACAATGCCCTGTCATATAGCCAGAAATTTTGTGCTTTAGAGGTAAAGATGATCTGAAATCTCTTTCTAGCCCAGTGCTCATTCTGTTGACCAAATTAAGCTGCTCTACGGCTTTTCAAAATTTAGAAAGGCAAGGAAAGGCAATACAAGGCAAAATATTTCTAGAATTGTTTCTATTATCTTTTAAGTTATTTTCTTTCTCATACATGAGCTTTTTTAATCTCTAGAGGTTAATTTTATTTTTTTTTAATTCCACATCAAAATTAGTAATGCTTCCAGTCCAAATTATTCTATGATTCCATAATTCTATGATTAAAACATTATTGTACAAGAAGCCTTTTCTATCATTTGCCTATGCTGTTCTTACCATCCTCCTTCTTTTACATTAGAAAAACTTCTTGTAGACTGTACAGTGAACCAAGCTTTGGCTTGAGTATAAAAGAGTAATTTATTCACTTTTTTTGTTTATTTTGCAACTGTTTTCTGCTCTGGTTCAGCATGTAGCCTTGTAGCTCTTACACTGGTCTAATGGTGTAAGAAGCAGAATGATAAAACTAAGTCACTGGAATGAGAAGAGGGCTGGGAACTTCGTTGTTTCTGATTTACGTGTATGCTGAACTCCAGTTTAGAGTACTGAAAGCAATATAATTTTATTGCCACAGCATTTCAGTAGCATTTCTCAGATGCAAAGCATATTAATAGTGGTTCCCTGCGTGTGTTAACTGCTGCCAAATTGAAATACCCTGTATAGTGTTGGTCTTGACCACAGAAACGCAGAATTTAATACTTGGTAACCATCTTACACAACCTTTTCTCTTAATTTATCATGCCCACATTTGAAAGCTGTCAAGTTTCTTCTACTTATTTTGTCTGGAAATTAGTCTTTTAAGCTTATCAACTTTCTTTCAACATCTTTTAAAAAATGCGTTTATGGTGAAATTGTACTCATTTGTTCTTGTATCAGTACTATTCGGTAGTTTTGAGTACTCCTCTTTTTTTTGTGACATCCCCTTTGTTATGCATTTGTAGAAACCTTCTTCTTCTTCTTCTTCTTCTTCTTCTTCGTCATCGTCGTCATCGTCGTCATCGTCATCGTCTTCTTTATTTTTTGAAGTAGAATAAACGACATGGTATCCTGAAGTAAATCAGGTTTTCTATGATATACCTTATTCTTTACATCAGTTTGAGCTCATCTTCCTTGAATGAGGATCACTAAAATGATACACAGGACTTCAGTTTGAACAGATTCTCATACACTGGCAGTCAGATCCATTCCTGCTGGACATGACCCTCCTGATGCATTCTGACATCGTAACTCCCAGTTTTGTGCCATCTATAAAACTCGCTACCTCGTTTTGATTCTGATGTTAAAGAAAGATTAATCTCAGAATAAATGTTTGGTCAGATTGACAGAAATTTCCTCAAGATTCATTGTTCCATTTTTTCAGAGACATTTACTGTTTTCTTTTCTCTAGTGTGGTCTTGGACATCATATCTTTTACCACTTTAAAGCTGTTTTCTGTTTAACCTATAACAGTTTAAAGAAAAGAAAGAAACACAGATCAACTAACCAAATTATTTCTAAACTGTCACCTTTGACTAATAATTATATCTATACATATGGAAGATAGAGTTAATTAAATCTATACATTTGTGTTTCTTGAAAGGCAGATTTAGCTAACAAGATGTAATTTTACTCATGTTAATGCAATTGCCAATTATAATCTGATTTAAGAAAAATACAGCTGTCTGTGTTCTCTTTTTTGTTTGTCTAGAAGGAGCTATTGCCAGCATTCTGACCACATTTGCAGGACATGAACTTGCTTAGTCTTGAGCAGGCAGAATATAATAACTGATTGTGTTATGCCCACTGAGTGCCTTGTTTTTCCTAAACTGAATGGCATGTGTACCACACAAAATTGTTAGAGTCAAGGGGGAGTTGCAGCTGGGAAAGGCTCTGACACAAACATGGAAGATTACAGTTATTTTACACCAACAGAAGCAAATGCAGATCTCAGTGAATAAAATTTCTGTCTTCAATTTGCAAACAAAATAAGTGAGCCTAATAACATGTTGACTATTTCGGCTGTGAAATAGAGCCAGTAAGGGTATTTTTTATTTAATGGACCAGATAACTCTTGAGGTTTTAGATTCTTATGAATAACAAATTTTTTGTTTGTTATCAAGAAAGCAATAGTTCTACAAGACACTGTAATGAAGCCATAGTTACCTTTTATTTCCTGAAGGGAGACAAAGATGCAGCACTATTTTACTAAAAGCTTGTGCCAACATGCTGCTTCCTTTGTCCCATATTGCCATTTCATTATTCTCCATAGGGAGCCTTCAGCCCTCATGGTACACTGGCAGCAGGACATCCATTTATTAATGCAGTGCTGCTCAGTCCATGTCTTCAAGCATAGGCCAAGTAAAAGCTCTCTGTCATGCTGTGCAACTGGCTGTTCTATTTATACCTCCAAAAAAGTGTCAAAGGAAGAGAAAATGAGCATAAGATTAACAAAAAGCAATGACAATAATCGGAGACATGAAAACCACCAAGAAACTAGATTGCTCATTCTAAGAAAGAACCAAACAAGAAAACAACATCCAGTGATGAGTACAGTGTGATCACAAAGTTCCTTAGATATTTCTGAATGCAGTGTATTAGACTAATATAGATGAAAGACTGAGGATTAAGGAATAAGAACTGCAGCATCTATACCCCAGTTCCTAAACTCCAGTGAGGCAAGTCATACCATCTAAATTAGGTGCAAAGATAGAATGTGCAATCAATGAAAAGAATCAAGAATCTCTGAAAAAGGTGGAGGGCATCAGCACTAAAGCTCTCATTATGGGGAGAACTACTTTTACCACCATATGTTTCTACAAAAACTGGAACTACCTATTGTTACCTTACTAGTAGATGCACTGAGCATTATTAGATTAATTGTGGTAGTCAAAACAGGATTAAAGGATCAGCCTTTTAAGACACACTAGTAGGGTGCCTTTGTCACAAGACCATGAAGTTCCAAAACATGTTCAGAAGCCTTACTAAGGATGTGGAGATGGTTAGGATACCCTACAGGTCTTTCTGGAAATCTTAGCCTTCTGAATCCTTTTAAAGTACAAATTTTAGAATATCCACTAACAGTTTTGCCCAGGTTCATCCCTAACAAAACTAGTGAGTACTTGCAAATGACTGGGTTTTTGTGGTTTTGGTGTGGGGTTTTTTTCTGTG
>VWZT01000879.1:101510-121547 GCA_013397055.1 Pachycephala philippinensis
TTTTTTTTGGGGGTTTTTTTTTTTTTTTTTTTTTTTTTTTTTTTTTTTTTTTTTTTTTTTTTTTTTTTTTTTTTTTTTTTTGCTATTTAAAAGATTATGCAGTAACAGATGGCCATCTAAATGAACAGGTACTTTTGCCTGGACTTTTAGTTTAGTTTTGTTTGTTTTAATTTTCTGATCTTCATAAATTTCACCCTAAATTCTTATCACAATAGTGATGTTGGTGAAAAGATCAGTACTTTTGGTCATCTGTCTGAGACAGAACTCTGCTTATCTATTACAACAATAGCATTTTTACTTCAGGGAATTAGAGATATACTGAAACAAAGGAGGTTTATTTTCTTTTTTTTTTNCTGAAGTATTAGGTATAAGCGTACACTACTTTAATTCTTGCTAGAGATGAATGGCCGATCATTTGCCTTTGCATTGAAACTGAATTCTTCTCACTATTGCAAAGACAGGCTACAAGGCCAGCCTATTAATAGCTTTTCAAGGAGCTGTCTCAGTGGCTCAGCAAAAATTTGGAGAAATCATTCTTCTATAACTAACACAGGGATTATGAAAAGAGCTTTAGCTATATCATTCCAGCAAAATTTCCTGTCATATCAGAAGCTCAGGACCACTACATGCTGCGTGATATAAAACAGTTATCAGGATGCTCCAACATATGGAGACATTGCCGAATTGCTGGCCAAGGACTAGAAAACACGTCTGATAACACGTACTTCTCTGTCTTATGCCACATGTCCTTCAAGCATTGCTGAATAACTCACACCCCCTCTGAGATGTTGGAGGCCAAAAGTTCTGGTTTAACCCAAGTGTGTCAAGAGAGAGATATAAGAGACAAATGGATGTGAGTCAGATGGTTTGAAAGACAAGGCAGTGAAAGAACACAGAGTAAAGAAATAAAATTTAAGTTGAAAAATATCCATGGGGGGCAAAATAAACAGAAATCTAACAAGAATGTAACCAGAATAAACTGAATTATCCAAAGCATATATCCTGTTCAAAATTACTGTGCACATCATCATGTGCTGTTTAAGGTACTTTGACTCAGAAAACTTTTCTTAGATCAAGAGCACTGAAGGTTTCCTCCAAGCTAATATTTTTGGAATATTTACCAGCTGTAGCCAAAAGATATTTCTTATTTGCGTCTGGATAGACGATGAAAACAAGAAAGTTGTTACTTCAGTCTGCTGTGCTTTTTTTTTTTCACATGGACACTTGATGGGGTTGCACATTGGGACATTTAGAGCTCAAATAAGTGAGTGTATCAGTCTAACAAAAAGAAAGATTGAACTCAGGTCTCTGACAAGCAGGTCTTTTCTTCCTTCTTTTCGTGTTTCTCTCAGCTTTACCCTCCAACAAAAGTGAATGTCAATTAAAAGACGTAAGTGTTTGGAATATATGGAAAACATTCAAATATGATCTAGATTATACACATACATGTATGCAAATCTACCTGTATATATATGCATAGATATTCACATACACAGATTTTCATGTGTGTATCATCCTGTCTCACACAGAAAGACATGAAAAAACTTATACATATCTGTGTCTCAATATTTTTAAGTTACATGTACATGTTAGGCAGTATTTACACATATCCGTTCTCTTTTCTGAGTATAAATATATAAAAAGTGAATTTTCTCATAATTTTTTGTAGGTAAAACATAGACATATTTATTAATTATAAAACTAAATATTTTCCAATTTCAAAGTCATTCTAGAAAACTGCCACTGATGAAGGACCAGATTATGAATCCCTGACTGAAAATGGCAACCAGATATTCAGATCGGTTTATACGAATGGATTCCATTTATGCTAATCTTGATTAATTATTCACAATGATCTCACAAGATAGCAATTAAATAAATAGATTCAGTCCTTTGGAATCATTACATGTGATTTAATATTTACTATGCAGTCTCACTGACACTAGTATGGATGTTTGTATGAGTAACTTGGCTGGGCCAAGCTTCTTATTTTAAGAAATACTGCCAAGACTCAGTTGAATGACTACCTGAAATATTCATGTGTTTAACACAGCTAAAATGCCATCCCACCGTGTAACAGTTGCATTTGTCTTCCATATTCATTAATTAAAATGAGTGCCTATATAACTATCCTAATAATTTTTCCTTCCTGTGATGTACAATATATCCATCTCTAGCACCTAAAAAAATAACACTGAAATAACTTTCAAAAATGTTTAGAGCAAGCAAACACCCATTACATTTATATAACTTAACATGTGTGCAGTTTTTCATACCAAGATAATTTTCAGACTCAGGAAGACACACTCTCTGCAAATGAAGACACAGTGCCCTGTGAGCTGAATGTGAGCTAAAATGCTGAACTCAAAAAATGCAATAGAAATTTCAGAAGTAGTTCTGAAAGCTGATCTATGGCACTTCTTGCTGCAATATGACCACAACATTATAATGACAGAGAGCAGTGAAGATGTGTGACACATATATTTATTGGAATCATAAAACTATTAGATAAAAATTATTAACTTCAGTAAAACTGGAAAGGCAGTATAACCCTGTAGTGACTATGGTGCTAATAGGAATTCAAGTCCATGACCAAGTAACTATACACTCATTTAGAGACAGAGATTGTAAAATCCAGCCAACTTTACCTTTGACTTATCATAAATCTAAGCTTTTAGTACACTTACACATTATCTTTGAAATACATTTTGCAATGAATGGCTCTTTGACATCCTTTTCTATTTAGGTTGGCCTATATCTGTTGTGCACTTTGTACTGTTTAGATATGAGACTTTTTATTGGGTTTTGCTTCCAGTAAATATATTTATGAGACACCATTTGATTTAGATATTATTTTCTTATACATATAAGGTAAGTTTCAAAGCTTTTTGAGGTCTTTTGAATCCTTTTATCTAAACTCATTCAGCATTGGATCAGATCTATCATCATAAACTGACTCACAAATGTATTTAACAGTAAAACTTACAGGAAGGGATTCTTTCACTACCTCAAAATTCAAGTGGTTGTTTTACTTATCATACCATCTGCAATGTGTCTAGTTGATATCTGACTCTTTGATCAGAGACAACAAAGCACAACCCCCCCACACCCCCAATTCATTTTCCCTCCCTGTCTGACACTTTTTATACCAATGAAAACAAAAATTAGCTTTCCTGCCTATTAGACACTATTGATACAAGATTGAAATTTCACATAGTTTTTAAAGTTTTCATAAGCAGGAGTCTTCATCAGTGAAAAATAAATGCCTCTGCATATTGCAATGCTCCAGAATATTTTCCACCAACCCTTATCAGCATTGTCATGCACCCCAAAATTACCTGGACACAGAGAGAGTATCTAATAAAATTCTTCAGTCTTTTTGCAACAGTTTTAGCATTCAGTTTGTATCCATTCAGGAAATGCATCTCACTGATAATATCACTAAACATCTAAACTTAGCTAGTAGTTTGATTCAGTTACCAAAACAGGTGTTCACTGCCAGCAGTCATGCACCAAGACATCTTGTCTTTTGTCCAGCTGCTACTCAGACAATTTTTTTTTTGTCAGCCATCTACCAGTGTCTCACCTATTGCCACCCTTTTTTCATATAGCCATATATTGTTAAATTGTTTTGACAAGGAGCAAGAGGTAAAGAAATATACCTCCTTGCCAAGACTTTTGGCTCTTTGACCGATTTTTTAAATTTATTTTTCTGAAGTAAACTCAAAAATTCAAGGATTTCATGTTTAAATTACACTTAATAACTGTATAGTATCAAGCACGTCATGGTTCTCTGAGTAAACACAAGAAAAACCTATGAAGCTTGTGTAAGCTTTTACACCATGCCAGCTTTAAGGCATCAGTCTTTAATCAACCATATCTAGGTCTGAAACAATGGAATGATGTTTTGTCATTTTTCTTTTCTTCCTCAGGCTTCTGTCGGCTCTTGCCTGAATTTTACTCAGAAAAAGTTTCAGCAGTAATTCTAAATCAGATGCAGGCAAGAGAGAAATCTTCAAGCACTTTTCAGATGTTCACAAAGAACAGTTTTAAAAGAATATGTTTTTAAAGCAAAATACTTTCCGTGTGTGTTGGCAGTGTATAACACATCCAGTCTGCTTTCTGATTTGTCCCTTTGCTTTATTACTGTGTGACACGTTGATTCTAAAGCTGAAAGGCTCACTCTTGTAAATTGCTAGTGATAGAATTATTATCAGAAACCATATAATTTGATAAAATGTCTTACTGGACACAGAATTACATTCAAGTTAAAGCTCTCAAGGAAAACGTGCACAGCCTAGTAGCAACAACTTAAGGGCAATGGACTGAATACTTTTTCACAGTGTCAGAAAATGGAAGAAGGTCAAGAAACAGAATTTTTTATTGCAGGAACTATTAAAATGTAAAAAATCAAAACACTGTCTTGGAATATGCAGCGCCAATAGGCAAGAGTAGTTCCTGAAAGAAAGATATAACATAAAAAATCTTGGGAGACCTTTCTGATGATTTAGCATCACAATTTTCATCACTTCACAATTTCAGTTTTTGAACATCCTGAGCACGTGGACCTCTAGACCAAACAACAATTCTTGGTTAAATACCAATTACATACTTAAGTAAACACAGGCATATTTCTGGCTTCTCTTTGACAAGACTGCCCATACGCATTTGATGGCATCAAAATGTGAGACTAAAAGTTAGTAATTTCTTATTGTGTATCACTAAGGTCTCTGTAAAATGTGTTAGCTTTTAAAAATCCTACAGGTCTTCTCAATTACAAGGACTGTTGGAAACCCCTGCAGCCTTGGCAGAAATCAGAATATCCTTTGGCATGTTCTCTAAAGATGCATGAATTAAAAATTTTACTGCTATTAGATGTATTTTCAACTTATCAACACTATGAAGAAAAATAGTCAACAAACAGTGGTTTTAATCTCTTTGTTTATACCTCTAATAAAAAAAGATACAAAATTTTAAAATTAGATTCATCGATGTTCTGCATTTTCTCTTCCTCTGTTGCCTTGTCAAACACGCTCTCCCTCCTCTATGTTTTGTTGTTCCCATATGTTTAAACTGGGTTGTCTCCTCTAGAAGAAGATTATAACCTAGTACATGGTCTTTGCAGCATACAGATGAATCCAACAGAATTTCTAGATTTCAGAGTAACACAAATATGATTAATCTGTTTGTGAATATAAGCAAGAACATGTGACCAGCAGCTCTGTTTATCTTCAATGTAAAGGAGTTTCTGGGCTGCAGTTCATATGATACAAATTTTTATGTATCAAATAGACTACAAGAGATGTGGATAGAATGAAATCTATGTCTGCATTCATCACCCACCGTCTGATAAATGTTTTTATCTTTTTTCTTTCCTTACAATAGTAAAAATAAGAAAAAATTTCCTTCCTGACCTTGAGGCAGTAACTTGCCAAAGCCTTGCTAACCAACGTATTTGTGGAGCATATAGAGGACTACTAAGGGGATTTTCTTTAACATCACTTCAGTAGCTGACAAGACCCAAATAAATGTGTCCTTGCCATTTCCTTATGACAATGAAACAAAATTCCTTACTCAGTAAGGAAAAGAAACTTGTCTGTTTTCCAGACAAGAACAGTAGGCTAATATTCAGTCTGTGCAAGAGGGAAATATGTTCTAGAGTAAAGAAATTAAAAGAAACAACTGATTTTGTACCACATCGCAGACAGAAATTTTTGTTTGTTACTTTGTCAGAAATGATAGATTTCGATTCACTTTTAACACCAGATAGTCAGCTATGAAGTTGTGGCCAAAGATACCTTTAATTTTTGAAAGCTATATGTTTTTTAATGTGGTCTTGTTCACATGTTCCTTTCAAAAATAAAGCTACCTGTGGCTACTGATGTCTTTCCCATTTCAAAATTAGATAGAAATACACAATGTTTGTCTACCCTTAACTGTGCTGACATCTGCAAGAGTGGCCCTAAAGACAGATACTGAATAACAAAGTGTGACGTAAGAACAAGTAGGGATATTTGAAGGATCAAGACCCTCTAGATTTTTTATTATTTTCTGAGCTGGGAAGATGGGGCTAGGCTTGACAGAGTGCTTTTCAATATTTCCAGTGAAGAATTTTTTATAAGGTGAGTTTCCCATTTAAAGGAATTACGAGCATTCCTCAAGAACAGAGTCCTAATATGAATTAGCTTCCATGCAAAGTGTACAGTCAGGGACTAAGAATTTGAAGCAAACCAGAAAGTTAGCCAAAGAACTAGTCTAGGTAACACAAAGAGACACATCTCAAATCTAATCAGAATTTATGGCAAACCTTTGATTTGTTGCCTACTTCTATGAGCAGTTTGTCACAGTGAGAACACAGGACATCAGAGCACACACTACACAATTTTCTATCATTCCTTTTTTATGGATAGTTCTTAAGATATTATTTTTGACTGAGAAATCATGTATAGCCAGAATGTCTCTGACAGTTCATCATTTTCTTGGTACTTAGAGAGTAAAAGTTTTGCAAAACACTTTGAGCAGTCTGAAAAGTTAAACATTTTTGAAGTACCATGTGACTCCTTGTGTTCTGTAGTTTGGTCTTGTTCCCATCTGTACACTTAGTGCATATAGTGGATCAATGTACTATTGAATTACTCTTTGCAGGTTTTACTGGCTTTTCTGGAGTGTGTCTACATATGGGTACAGATGTATCTTATTTCTCTCTGTACTTCAGATTCACTGCACTCAAGTGAATAACTTTGAAAGTTGTGAAACTCTTAAAATACTTCTATGCCCATGTAAAAAAGCTGTGGCTCCAGTACAAGTAGAAATTCACAGATGTCCCACTTAACGTTCAAGACTTTTGACTTTGAATACCTTTTCTTTTCATCCTTTGTGTTCCAGAAGAAATAAATTTAATTACATTACTACTGAATGCTGTCTACTTCACATTTCCAACAACTTGACATCAGTGTTTGCTGTGCTGGTAAAATCTGTGGCCTCTGGCTTGTTTCAGAACATCAAGATTTAAGAAATTTCATATAAAAGCACAGTGTAGAAGATCCTAACATAAGCATGTGAAAAATAAAACTCCTTTCCTCTTTTCGTAAAATTATGCAATAATCCATTTATTTAGGTTAACATTCTTCTTTTTTACAATCACAGAATCACAGAATATGCTGGTTTGGAAGAGACCCACAAGAAGCATCAAGTCCAGCTCCTGGTCCTCCACAGTGCCATCCCCAAGAGTCACACCATGTGCCTGAGAGCATTGTCCAAACAATTCTTGACTTCTGTCAGGCTTGGTGCTGTGACCACTTCCCTGGGGAGCCTGTTCCAGTGCCCAATCACCCTCCGGGTGAAGAACCTCTTCCTAATATCCAACCTAAACATCCCCTAACACAACTTCAGGCTATTCCCTCAGGCCCTGTCACTGATCACCACAAATGAGATCAATGCCTGCCCCTCCTCTTCTCCTAATGAGGAACTTGTATCTGCAGTGAGGTCTCCCCTCAGTCTCCTCTTCTCCAGGCTGAACAGGCCAAGTGACCTCAGCCGCTCCTCATATGGCTTCCCCTCAAGGCCCTTCACCATCTTTGTTGCCCTCTTTTGGACACTCTCTAATAGCTTAATCTGTTTTTTATATTGTGGCACCCAAACCTGCACACAGAACTCGAGGTGAGGCTGCCCCAGTGCAGAGCAGAGCAGGACAACCCCCTCCCTTGCCCGGCTGGCGATGCTGTGCCTGATGCACCTCTGGACATGGTTGGTCCTCGTGGCTGCCAGGGCACTGCTGACTCATGGTCAACAGTGGATGATGTAATTAGGCATTTATTGACCAAAAAAATCCTTCCCAAATTATGTAGTCCAAAAGCCACCTAACAATTAGGTTTTCAATGGCTCAATCCTCTATTTAAATCTCTGCTCTAGATTCTTTTGAGTCACTGAATTGTCCAATTTTACATATCCCTTCTTAATGGACTTTTTTTTAGCACTGAAAGCCTCCTTAATAAGTCTTTGATTTGTTATAATTTGTGTTTAAGACTGTGCAAGAGGATAGTGCCAGCAAGAGGGTAAATCAAAAACTTAATAATTTCTTCTCTCATTCTGTTGAGTTTGCAGGTACAGTTACAATTCATTACCTTGAAAATCACGATTTGATTTAAAAATCCAGATATAAAAAGGGAAGACTCTCAAACCAATCAAGTATGAACACTCAGTTATCTTGAAGAAAATGGTCATTTACTGTAAGGGTCAATGTTTTTTGTCTAAAATGAAAGCAATGCTTTAGTTTTTTCCCCCCATATTCTGCCCTTTCCCAATCTGCCTCTACTGTATAAATGCACTGCATTTCAATGGTTTTATGTATCTAGGAAACAGATATTTTATTTTATTCTTTATAGGTAGCTAACCTATGTAAGAAATGCAGAAACAGACAACATAAGCATTCATCTTTAAAATATATGCCAAAAGAAATCCTGGGCTACAGAGGAACTAAAATTGCAGGAGACAGACAGATTTTCTCTCACTATATTCTTTAAAGAAAATATCAAATTGGACTCTTCTATTTTTTTCTCGGTCTCTACCTTTTATTAGCAGAAAGCAGAGGGATGCTGGCAGACAGAAGGTTACGGAACATTTTTAATACTTCCTCTTTAGCTCACTGTAAAGCTGGTGAGCAAGTAAATCTCTGCTGGATGATTTCACAGCTCAGCATGACCATCATGTAGGAAGGCAGAGAAAGTGCTTTTGCCTTTTCTTTTTTTTTTTTAATGCTATAGGCAGAGACCCAAAAAAGCAAAAGGATCTCAAGTGGTTAAGCACAAGAGGGATCACCAGCTGATAATTAAAATACTGAATGACACTGAGGCAATGGTGTACAAGGACAGTAACTTAATTCCCTACATTGGAAAGAAGACTAAGTTTCTGACTCTGATAAAGAAATGGTGAGCTACTACGTGACTTTATTGTGGTGATTTAGACATAATTTAGCTTGCCTAACCTAAGGCTTGTGCAGATCTCACAGGATTCCAGCTTTTTTTTTTTTTTTTGTCTTGATATTGTCCTTAGAGATTTACATAATTGAAATTTTAATTCAGCTATATTTTTACTTTAGCTTGAACTTTAACTCATAAAATCATAACTTCAAGGTAGGAGTCAGTGGTTTTATTCAGCTGGCCTGAAATTAAGTCAGACTAACCAATGGTGGAAGGTTTACATGTTCATCCAACATAATCTGGATTAAATCTGTTCAGCAAAGACAACTGATATTTTTTTGACCAGAGATCCTAGTGCATGACTTCACAGTGATCCTGCTGCACACGCATAGGTCAGGTGTATATGCATAGAGGGGCTGAATCAAGATATGTTGGACTAATTCTACAATGGGCAGACACGATGTGTATATATTCAGAAAATCCCAAGCATTACACTTATTGCATGTGCAGATTGATTCCACTCTTCATGAAGAGCGAAATGTCTGGTATAGATAAAACCTGAAGTTGTTTTCATATGTTGGATGAAAATTTATTATCTAGGATTTATGTAGAAGTAATTTTTTATAACTATTTTCAAAATGTTAATTGAAATAATTTTTATTTATAAGAATGTTGCTATACTTCAGCCATACCAATCTTTTAATATTTGCTGATATTCAAGAGACTTTTACATGCACTTTAAGATATAAACCTTTCACATTATCAGACATATATCTTCTGATTAACATTTAATTCTCTTTCTCACTGTGTTACAGATCATGACAGAATAATGAAAGTAATATGAAAAGCAGTTCTGCATATATTTTCCATGAAGAGATACTCATCTGAGATACTGAATAATTCAAGACTAATAGAAGGTTGCTCGAGTCTTGACAAGAGCTAGCTATCTTTCTTCCTGAAAAGGGAGTAAAATAAGAACAGGATAGTGGTAATGCAGAAAAATAGAGTCCTAGTCCCTAAGTGTATCCATAAACTAGGTCATCCATTACTGGGTATCTGAACTCTTGTAGTATTACTTGCTGACACATCCAGGGTAGCATGAATTTTATCTTGTGTTAGTTGTCTACCATACAGCTGAGCTAGTCACCCTGGGTTCTCTTTATAGTCAATAGAGAAAAAGAGGCACTATTTAGGGAGAAATCCACCTGACCTATTTCTGACACCTACTTTAGGATTAAATGAATTATGCCCTAGAAGTGCTTATTTCTCTTCACTGAGCAAAGAAGGAGCACAGAAAGACTAGCTCACCTGTAGAGACATATATTGAAGAGGTCTGAGAGGAGCCTTGTCATTTGATTCTGGTCCTTACTTTAATCAGTAAATGACTAGTTTTACAAAAGAGAACGAGCTTTCAAAACATGATTGAAAGCCTTGTTCTTCAGAATATTCTGCTAACAGGTGCCATATACAATGCTCAGTAAGAACAATTATTTCAGTTAGATGGAATGGAAAATGAACCTGAAACCAAATGGTTTCCTACACCCTGGAGAGTCACTCTGATCATGAGGTTTTGAACTAAACAAAAATGACATCAAACACTCCCACATTCTTCCTTAGCCCTTACTTTCCTTGAGCATACCACAACTCTGGTTTTGCTTTAATGAAATATCTGATCAAAATATTTTGAATATATTAAAAAAAAAAGAAAAAAAAATAGTATGAACTACATATTAATACATTTTTTTACGTTCCTTATTTCTGGAGTAGTTTGACAGATTCAACTTAAATTTGTAAATTGCTTTGAATGTTTCATACTAGAGATTTAAACAGCCAAAACGGTTTTATAATTTATTCCCTAGCACTAATTTTGTTGTATCTTCACTGAAGAAGTTTTTTCTCTTCTTCTGAGAAAAACCCCAAACTCAAACTTTCAACAAGTACAATAACACTTTATATCAATAATTCTCCATGTTTTTTAATCTTCCCTATAAAAGAAGATTCAATTGTCATATAAATATTTTTTAATTGCTATTATTAATGTTTGTTTGTAAACCTCCACTTACTTTATAATGGGGAAATGAGAAAAAATGTTGCTTTTTATAAACTTCTTGAACTTTCTTTTTCATTTTTTCGTACTATCTTTTAATATTTACCCGTTGATGACTCACTGCTTGACCTATTCTAATATTCAAGAGCCAATCCCTCAATCCTTTAGGTATTGTACTGTAGCTGTTACACTGGAAAGCAAATTTCAGGGTATATCATTGAAATCTATAGGGACTCTATGTGCAAAATAACAGCTAAATGATCATTGATAATTTGTGAATTAATCCTCTGAATAATAGGTAGTCATTATACTCTTAGTAAATTTTTCATGCTCTGTGCATGCACTTTAGGAGCTGCACTAGAAATGACACAAGAACTCTGGCTACTGTTAACAGATAAAAGCTGATTTTGAGTTTCTAATTACTTTAAGTATGATTAAAAGAACTAAATGGTTGGACCACTCAGACCTTTTAAATGCACATAGTTCTCCTGTATGAATTTAAAGAAAAAGTCAGTCAATTTCTATTTGAACATACTTGCTTTTTTTTAGTATTTTTTTCCCACATGCATATTCCAACAATTACAGTTCAGTCGAACATTTGTAGCAGGATGTAGAGCTGGTAATTATTTGAATATGCTTATTTTCCAGACAACACACATATTCATAACCAGAGTTACCAGTAGAGTAGAGCTATGTTTAATATAAGAGGAGGAAAGGATAAAGAAGACATAATGTAAAAAAACCTGAATTATTCTTAATATATGACAAATTTACTACAGAGATTTCAAAGCTATGTATTTTTCAACTATGCCAGATGCAGATCCAAGTGAGCTTTGTTGTATCAGATATACCAGCAGCAAAAGCAAGACTTATCCTGGGCTGCACAACCTTCCCAATAAGATAAAGAACTTGTGTTAGGAATCATTACAAAAAGGCTTCTTTCTTAGACTGTGCCATCTTTCCCAAAGAACAGAATATTAATGTAATTCATAAAATTTCATTTATGCATGTGATTGAAACGTTTTTCTGACTGAGTCCCTCTACTCTCTGCGCTGTTATTTGCCCTTAAACTACAACACCTTTGTAACATCATTGCCTATATGTCTTTGTAGAAAGAATGAGAAGGGTACAAATATTTTTGGAACATTTCCCAGCATTTTAGACCATACATAGCATGAGTGATGTTCCAAACATGGCTATTTCATTGACTGTAAAATAAGATGCTAACAATTATCCTTAGTCTAGAACTGTCTGGTTAATATCTACATATGCTACATTAGAAATATTGTGTGCCTAAGGCTTCATTCACGTGCCCGTGTTAGCTGGCATTTGTCATTACCTGAAGACAATCCAATTGAGCCCCAGATGCCAGAAAAAATGACACAAGATGAACACTTATTAGCAAGTAATGAGATAAAATAATTAATTAAAAATACAAATCCTTCAAAATAAAAAAAGCTTCAGCATCTGTTTTACCAGGTCCCCATTGCTTCATTTTGGTAAGTGCAAGTCCATTTTTAATGTAAAAAGAATTTCCAATTTTCTGATTTTGAATTTTGATTTTGTTTACTAAATCTAAGCATTGAAGTAGAATACTGACTGCTAATGTGTTGTGATAATTATGTTCATTTTCCTTGTGCTGAGGATGAGATCTTCAAACTCAGAATAAGGTCTCTCTGACTACAGAATTGAAAAATAAATAACAAAAGTCTGACAATAATATAATATATCACTTGAGTTACCGGTCAAGCATATGAAAGTATATGCATAGATCCTTAAATGTATTATATTTTCAGAACTGCTATAAACAGGTAGATTGTTTTATATTCAAATGGAACAATTATTTTGTTTCATTTAATTTCACTTCTGGTATAAATAAATACTCCTTTTTTGCATCCACAGCAATAAAGTCATATTTTAAGAACTTATTTATTTTCATGTTTCCTATTCCTTGTTTAGACTGGTTCTGTATTGTTTATTCCTTTTTTTCCCCTCAGTTTTGTCTGAAAAGAAATAAGATTTGGAATCTCTAGCCTATTGAGAAGGCTAGATCTCTGCAACAATTGAAGTAATATTGAGCTGTTTAATAAGTATTTCACAATAGACATTAGTATGCTTTTTATGACATGCACTGGACAAGGACTAGAAAGTAGCATGTATGAGCTGTTCATAGTACTAATTGTGATTCATAAGTCAATTAAAGGGGGAGAGAATTGGTATTCAACCTCAGTATTTTATTAAATGGTAGGATAGCCTCAAAACTTTAATAGAAGGAATTGGTTAATTTAATCCACAGATTATAATTATTTTTTTATAAAATAAATTCATTATTTATGGGTATACATTAAAACATTTTTACGTTGATAATATGAAAAATACTTAACATAGTAAGCTACCCAAATTTGAGGTAAATAGATAAATAACCAAAAAAAAACCCTAATCTGAGTGTATGGCTAGTGAATATACTAAATCATCCATACGCTTATACTTAAAATGAAATAATTGTTCTACCTAACTGGTGAACATAACCTTACAATGCCGGATAGATGAATCACCTCCAGAAAAACCTAGAAAGCAATAAATATTTTGTTTATACAATGACAAAGAAGCTTGTACACCGAAAAGCTCAAACAACAGCTTTCCAATTTTTGCTTCAAATCTCTCTACTCAGTTATCTATTCACTACTGTCAGTAGCTGTGGTTTGCCTGACAAACTTACAACTTTGATTTTCTTTCAACTCTTCCTTCATCAGTATCTACACTGATACAAATTCCTGCCACTCATCTCTTTACAATATCTCAGCCTTTCCATTCAACCTGCTGATAGCATTGCTGCCTTTTGGTGTTCCCTGTTTTTATCTGCTTTGCCCCCATGCCTCTTTGACCTCTTACCATCTTTCTTCTTTCCCTACCAAGAAATAGGAAAGAAAACTAACTTAATCTTCTGGTTTCCCTGCCCTTTGGATCAACCCACTATTTTCTAAATCTCTTCAGCATCTTCCAAAGTTAATATTTTTATCCTCTTTCTCAGGCTTCTGTTACTTAAATCTTTTCTTTATTATTTCAATTATATTTTCCTTATTCAACATTTCTTGCCTAATCACTTCTTGGTACTACTTGGTCCATTTTAATGTCTCATTTTCACTCTATCTTACCTACTTTTTAAAATTCTACAATTTAATCCTCTTCTTACTTTCTTTATAGCATGATTTTTGTGTACCTTTTAGTTTTGAATGTATACTCTTGGATGGACCCAGTCTATTAATATACAACTCCATGGCTGGTGTCACCACCACAATTAGGAGTTTTTCAATAGTGGGGTTGTCTTCATGGCACCAGGTCTGCTGACATCAGATAGCATTCATCTTTCTCATCTTTATAGAAGGTATCTCTGCACACCATTAAGTCCAACCCTCATGCCAAGGCAGCATCACCTAGAACAGGATATACAGGTGTTGGTGGACACAAGGCCAACATAGTTTGCAGTACAATATGTGGCACCATTTGCAGTAATCACACATGGGAAGAGCTACAGCGGCTCACCATCCCTCTTAGAGGCATGGTCACCCATAAAGCAGTCCAATCCCAGACTTGCTTGGGCAAGAGCTACAGCGGCTCACCGTCCTTCCCAGAGGCACGGTCGCCCAAGGCAGTCCAATCCCGGACTTACATGCGTAGGCTACTCACGGCTCTCCTGGGCACACCCCCGCCCAGGGATTACGCACCGGCCGGCTTTTCCACTTCCCCCAAGTGGATTGCAGTCCGTGAGGCTCATACTGCTGGAGGCTTTCAAGAACTTCTAAGGCTCAAGCCAATTATCACTGCAATACATACAGACATGGGGCACCAGATATCAGAGTCCAAAAAGTCCGGCATAGAGCAGGGTGGCAGGCAGAGGCAGGCGGCAGGCAGAGGCAGGCAGAGGCAGGCAGAGGCAGGCACCAGCTTGGCATCCACCCAGTCAGCTCCAACACAACTCAGTGTCTCTATTCTTGTGATCCTACAGCACAGCCCTTTATACCCATCTCTTGAGCTACTCATGTGCTTCTTGTTACAGGAATCACCACACCTGCATTCAATGCTGGCCTTCCCTCCTCCCAGGGACACAGACAGCAACATCTCAGGGACACAGCTGCAAGCCGTCAAGGTCAAGGCTGCCTACAGCCTACTCTTGTAACCCCATATACAGGAAGATGTCCAAGTGGGTTTTGAATGTCTCCAGAGAGGAAGACTCTATGACCCCCTGAGGCAGCCTGTTCCAGTCCCCTGCCACCCTCAGTATAAAGAAGCTCTCCCTCATGTTGAGGTGGAACTTCCTGTGTTTTAGTTTATGGACATTGCTAGTTGTCCTGTCTCTGAGCACCTCTGAAAAGAATGGGGTCAAGGAGACAAATCCTCCTTGCTCCAGCTGTAAGAGATACTGCAGTCACAGGCTCTTGTTCTGCCAGGAGACCTCAACCACCCTGACATCTGCTTGGAAAGTAGCATAGTGAGCTGTAGGTGATTCCAGAGACTCCTGGAAGGCACGGAGGATAACTTCTTGAACCACATAATAAACATCCCTTCCAGAGGGGATACGTTACTGGATCTGTTGGCGAGGTGATTTGAGACAGTCATGGGAACCTCATGAGATGCAACAAAGCCAAGTGCAAGGTCCTCCACCCGGGTAGGAGCAACTCCAGCTATCAATACTGATGAATGGATGGAAGAGCAGCCTTATAGAGAAGGACATGGGGTTGTTGGTGGAGGAAAAAATGGAACTGAGCTGGCAATCATAGTGTCATAGAATCATTACTGTTAGAAAAAACCTACAAGATCACCAAGTCCAACCTTTCCTCAAACACCACCATGCCAACAGAGAACCATGTCTTTATTTCTTGAACATTCCCAGAGATGGTGACTCCACCACCTCCCTGGACAGCCCATTCCAATGCCTGACTATAGCAGAATGCTCTGCCTGGAACATGGCAAAAACAACTTGAACAATGCCCTTTTTGCAAAGCTATCAGAAGAAGAAGGGGACATCATGTTGCTTTTGTGTTGAATAATGCTGAAACCAGTCTGACTCACCAATTGCAAAGTTAAATATCCTAATAATGAGATGAAGATGTGCTAGACTTGGTAAAATACCCAGATAAAGGAACAAACAAGTGATGTTACTGATAACTTATCTGAAACTGCTGAGCTATCACAGCTGGCCTGGGCACCCAAGTCTGAAATTTTAAAAACAGGGTCTTCTAAGGTATCCTTTCTTGGATTGCATGTGTAGAGATTCCTCCCCTGAGTAGGGATAACCCTTAAGGTTACCCCTCAAGGCTGAGGAAAAAATGTTTTCCCAAGGTCTTTGATATGGGTGAATAACATCACTCTCTACTTAATAATTGGTTTTTCCAAGTTTAATACAATTGCTTTAATGGAATTGCTTTAATATTGCTTCATAGTGCACTATATTATAATAGTTGTTACAGCTCTCATACTGTGCCACAAATAATTATGATTAAAATCTTTTGTTTTATCACTATCATGATAAAAACAGCTTGCCCAGAGAAATAGTCAATGTCCCATCACTAGAAACATTCATGGTCAGGTTGGACAGTGATCTGAGCAACTTGATCTAGTTGAAGACATCCTGCTCATTGCACAGGGATTAGACTAGATGACCTTTAAAGGTCCCATCCAACCCAAACTATTCTGTGATTCTATGATTCTCTTTCCCTATCCTCTAATCTTCATTCCAGTCTGTTATATATGAAGACATACACATTTCTTTCTCTTTTCTAAGTTTATTCTTGCCGTGCTTAAACAGAAAAATGCACAGAATTCAGCTGAGGGAGCAAAAGCACGAGAGGTCAGACAAAATGTAATGGTGCTGTCACAACCTTTTGACATTGTGAGTACTCAGATGTTAGTAAATGGGGCTCGGCTAAGATTTAAAGTAAGAAAAGAACTCTCACAATTTCTTCAGTGTTTTCAATCTATGTGCTGGCTGGTTTGAGATATGTTTTATGTTGTGCAGGTTTTTTAGAGGCTTTTTTTGCAAAATGTGAAGACATTTATAATTGCTGAATTGCACAATACCCAGTCATTTGGCAACACCTCCTTCAGTGACATTTTGCCTGGATATGCTCATTATCACCATAGTAACTGAACCCCTTCCTTCACCCAATTCTACATGTGTCTTCCTTTTCTTTCGTCCTTCATCCTGCTTCTGAGGAAGAATTTATATGAAGAAGCTGCTATATCATAGGCACAATTACATGTTGTGTATTCACAGTAATTGGCATATTTTTACTCACTCCCCAAATTTATGATAGGCTGATTTTTAACTTTTTACATATGTGTGATCAATAATCACTTGTCTAATTATTTACCAATATTTTGTGATTGGTTTTAAACTGAAAGATGTTGTCTGGCAGATAAGACAGCAACATCTCAAGAAGAGATTATCTGCATGAAAAACAGCTCTACAAAAGAGGTGGACTGCAGAAATTGTACTCAACCAGCAGATGGGAACAGGCTGAGGTAAAAAGGAAGATATCTGGTAAATTACCAGTGAGTTACACAAAGAAGCTCATTCAGATATTAATCTAAAATAATATTAGTAATAACAATAAAAAAATATTCCAAAGGTCATGAGCATTCAGATATATTAGTCTCAAGTGGAACTTTTTCTGGATTTTCCACCACTTCAGTGTGAAGCATAGACATTCTGAACACTGTAAAATTTTTTATTTTAGTAATTATTTCTTCTCATGTGCACCTTAGTCATGTAAATGTATATAGACACTTCTCCCAGAAAGAATATTTTTACTTTATTAAAAACTCTAATAGTAGTTGAATTACATAGAAAAATATATGTCCAAGGAGAAGATCTTTATACTACTGTTGTTCACTATTCAACAATAAGTATCTTCCTGATGCTGAAATACATGGAATCCTGCCTCAGGAAAACTGCCTTGATGGAAGTTATTTAGACAGACTACTTTTAAGTATTCCACCTGAGGCAAAGCTGATTAAGCACTCTCCTGTGATATCTTGAATTTCCATGACAACCTGCATGCCATTGATTGCCTGATACTAGTCACGAAGCCAAAGGAAATAGCAGGAAATAGTGATCAGACCTTTCACAAAGGTTTGAAGCACAACTTGAAAAACAAAGTTATTTGTCAAAGGTTGAATACACGGCCTGTGTGAAAGATCATGACAAACTGGTTTTTGTACCCATACTGAGGTGGCTTAAGGCTAGTAAGGCTTAATTTATGATGCCTGAGAAGATGGAATATGAATAGAAGTCTTAGGGGGTTCAGGTAATCTTTTTTCTAGGTCACATCCATAGTTCTTCCAGCCATCTGGAGTCATTTACAATTTTACCTGCTACCTTTTGCTATGATACCTACCCCTGCCTATAATCCAGATCTGTCAAGAACTGAGCTGGCGCCCTAGTCCATATCTTGTCTAGCTATTTGTAGGGGGTTCAGTTAGTTTCCTGGCCAACGCACCAATTAATGTGGTGGTTTAGTTTGCATCTTTTACTTTTTTTTGTGAGATAAGAATTAGAAGAAGGGCAAAGCAGGCTCAAAACTTTAAAGAATATAAAGAAGTTTATTACTAACAGAATTAAAGGCAATAAAAGAATGATAATGATAAAAAATTAAAGCAAACTGCCCCTTTCCCTCTAGCACCTCCCCCACTTATTACCCAACTCGCACAAAGGATAACACACATGATTTTAGGTCAGAATTGCAGTTCTTAAGTCTCTTCCATATTTGAAAGAAAAAGAGGTTCTTCTTGCTGAAGTGTGGTTTTCCAAACTGCCACTAGCAAACAAAACCGCCCGGAAATCTGCTGCAGTGAAATATATTTCTCTCATGAATTTTGCAGTCTTCCCACAACTGCTATCATGAGCCAAGAATGGGGTATTCTTTTTAAGGATAAACAAATTCCAGCCTGAAAAGCAACAACTNGCTGTGCGTGAAAGACACGCTGCCGCCCTCTTTTTTCAGTCTCCATCTTGGCTCCGTCAACACGTGACTCGCTTTCTCTTTCTCTCTGACCTTGCAGCCTCCATGTTGAAAGGCTGATTTCTTTTCGGGCTTTGCGGTGGAAAGAAAAGCCTCTTCTCCTTTATGCTGCGAGCTGTTTGATGTTGGCAGCATTGGTGGTAGAAAACTGTCCCGGCTCCCGCCGGGTCCGCGCCATGTGGA
The DNA here is from genome assembly GCA_013397055.1 of Pachycephala philippinensis. Taxonomy (NCBI): domain Eukaryota; kingdom Metazoa; phylum Chordata; class Aves; order Passeriformes; genus Pachycephala; species Pachycephala philippinensis. The sequence continues at coordinate 120,680 of VWZT01000879.1, forward strand.
GTGGGGGAGGGGAGCCCGTCAGCCCCAGATGGTTTTCGGCTCTCCATAGCTATCGTTGTTTCTCAGCTGCTCACGGGCTCTGAGGGGTCTTGCAGCACCCCGGGGGGTGCCGTGCCTCATCCCCGAAGAGGGATGTGGAGAGGGCAGGGGGCTCGGCCCGGCCCAGCCCCGCAGGGCCCGGTGGGCCCGGGCCCGCCACCCCTCCCGCTGAGGGACCATAAAAGAAGAGGCTGACTTCCCCGCGCCAGTGCCTTTTTATATGCAAAATTGAGAGAAGCGATTGGTCTAAAACCCCGTCCATCAACTCAATCTCTTCAAACCACCACACTATCCAATGATTTGTGAGGAGCACCCTTCCATTACTGAAGTAAGTATTTCCCTGGTTTGCACGAATCCCTGTTCAGCCAAGCCACTTTGATCAAAAATCCCAATATTGTCACTCCCTCCTGTCTTTTCTTTGCTAGCTGAAGCTTTGGGATAAGCCTATATAAAACGTGCTTTCACGATGGTGGCTGAAACTTCCTAGCAGGTTCAATTCAAATCCAAGCTGAAAGTGTCAAAAGATCTGGACTAGGACCAAGATAAGTTCAAGACCTGAGTTATTAGGAGGAATTTATAGATAATAAGGATAGAATTTAGAGTTAGGCAAAATTAATGAGTTGACTTATTTATTGACTTATTTATCAATAGTAACAAATAAACAAACAGACCACGCCAATACAAAAACACTGAAAGAAAGAAACCTTGTGGTTATATTAGACATCTATATTATGATGGCTCAAGGAATTGTGGCATTTTATTCTGATTACCTCTCAAAGGAATCCAGCTGACTTTTTTCTGAGACAACTATCTCCTAGGGAGCAAAAAA
>VWZT01000879.1:121573-140740 GCA_013397055.1 Pachycephala philippinensis
AAAAAAAAATTATAGGTACAATGAGGTACTTCTTTACTTTTGGGTTTATCATGGGTCAAGCCCAACTGGCAACTAAGCAATACCGAGCCACATGCTCACACTCCTCCACATCCCTCCCATCCCCTTCCAGAGAAACACGACAGAGAATCAAAAGTAAAACTTACAGGTTGAGACAAAAAGAGTTTAATAATTGAAATAAAGTGAAATATAATTATATCAGTATATAATAATAATGAAAATAAAGTGAAAAAGCAAACCAAGTGATGCACAATACAGTTTCTTACCACCTACTGACTGATACCAAACCCTATCCCCAAACCCTGATTGGCCCCTCAGGCCAACTCCCCTGCTTTATGTACTGAACATGGCTTTGTATAGTGTGGAATAAACCTTTGGCCAGTTCAGGTCATCTATCCTAGCTATGCTTCCTCACAGTTTTTTTGTCTGTCTTCTCTCTGGCAGAACATGGGACACTGAAAACTCTTTGATTTAGGGTAAGCACTACTTGGCAACAATCAAAACATCAGTGTGTTATCAATGTTATTCTCACATTGAATCCAAAACACAGCACTGTACCAGTTGAGATTAATTCTATCCCAGCCAAAACCAAGATGGGGATAGATGAAAATAGGAAGGAAATTAAACTACTGAAAAATAGAAAAATCAAAATTGTTGACTGCCAAAGGAACATTAGATCATTATGCTCAAAAATAGAGTTAATACAAATATAAGAAAAATGTGAAAAATAAATAGACTTTTGGAAATTGAAATAGTTTTCCTGTATATACTAAATAAGTTAAATGTTACTAATGCAGCAGAATATTGACAGAAAATAGTCTAGGCAAATTTACAAGTTGTACCAGACTCTAGTATTCAACTACTTATTCAGAGAAGTGGATGCAGAGCTAGTCATCTTAACACAATATAACATAAACATTTGATAAACTTTATAAGCATGGAATTAAATCAATATAATTAGGAATTAATCAGCTAAAATCAACGTTGATTTTCTTGTGAACTCTTTAAATCTAAAAGTCCTATTTTCTGAATTTTTACTGTGGTCTTGTGCTTCAAGAAGGAAAGAACTCTTTATTCTATTCCATAAATACTTCTAATGTTCATTTTTTTTCTAAACAACACCTCAAAATAAAATAGAACACTATCAAACATCAGGAAAAAATATTTCCCTGTATTTTAATTTAGAATTTTCTGAAGCTTATTTATAAGCTTATTTATTATGTTGACATTTAAGGTGATTATTAGCTGTTTTTTCTAAAGGGATGGGCCAATATAAGCAGGAGCAATCAGAATAATTTTAGCAAATTAATTCATACACTACAGTGAGGGAGATGAGACACATTATTGTGCTTCACCATGGCAATGGCTTACCTTGCTTAATTAGTCCCTGGAGAAAATTCTTACAGGTAACTGACAGTTGACTATGTCTGACTTTTGTAATTATGCCAGCATTTATTGTTCTTGACGGTGATATAATCAAGTTTTTTTCTCCTAGATAGTAAAGCATTAAATCACTAAATGTACTTGCATGTTTACAGGTATATTGTTTGCATGTGGGGGTATTTTTTTTTTCCTTTGCATTCTTCTGCCCATTCTGGATAAGAGGTTATTATTCTGCATTTTTATACACTTCTGAATAGGAATTTGTACAAGATGATTCTTAGAAAACATAGCAAAAAAAAATTTCAGCCGTTTCGGGTGGTACCCTTCTTCTTTCAGGAAACTATGATCCTTGTGGTTTTAGACATACTTTATCATGATTCCATAAGTTGGGCAGACATCAAAAATCTAAACGATATGTGGAGATGCACTGTGTCTAATGAGGGCTGGGTTTAACGGTGTATGTTCAGAATATTTTACGTGCTTCAAGTAATGTATTTTGATCAGGGAATGAAAGCAGTGTGAATACATTAGAGTGAAATTTTAAGGATTCATTACATGCAAATTTTTTTATCTTCAGCACTTACTTTTTTCCTTTAAAATGGATCAGACTTAGAAATTACTTCTTTTTTAAGATATAAAATGTTTCCCTTTCCCCCTCACTTTGGCTAAGTATTTTAAATATCCACATAATCTGAACAAAAATACTCAGTCTCTTTGAGTTGCCCTGATATATTACAGTNCCTGGATTCTCTTGTGTTTCTCCCATGACTGTACAGAAGAGTAAGAATGATAGTCTGAAAATTGTGGAATTGTAAAGAGAAATTAAAATATTTTAGATTTTTTTTAAATTAAAATAATTAGTATTTAAAATGTTTTTTTGAATCCCTGAACGTTTGCTTCTTGGTTAAGAAATAATAAAAAATCCTATGAAATACAGCATTTACGAAACTTAAAAAAACTCTTTTGCCATAAATATTATCTTTCAATATTTTAAGTTTTCCACTCTTCCCCTCATCTCCCTTCCTTGGGTGAAAATACAATATTTAATGGAATAAAGAACAGAATATAAAGTATTTACTATTCAGTTATGAAGGACATAATCTTTAATCAATATTATTATAACTACTATAATCAATTAGTGAACCTTCTAAAAAAATGCAGCATTTAAAAAAACCTCGAAGGTAATCAGACAGTTCGTCCGATTGATGACATTGGACAGTTGTGATAGACTGCACAGAGCTAACAACAATCAATATGGAAATATATACAGACAAGCTTAGAAGATCATGCATTTTCTTAAAGTAAACCTGTAGATCTTCATTGCTTTAATTTGCACACTCTGAAAATGCATCACTTTAACTGAATAAAGACTTTTCCACATCATGAGTCTATTCTATTCTGACATTAACGAAAGTTTGGTTCTCCCAGATTGTACGAGACAGACTGTATGTGCGTTGTTGTCTTCTTTTTTTTTTTTTCTTTCTTTCTAATAACTCTTCTCAGATCACAGAATTACAGAATCTTCTGAGTTGGAAAGGACCCACAAGGATCCTCAAGTCCAACCCTTAGGTGAATGGCCCGTGAAGGGATCAAACCGATGACCTTGGCATTACGAATATAGGTGAATGAATACTCTACAAAAAAAGGGTGATAACACCAATGGTTTCGGTATCCAGAGAACCAGCTCTACTGCCCAGCAGTTTGTCCTTTTTGAAAAGATTCTCTTCTGTTTAACTGGGATTTATTTCCCAAGTTCTATTGACTTTCCTCCCATAGCATAGTTGAATATATCAGCTTCTAGTGGGAAAAAAACCCAAACAAACCACAAATCCAACAACCAAGTAGGCAAAAGACCTCACACTGAATTCTTAATTTAGAACATTTCTAACAGTAATCCAAAGACTTTTATTACCAGTGCTCATCAGGAGAACTGAATTCTCAATAAAGACTCTACCTTATCTTCTATATTTCTATAACAAGTCAGTTAAACTCCATCAGAACAATTGTTTAACTGACTTCATAGTTAGGTATCTACATAGGATACTTCTGCCTCTGAGAATTTCAGGAATTGTTTTCAGCTGATTAAAATACCCAGGAAGATATGCGTTAGTTCTACATCACACCTTTCTTCCTAAATGTATCTGAATATGATTCGCTCTTTGACAGGATTGGGGCAACCCTAATTGCCAAACTGATTTTAGGAAAAATGAGAGTAGTTGTTTAGGTACACGGAATTTTAAATTGAGTTAGGCAGCAGCACAAGTCCTTCAGGGTATAAATTGGACATGTAATTTCATCTTCTCAGGTCCAGTGATACATCAGTTTAATGCCATAGTGTTAAAGGTTTTCCCAAACAACTGGACATGAAGATTTAATTCTTAGTTACGCTTTCTAAATTATCATAAGTCAAAATAGTCCACAGGCACAAAATCTAACATGCATTTAGTGCATCATGGAGCTGCACTGTTCTCTCACATCCGCTGTGCAATCATGTTTTGATATATGTTTAAAGAAAAAAAATTATAAAATCCCACCTTATCTACATTATTAAACATTCAACTTTATTTTATTTCAATTCCAGAAATGGAAATAACATTCAATTCCCTTCAATAACTAATGGTGGGAAAAGAAGTCATGCATAGAACTCTAATCTTGATACTGGTGTTAAAGGTCTGTCTGAGTTAATGAATACAGCCCTGATGATGGGATTCAGGAAGAGTTGAAAAGAAAGTAGAAAAATAAATGTTGCATATACATGGTTTATGATTTGCTGTACCAACTGTGATGTTTTGAATGAGAATGAGAATAATTCTGAATGTTGATCCCTTCAGTACACCTAAAATTTAATATTTGCAATTTTTTCAGTAGCAAATTATTGTAACTAAAGCTAAGCTGACCTTGTAGTATATGTTATATTTACACATTTACTGAATACAGATAGCTAGATAATATTGTTGTGTTACTTCTCTCACTTTTCAGAATAATATGAAAATTAAATCATACAACTCTGATAGGAACAGCTGAATGCATGACTCTAACCACAGACTAACCTTATCAGAGTACAAAGCTTTAAAATTATGAATTCAGTTCACAGGCACTGACACAACAGCTTCTCAGCTATTCTGCTTGGCATAATGAATTGACTTTTTTCATCTATGAGACTGAGCAGTTAAAAAGCAGGTGAAACTTTGCTGAAACATTTAAATTTTTCATGGCTCCAAGCAAAATATTAAAAGCCCACAAGGGCCTGATTCTGAGCCTTATAAGAGGTATTCTGTTTTAAAATATCTGAGAAAACCAGTAATTTATGTATTTGTCTAAACTGCAATCAATTAATAGAAATAGTCAGCTTTAAAACAAACATTTGGCCAACCTTTTCCAGCACTGCATACTACACCATAAAAATCTCCATCTCAGTTGCTGGATTTCATTCTTAGAGCTTTGGCATATCAACTTTTGCCATTTCAGTTTGTAACTATGTTATCTTGCAATAAGCACCACTGGCTCCCCCTCAGTAGTATATTCTGGAGTGCTATATTTACAAGAATATATGTTGCTATTCCATGAATAATGTTTGTGTAGCTATGGGTTAAACACATCATTTTTTTATGTTACTGGTGGAAGATACATTTCTATTGATTCCAGATAGGAGGGTGGATAGTTCATTTTATGCTCCTTTGAACAGTTTTGGTTCAGTCCTTTTTTTCCTACAGGCATAAATGAAGAGATAAAAATAAAGCCACAATAATACAGAACACCAAAAGATAAATTCTCATCCTTTTTTTCTGAAAATATAGGCTCATAGGTCTCTATATTATCCTTTGGTGTTTTTCATTATAGTGAAACTGACCTTTCTGAATAGAGAGGTCTCTTTCTTCATGTATAATATCTAATACAAAGGTAAAAATAATTAAGAATAATTTTAGGCATTGGAATTCATGACCACAGTACTCCAGCAAGGGGCCAAGTTAGAATCTGTGTGTTTTTCAATACCGAGTATTGTTCTGGAAGCTTTAAACCTAACTGAAGGGGACAACTGGAAAGTGACATTATCTTGTAGCCTTATGGTGATTTATTTTAAGAAATTCATGTGTAAAATTATAACAAACCTGATGTCACTCTTATTTTTAGAGGAAAAAGGGGTGATTAAGGGTGACTAAAGCCATCCATAAGACATGCTATAAATCTTTAGGTTACTGAGCCCCAAAGGGCAAGTTATACAGATCAGCATTACCTGAAGAGAAGGTGAACTGTGGGCCTGGATAATGGGTGATAAATAAGGCTGTGCATCTTTATTGTTGCACAAAAAAAAAGATGAGGAGTGAATACCATGACTAAACCCCTGAGCATCCATACTGCACAATTATCCTCTTCCTTTCTGGCTTGGGAACTGCTCCAACTGTCTGTCTACAAGAGAGATACCCACAACTAATGCGGCTAATCCCACTGCAGAGGGAGTGGTTCTAAAGCCATTCCTATTTGGATAGATAGGCAGGTGAGTGGATGAGTAGAAAGATAGATAGATAGATAGATAGATAGATAGATAGATAGATAGATAGATAGATAGATAATGTATATCCCACAAGCTTCAGAACTTTAATTTATGGAGAGTTATATTGAACGTGCAACTACATCCTGCAGATAATTTCCCTCTATTAGATCTCCCTAAATGTGCCTGTGTCAGTAAATCACACTGTTAGTCACATAAGACAGTCTTGCTGTGAGATTTGGGCTTGAATTATTTCTGAACCACATCCAGTTCAAGAGCCAGCAACCACTAGTCCGAATTTAAAAAATAAGAACTTTCAGCTTTTCAATGCAAACACTGAGAAGAAATGAAATAATTAACAGAATTCTACATGGCATTTATTTTATGAAGTTTGTCTTCAGAGAAAAAAAGTAAAGATGTATCAAAAAAACAAGATTAAATCTTTTTCCAAAAGCAAAGTACAGGCGAAGAACTACTTCGAGCCAATGCAGAGATGTACAATATGATATAATAGTCAAGGAAATACAACCGCTATGGGGTCTGATTTCAACATTTCTATCAAGATGCATTTAGAGGGACTAAAGAAAAGCTAAGAACAGGAGATAAAAAGGGAAATCTTATGAAGCAGCACATAAAATGCATTTATCAATCTCTTAGTTCTATCTAGATTGAGTGGTAAAAGATCTTTTCTTAAGAGGTACCTTGCCTTACCTTGGGAATAAATACAGGCTTAATAGGAGTAATGAGTGAAATCTAGCATATGAGAACCCCTCAGGATAATTTGTTGGCTTTACATGATTTCACACTCCAGGCATTCCTCCCTGGAGACATTTCATAGAGGAAGCATAATTAACCAAGAAATGTAACAGATCAACTTATTTAGAACTCAGCCACAAGAGCAAATCTATCCCTGTCTTTGCCATACTTATAAACAATCCTAGGATGTGTTTTCCTTATTAATATTTTGTTTCTTTCTTTTTTTTTTCCCTGAAAAAGATTTTAGTTAGCAGTTCTTTATTTAATGACTTCTAATCAGAATTTTTTTATAGATTTGCTTCTAAAAGAAGGTCCAGGCTTTTCCAAATGTTTGATAGGTCTGCCTGTCTGACAGTAAAAAATTTGCCTGGACTGGAGTTAAACAATGTACAGAGAATGAAATTATCAAGCACAGTCATTCTTTAATGTCAGGATGAGTGATAGATGGTTTGTTGCTCCACAATGAAGCACCAACATTCATTATAATATTTCATTTTTGACTTGGCAGTCCTTGATTCTCTTATCTCTTTCTTTCTGCATAGAAGGTATTACAACCAAGAGAATTTGTTAAACTGTTCCTCAAATTAATCTGTTATTTTAGTTTGTTCTTTCTCTGTATTTTTTGATACTTTATATTAAATTAGTATCAAATGCCACTCTAATGAATATTAACTTTCCTCTATTAACAACGCTGACATCAACAAGAGTCCTACAGAGTCTCCAGTTTCTGTTATCAGAACACACATTGAAAAATGAGGCACGAAGACATCTGGTTGAAGGCTCATTTTTACTGAAAAGGAAACCGTGCAGACTAGGCTCAGCTCAGACTGTAGGCCCAAGAAGTTCTCTGCAAACTTTGATTTTTTCTGAAAAAACTTATGCATTAATTCAGCATAGTGTTTCTTTACAAATTTTTTAGTCAAAGCAGTAAAAAGTGAGCTCTTAGAGATTAGGGAACATATCTCCTTTCATGTTATACTCCAAATCTTGCTATAGGCAAAAAGCAGATACTCTTCATATTAAAAAAGCCCAAGAATTTCTTCTTAGCATAACTGAAATATTAACATGATAAACAAAGATTTATTAGGAGTCCATATCTACTTATTGCAGGAAAGTTAAAAAAAAAATTAAAAATACTAATATCTAATCCTTTTTCTGGTATAATGCTGATCATTCTGCTGCCCCAGGCTTCAGTCACAGGAGTGACTACAGTGAGTCACCTACATCCTCAGCTCTTCACCAAGAGGCATATGATATTGATGGTTTCTTTCTTTTTATTCTAGGATCTGCATAGTTTTATTTTTCTTGCTTGTGAACTGATTCCACACCTGGCTCCACATTCACTGGTCTGCAAGTCCATGTTACATTCAAATTTTCTCTATATTTCATACATATGTATATAGTATAATAGATTCTTGTTCTTCATTCTTTTTGTTATCCTCAAATTTGTTTTACCCAGCTCATAGGTCTGCACTTCTTCAGCTATTGGTAGGTTATTTACAGTCTCAAGACTTCTATTGTCAGGATGTGCCCCTGCTCTAACCAGGCAGCACCTGTACATTCCTCCCTTATGGAAACTCCTCAGCATAGTGGGAATACCTTTCCATTTGCCAAGGCCCCTGCCATCATCTGAAATTTATCCATACTCACTTGTAGCTCAGGACTAGCAAGCAAAGATCTCCGGCGCTGTCTCTCAGCTGCCAGTAGCTGCATACTGAGTAAAACAGTAAATTGTTCTGTCTTGTGGATGTTCAAAGTAATTTCTTCAGCCATTTCCTCTTGGGTGGGATTAGTAGTAAATTCTATTTTATTAAACAACAACAGTGTTTTAATTTTTTTCTTGTCTTGAAATCTATTCCACACTGGTTTTCCCACCAATATTTCCCATACACTGTTGCATTGTCAAACCGGGACTTGGAAAATTAACACTTAAGTACCCCAATTTATATCTGTTCAGATAGCCACTTTGCTGCTTGGTTTGCCTTATTGTAAAACAGAGGGGAAATCCAGTACTCCAGCTGCATGTGTTGAAGGTGGGGAGAATTTCCTTTGTAGGGTGTATCCATCACGAAGTCTGCATGAATACTGTGTACTTTGTGAAGATCTTCATCTTCTTTCCTTCTAGTGTGACTTCCATTGATCCTGGAGTGATTGGTGTAGATTGGATGCTAAATGGGTGTACTGGACTGGGAAATCCTGAGTCACACGTTAACATATGCTAACCTGGGTTTTGATAATGTCTGGGCCAGTAATGGCCTGGTCTCCAGCCCCATTCTTCCTCTTTTTTCTTAAACGGTTCAGTTAAAAGTCTGCTAAATCCTATACATGTGGGTATAAACCCTGAGAAAATTAATTTGTTTCTGCAGAGATGTTAACTCATGAACATTTGAAGGGACAAAGATTTTTTCTCTTTGTTTTATTTGCTGCTCAGTAGTTGTGATCAACATCACGTGATCAATGTTCGTATCAACTTACTTCTATGCATTTCACTTTGTATTGTTTGAGTTTTTTGGGTTTTTTTTGATTTTGGATCTTTTCACAAAACTTTTTGTTGTTAACTCCTTTGCTTCTAATTGAGTGTGAACAAGAATTAATAACTCACCTGCATATGAAATTACATGGGCTCGATTGACTTCTGATATTTTTCATGCAACCAGATAACACGAGCACAATATGTATCTAGGGCATTGTGAAATCCTTGGGTAACTGAAGGAAAGCAGAGCCACTGACCTTTGAATGTAAAGACAAGCTTGTACTAACAAGTCCTAGAAATGTGATTAAAAATAAAAAAATTGTAGTTTTTTCCCCCTCACGTTGCCTTAGGAGATGCTTCTTTCAGAACCTTTGACATTTTTTGCTACAACACTATTTAGTCATTGCAAGACAAAATAGTCCATAGGTAACAATAATCATACTCAGGCAGTGTTGTAAAACAAGAGGATAATTACCTTGACAGAATAAAGTCTGACACTTACTGAGCATCAGCCTTGGGGACATGCAGTCTGAATCAAAATATTTCACAGATCTGGGCTTTGAGACATTAAATAACTTGAGCATTTTTATGAGTTCCTCAGTGTGGCTTAATTCTGCACCGTATTTTTTTCAGCAACCTTGCTCAAAGGTGCAATTGCTATTGTAGCAATCATCTACCATTGTGAATGATCTCTTAGGTTTGTGTGGGACTACACCAGTGCCTAAAATTATCTGTGTGTTTAAATGCATATTTGATTGGGGCCTGTGTAAATAAAATAGTACGGTTTGCAATGCCATGATTTAAAGAAGGTTCATTCCTAAGAAATAATGGAAAGAAAGTAGGAAATCAAAGGTCTCTGAAAACTGAGTGCTTATGGAAAAATGGAAAGAAAAAAGAACTGTGAAGGAGAATGTCATAAAATTGGACAAAAGTTGAGAATTGAAATAAGGGTTGTGGTAACATAATAACATAATTCCAGAAATTAGTCACAAGGTGCTAATAGCTGGGATATGATGGAGTCAGTCCTTTGGGGAATTAACTCTCATGAAAAATCTTTTAAGTAGAGGAATAGGTATATTCCTTACCTTTCATAGCAGAAGTGTATGAAATATGTGACAACAAAAGGGTTTTTTGGGGCAGCTTTTTCATCATAGAAAAGGACAGAGTACTCACAAACTGTTAATAGTTTCCCAGTGTTACAGACAGAACAAAATTTTGCTGCCCCAATAATCAGAAACTGAGGCTAAGTCTGCTATTCAGAAAAGAATGAAATGGGATGGATCACTATGAAAATAAATGAGGAAAATAGAGGGAAAATTTTCTCTAATAAAACCCCTTTACTCATTCCCTTTTCTAAGTGCAAAGGCAGTGGTTGAACAGGGTTTCCAGGGCACTGTAATAGGCAAAGATGTTAACAGCTGCATGGTGCTTCTGCTGCTTCCATCCATCCACTGCCCTAGGCAATAATCTGTTTTGCCTATGCTCAGATGCAGATGTGAGGTGAATTTTCTAACTATTCTTTCACAAACTAACACTGAAATCAGTGGATTTATAGCAATCTTTAATATATTAGAATCTGTGTCCCTGCATATATTCTTATTCTTGAAATGGAAAATGACAGCTGAAAATGCTGTTATGCTGTCTTCCGTAATGTATATGCTAGTGTATGAAACTGTGCTCTTGCATTCACACATATTAACATATGTCTCTAATTCCATGTTTGAACATGTTTTTGTGTTCAGGAGCATTATTAAAGAGTTACAGGGTAAATTTTAGCGAGGTCTTTGTCTATCAAAAGCATTTGGGTAATTTAAACACACCTACACATATTTTGATACATGCATTTTGTAAGCGCAAGAGTTCAGGGAACATTAGTCACACAAACTTGTTTTTAAAGAGCTTATACATCACTTTGGAAGCATAAATGCAACGTTAAGTACAGCAGAATTCATCCATGTAAAATCAATGTACTTCTGCTACTACATGTCAAAATTCAGTATTTCCTTTAGAGACTATATAGTAAACAACTTTACCCTTTAAGTCACTAGAGAAAACACAGTAAATACAAGGATCACCTTATTATCTAAGGCAAAAAAGCAAATATTTTTTTAGAATCAGTTTTTCAGGTGCAAAGGCACTTCTTTTTATTCACTGAAGGTAAATAACATTTGAAAAATATTTATTAATTTTTGTCTAGATTTCTGTTGTGGTCTCTGTGACTTGCAGAAATATGTACCTTAGTACTCATCTACATATACTTTTGAAACAGCTGTAGAACACAATCAAACTGATGTGTAGCAGGCTATCCAAGGCATAAAGAAAATTTTCATCTTGTTTACTTCTTTTTAAGGAGAAAATGTCAAAAAATTGAATGCTTTTATGAGCCATGATGTGAAAATCTCTCTCCCTTTCTAAAAGACTTAGTGGAATTTGAACAAACTTAACATTTATGATCCTATAAAAGGCTGAATCACTAAAATAGTTGAAGAGTAATTATTTTTTTCACCAAAAGTCAGAAAGGTTTTACAAGGAAAAAGTCGCCCTAGCAACTCTGGCACAAAGCAGCCGAGGTCAGTAAAATTACTCTTACAGCTAGATACATTTATTTTAGAATGGTGTCAGCGGCTCTATAGCTCAGGTTCTTCCTTAATTTCTGGCAGAAGCTGCTTTCCTTGGGGGTTATGAGTAATTTGACCATTTGGAATTGCATCCAAGACTTGCACCAAAGATTTGGCATACAGGATGTCATTACAGACGCCTACTTTTTGTTATAGGAAAAAGTTCAAATTAATAAGTTTTCTTCAGTTCTATGGTAAAATGAAGAAACAGACAATGATTTCTGATACTTTTTCAAAAGTGCTAAAAAATAAATAGCTTTCTCTTTCATTGTTGGATAACAATGGGGTTTTTTTGCAAGTTCTTGAAAGTGTGCACCCTTCATCATACTCAGAAGCACTTGGCAATCATATAATCATTCGGCTATATTAATTTATTGGTTGGATGAGAATTTTAAATACCTCTGGAGGTTATCTGACTTCATAATCACTCATACATATATTTTTGGTTTCTTTTCTTGTTAAACATAACTAAATATATTTTAGCAGTCATGACAAGCAAGATAATCAAGAAATGGTGGATATATAATACAAACAGAATACATAAATACTTAACACAGTTTCAGCTTTGAATGACAGCAATTAAATATACAATCATTTGAAACTTACAAAAGTAGTTTTTGACCTAATAAGAGAAGCTTAATAAAAGGCCTAATAAAAAGAACATAGTAAAAGAAGACATGAAATCATTGCATAAAGTGTACTCTCTCATTTTATCATTTTATTTGGAACTAAACTATATCTAAACTAATATTAAAAAATTAGGTAAAACCTAATTTAGGTAAGTTCCTCAAGGCAAATAACTGGTTCACATGTTGTCTCAAAGATCTTTGGTTATTTTGGAGCAAATAAGTCTGCTTTCTCAACATCTGGTTATATATCTACAATATTTTGTGGAAAGCAACACTCCAAACTGTTAAGAAAAGAATGCCACGCAATGATCAGGCAGATAGACATTGAAATAATAACCTACTCTCATTTTCAAGCAGCAACCAGAATCTCACACCCTCTTTATGGTTTTCCTGACCTTACAGCTCTGCTTTCATACAATTGTGACATCAGAACTGGGTCCTAAAGAACCATTTAAATATCTTAGGAGGAAGCTCAGTATCCTAAAATTGATCTTCTTTCCTTTCCTTCTTTTCAGATGCTTAAAATACATGTGTTGGTTTTAAATGTTAAAGAGCTAATTTATACCTAAATATGTGAGGAAAGATTAATTTAGTTTAGAATTATATCTTGTCCAAGACTTTAAATGGCTGCTCTCACACAAAGCCCATTTCAGCTTATACACATTTTGTTTTTTATCTTCACAGGATTTACTTTAACCTTCTGGAAAATTAGTGAGTTGCTCATTGTATCTCTGCATATAATGTATAGGTATATATATAATCATAGGTTCACACACATACAAACATACTCATACAGAGCCTACAGATAAGACTTTCAAAATGGTTACTTTAATGAAAAAAGTGATGAAGTAGACTAAAAATGGAAAGAATCACAGAATCATATAAAAAAGGAGGTTGAAAGAGACCTCCAAAGGTCACCTAGTCACACATCCTGCTCAAAGCAGAAGCAACTTCAATATTAGCTCACGCCTTATCTAAGTGAGTTTTGAACATCTTCAAAGACAAAAATTCTGTAAGCTTTTGAAGTAAGCTGTCCCAGTGCTTAACCTCTCACTGGGAGGAATGTCTGTATCCAGTAGGAATTTTCCTTCTTGAAGCCACAGGGGTTTTGACTCTTGTGCTTTTTCTGTGCGTGTATGACAAGTGTCTGACTCCATCAGTTCTGCAGCACATCTTTAAGTTGCTGTAGAATAATGTGAGCTCCCTGCCCCAGCCTCCTCTTCCTCGGGCTGGACAAGTCCTGCTCTGTCACAGCCTCTCTTCACACATTTTGTGCTTCAGACCCCTGGGCACATTGGTATCCCTTGGCTGGAGTCTCTCCCATTCACTGACATTTTCCCTGTACCTAGGAGTCCAAAACTGGATGCAGTATTCCAGGCAATCTCACATGGGTCAAATAGAGCAGAATAATAATTTCTTTGACCTGTTGGTTGTACTCTTGCTGAAACAGCCCAGTTAGTCTTTTTGGTGCCAGAGTACACTGCTGGCTCATGGTCAACTTATTCTACATGAGGACTTCCAGGCTCTTTTACATAAAAAAGAAAGCTTTCTGTCCAATCAGTTCTGAGCCTTTAATGAGCCATAAGGTTATTTTGACTCAGGAAGGACTTTGCATTTTTCTGCTACAGAACTTAATGAGGTGTCCGTTGGCCTATTCTTACAGTTTGCTGAGGTCTGCATGAATGGCAACCTGGGCCCCAACATGCCATCATCTCCCCTTGATTTAGTATCACTCAGAAAATTGCAGCTGGTGCATTCCATCACTTTATCCAGGTGACTGACGAAGATTCTGTCCCTAACAGAGACAGGAAGGATGACATCTGCAACTCAAGAAATTGCTGGAAAAAGTAATTTGCATTTTCTTATTAATTTTATTTGCAAAATGGTGAATATCAAATTTCAAAGTAATGGGGAAAAAAAAAAAACCCTAATGTTAGCTTCTCCTATTTTAGAAGACTCTTAGAATAAGATAGTTAAATTCTAATAATTTGAAATTATCACTGAAGCAGAAGATTAACAGTAGTTTGTTTAAACAAACATTTCAGAATGCCTGAACATTGCTATGCCTTCAGGTTTTGAGGACAGAAAAGAATAAACCATTCTTACAAAGAATGAAGGCTGAACAGTAAGCAAATTATTTAAAAGTCAACTTAGCATATTTCATCATGAAACCTTTATTTGCATTTTAATTCATTCTGTTTCTCTACTGCGTATACAATAATTTATCTTCATGTGAAAGCTGAATAATTTCCTAGAGTTAGGATATCTATCAGTTTTGATGATAAACACACAGAACAAAGAAGAAGCAATGAACACAATGCTCTATGTCTGCCAAATCTGTTCATCTTTCTATAAACTGATTTTTGAACATCATTTTATAAACTGATTTAAATAGACTTTTTTTTCAAAAATTTAGAGAAAATTTCATTTCTCTAAATCATAGTTTGTTTTGTTTTGCAGTTTACTGTGGTTAGTGATTTATGCTTGAAGCAAAAAAACCTTTCTTGTCAGCGTTCAGCCTTAATGCTTTTGATTTTCTTTATAAGTGCTAACATCCAACATAAAGAAATAGGAACCTCGTATGTTGAATAAACATACCTCTTGGAGGAACCCCTCACGTAGCTTTTCTTTTCCACATGTAGTATAAACACATTTCTGTATCTTTTTCTTCTCTCCTTATATTACTGTGTCATCTTGCTTTTTCTTCAGTGTCAGCTCTGTTCTATCCTACTGATCTTTCTCTATTTATCGAGTAAGTCTTGCTTAGTCTTCCTAATAGGATCTCTATACCCTTTATCTTCACCTTTTGTCCCTAATGGGAAGCTTCAATTCTCTTTTTTCTTCTCAGAGGGGTTCAGTCACCCTCGAGCCTATCTTTGTTCATCTCTGCAAATTGTTGAAGACTTTGTGGTGTTCAGGTGGGAGAGGACAAGTACCCTCAGCTTCATTATCTTTACAATAAATAATTAATAGGTAATGTTCTGCTTTTCTCCAGGATTTTTTTTCTTCCACTCTAGGTAGAGAATGTCCTAAATATAAATGCATATTTTGCCTTCAACCCATAATATGAGAGGACTGCAATCTGATGACAGTAGTAGACAATGTTATGGCAAGGGTATTTTTTCCTTATACTGTAAATTTTGTCCTTTTTCTGAGATATGATGCCCATACCACAGTATGACAGATAAATATAGTGAATTTTTTCTGCAGATTTGTTGCAGTTTCCTTGATGCCTTTTACAAAGACATAATGGGATAAAATACATTTTTTAAGAGAATAGCTTCTTTAGATGAGCTATAGCTTCATGTACAGCACTTGCTTTGTGATTAATATATGATATGAAAAACCAATTTCCACTGAAAATACTGAAGATTGAGTGAATGTATCCTAGTTTAAGAAATTTCAGGATGATTAAAACAAAAATACGAGATTAAATATGTGAGGTAGGAAATTATAGTTTTCACTTAAGTTCTAATTTAGTTTTCATGGAGAACTAATAGGAGGGTTTCTTCCCTAAATTTATCCATTTTAAAATGAGAGGATGGTCATTTATGCTACCTATGTGCTCTCCTAGAATCTTTCTATAGTTAGGTGTAGGTGCAGGCGCATGCAAAGCATTTTTTTCTATTGTGTTAAAAATGGGAATCAAAGAAGGTGGGCTTTTATTTTAGCTCTGTGATGAATCCAGAAGTCCTACTTCTTTACAAACCAGTTTTAAATGCAGTGAGTGTTCCTCTAATGAACTAAATTATAAAGAATTCATAAATATATTCTTAGGATTAATTTTGCCCTCTGTGGATCTATATAAGAGTGCTGTTTTACTGGGTGTTTTTAATATCCCTGTGTGAATCAACACACGCAGGTGACCAAGGGTGACAAAAAAAAACCACGGCTGAAATGCAAAGAGTAAATTTATTTAATTACCTTGCTGGCTGGAGGATACCAAAACAACCCTGGGAGACAGTGAGACACACAAAATGAGGATGCAGGCCCCGTCAGGCTCAGTTCAATCCTAGCATGTGGCAGGGCTGCTGTTGGCACCAATTTATAAAAGGCCCATGCATGCATAGTTTACCATCATGCTGTGATCAGCCTTGTGCTTTTTATGATCTTTGCTTTGATGCTTCTCCCAACAGGGAGCTCAAGCAGCCTGGGAGAGGGCCTCCAAGTCTCTGTAAACACCTGTTATCTCTACACAGAAATTCTACTTCTCAAAACAGACAGAGGATATAGTGCAGCAGGCATGATGTATGGTTTCCTACACTGGTATTCTCCAAGCCTTGTCATTCCAGCTGCAAGGTCACTTGAGTGAATCTACCCCCTCCTCACTATTCTTCTGCATTTAACCCTTTTCTCCCAACAATACCCTCTTTTCTGAATAAAAATATCTGAAATATTGAGAACAATATGTCAAAAAATGTGTGATCTCTCTCTTAAAGAAAAGAGACAAGGCGAATACACTAAATGGAGTGGCAAAATACAGTGAGCAGTGCCAATCTGCAGGACAAAAATCAGATGAGTAAATTGAATTTGGACCACTGCAGTATTTCATGGATTTTAAAGGTATCAGAAAGCATTAGGAATTAAATCTCTGAAGTAGAGGAATTGGATGTCATTGGTTGAGAAGTTTTGAGTTCTGTAACAAGCCCATTAGAGTAAGCAGATAACTTTGGTGGAATAAGAATATACACAAACAAGACATTTCATTTTAAATCATAAAATCTGTCACATTTTTATTTTGTAGATTTGCAACAAGTATAGTCACATTTAATCCATTTGAAGGTGTTTTATTAAATCTTATGTTTACCTCTTTAGAACTGTGGGTGGAATTTCATTCAGTTCTTACAGACGGAAAGATTTTAGAAAAATTAATGTATGAAGTTATCTACATTTGAGCTGATTATCTAGAATCTGTTTATAGTAAGTGAAGTAAGGTGAAATTCATCTCTTTTTAAAATAGATTATCTTGTGGATTAACCTTGGTAGGCAGCTGAGATCCACACAGCCACTTACTTCTCCACAGCAGGATGGTGGAAAGAGTCAGAAGAGTAAAAGTGAGAAAACTTGTAGGTTGAGATAAAGACAGGTTAGTAGGGAAAGCAAAAGCTATGTGCACAGGAAAGCAAAATAAGGAATTCATTCAGCACTTCCCATCAGCAGGCAGGTGTTCAGCCATCTCCAGGAAAAGTAATGGTTACTTGGGAAGACAAATGACATGTTGCGGATTGACGCTGGTTAGGCACCAAACACCACAAAACATATTTATTTATTTGCCTCTGCTATAGCTAAGCAGAGAAGGGGAAATTGAAACTTCATTTTTATGAGGTGAAATAAGGATTATTGAGGAAAATGGAAAAACTTCAAGGCAAAACAGGTCCAAACTTAACAGTATAAAGAATATTTATTACTAACAGAATTAAAAGTAAAAATAATGAGAAACTAAAGCAAACTTCCATAACAGCTTTCTCTTCCAGTACCTCCCTCTTTCCACCAAACTGCGCAAGGGAAACAAACATGGGGTTTTGGTCAGTGTTTCATTTCTTAAGAGTCTTTCTTTATGTTTAAGGAAAAGAGTTTCTTCTGCTGTGCCGTGGGATCCGTCCCATGGGAGATAGTTCTCTGCGAACTTCTCCAGCATGGTTTCAAACTTCATGACAACAGTCCGCCCGAAATCTGCTGCGGTGAAAAATATCCCTCCCATGAATCTTGCAGTCTTCCCACACTGTCATCATGGGTCATAATAGTTATGGGGTTTTACTCTTTTAAGGATGAGTTATTCCAGCTGAAAGCAAAGGCTCTCTTCTTCAATCTCTAAAACCCTTTCACAACATCTATGGCTCTGGTGTAAGCAGTTTTTCTCCACAGACTGAGCGTGGATTTCTGCACCCCCCGCCACGTACCTCATTTCATGAATTATAGGGAAAAACAATTTGCTGTATTATAGTCCTCACCACAGCTCACAAGGAGAATTTCAGGTCCGGCTCTGGGAGCGCCTCCTCTCTTTCCCTTCCCCCACTGACCTCAATGTCACCATGTTCTTCTTCTCACATAACTTTTCTTTTCTCTCTGACTTGGAAGAAAGTCAGTGTCTCTAAGTTGCTGCTGAGAAATTTATCTTGTCTGGGCTCTGCACTGGGGGAATATTTACCATGTTTCCCATTGCCGGCTGTGTGGTGTTTTTTCTCAGTTCGGCACGAACCGTGTTGTTGGCGTACACCGGGCCAACATAATTCCAGATGTTGACAGACACCAGGCCAACACAGTTTGCAGTGTAACATTGCGGCACCATCTGCAGTAATCACGCATGGGAAGAGCTACCACGGCTCACCGACCTTATGGGCAAGAGCTACAGCGGCTCACCATCCCTCTTAGAGGCACGGTCACCCATAAAGCAGTCCAATCCCAGACTTGCTTGGGCAAGAGCTACAGCGGCTCACCGTCCTTCCCAGAGGCACGGTCGCCCAAGGCAGTCCAATCCTGGACTTACATGCATAGGCTACTCATGGCTCTCCTGGGCACACCCCCGCCCAGGGATTACGCGCCGGCCGGCTTTTCCACTTCCCCCAAGTGGATTGCAGTCCGTGAGGCTTATACTGCTGGAGGCTTCCAAGAGCTTCTAAGGCTCAAAGCCAATTACCGCCGCGATACATACAAACACAGGCACCAGATGTCAGAGTCCAAAAAGTCCAGCATAGAGCAGGGTGGCAGGCAGAGGCAGGCAGAGGCAGGCAGAGGCAGGCAGAGGCAGGCAGAGGCAGGCAGAGGCAGGCAGAGGCAGGCAGAGGCAGGCAGAGGCAGGCA
>VWZT01000880.1:0-36114 GCA_013397055.1 Pachycephala philippinensis
TTTATTAAAATAAAATTAAAAAAATAGAATACTCCTTCAGGGTAAGAGAGTAGAATTGCTGCCTTTTATGGACACTGTTATCATTTGCATACAAAATAGCATGACCATAAAGTTAATTCCTTTGAGAAGAAACATTACAGCAGAGTGGGAAGGCAGGGGTCAAACAGCCTTCCCATCAAAGCTTGTGCCAAGAGCAACAAACGTGACTGTAATACATCATAACTGAATGTATCACTGTATGTAAGCACAAGAAATCCTACACAAATATTTAGGCTGGATGAAAGCAATTTAAGCTAGATTGTTTGATTCTGTATAATCCTATGAAACATTCTTAATAACTTTCATGACACAGATGAATGATTATTGGGTGAACTAAAACGAGCAGCTATGAAGATGTATTGTCAGAGCTGACACTGCAGTTAGACACCCTGTGGCACTCACCTGCTATGTACCACAATGTAGTATCACTGAGTCTTCTGTTGTTTATTGCAACTTTTCTAACCTGGGACTGAGAAAAATACACTCTCATATATCTGGCTGCCAGAAAAGAGCGGAATTCCGTTCACTTTACATTGTGAAAGACTAGTCTGCTGGAATTAGAAACATTGCTTATGTTTAAGGAGGGAGGAAACAAAAGTATGAAAGAGAGGTTGTGGAGAAGGGTGCTGTTTTCTCAGGTTTTATTTTTATATGGAAATGCTGTCATTGCGATCTCTTTGTCTATTGCCTGCAAAATTCTCTTCAATAACTTATTTGTTTTCTATTTTGCTCAGAGTCCCATGGATATTTGTGAGACTGGAGTCTCTGTAGTGAGCAAGCCCTATATATTGCAGTTAAAATATGCAGCCGAATCAGCACAAGGTCTGCTGAACAATGCAAATGTGCATTTATTCCCTGTTTTGTTCTGCTGATAATAATCTATCAGGAGGCAAACGGCACAGCTGAAAGACCTGGTACCTGGCTTGGTATTGCTCACCTGACATATTCCTTCTGAAATTTTCAGTCTGGGGAGAATGATTCAACTATTGGGTAAAGCAATGAAGAAAAAGCTCTGTGACATTAGGACTTTATAACAGCAGTCTATCATCCGTGCGATTATCCATTTGTATACCTATGAAATCTGTTTAGTATCACCTTTTATGGGTAATAGGTCTCCAAAATTAGGTCTTTCAAATTAATTAACCAGATCTCTGAATATCTCGGGTCATTGATGTTTCTGTACGTTTTTTGAAGGAGTCAAGGGAATTTGCTGTGCAGAATATAATCTGGTTTGAAAAGATATACTAGATTAAGGAAGCTGTCTTTGCCACTACATATTACAGAACCTATCTAACTGTTCCTAGATGTATGGATGTAAAAATAACTACTCATTTCTTCCATCATGGTAAGTATCCACATCCTCACTGTTTTTCCACAGAATGAAAATATCATAAAGCTAGTTAGTACTTGCCTGCTTCCATCTAGCTAGTTCTTAGCAAATGCTTTGTGGTATATTTACTTTCTTGTGAAATTTGCTTAAAAACCTGAAAAATGAAAAAAGATAATTTCTTTAGTTGATCCCCTCTCCCTTCTTTCCCAAATGCATGTAAAGAACATATTGCAGTAATTAAGTAGAATTTGTGGAGGAGGAAGGAAAAAAAAATCTTTAAAATAAATCAGTTAGCTCTACATTGATTGAAGTTTCTAAAAAAGAATTTTAAATTAAGAATCTACTGCCTTTCTAGGTACTGTTGTCTTTTTCCTCTTATTTGCATGCTGTAAGGACTGCCTTAGTTGTTGCCTTCAAGACTAGAGCAGGGGGGTGGGTTTCAGATGACATTCCTGTGGTATCTGGGGCATAGAAGAGATTACCTGCTTCTCTTTGAATATGGGAAAGTGTCTTCCCATTTCCAATCTCTGCGATCTGCAGGTCCTCCTTTATGTGGGTTTGTGTGTTATATTATTTCTTTTCCAGTCAATGGACACTTTCCCAGCCTGCCATGACTTTAATCTGATGTATGCATTATGTATATGACCTGACAGACATCTGTCTTTCTGAAAAGGCACAGAAAAATTCTTAGTGGAGAGATTGGCAGTTGTACTGATTATAGTATTTAATATAGTGCTTGGTTCAAAATATTGTCAGCATAAAGCATTCACGTCAGCATCCCTATTAGCTCTATTATGTAAGTAATTACCATTACCCCTATTTTACAGAGAGAACAGTGAAGAAAGAATGGGGAGAAAGTTGGCTGACTCTGTAAGGATGTATTGGCCAGCTATGAGGCAAAGTTAATGTCAGGAAAGCTAGAACTCTATGTTGTACTTAATTCAGTCCTGCCATCCTGAAAAAAATGGATATGCTTTTGGAATTAACTTTTCTTTGTCAGATCTCTCTTTTATACTAAAATTACATTTAAGGATGATGATCTTCTTTTTATCCATGTAGATTTTACTTTTGTTCCACCGCTTTTGTTTTTTCTCCTTGCAATGTAGGAAAATACAGTTTCAATCCATGTGGCAATGAAAATTTTACACACGAAAGAACTGGATTATGTAGGAGTCTCAGAAAATGTTGTTTCTTTCTTGAAAACAACAAAAAACAATTATGCAAAACAGTATGCAAAACAACATGCACTGTGTATTCCACAATCACACAAATCTGAGTTTTGATTCTGAGTTTCTACCAAGGAAAATTGTATCTATATCAATTAAAACTGGTAATTAACACTCAGAGTCATTAGCTCTGTTGACTGTCAGTGTACTATTAATTGTACATGTATACATGTGCATAATGTATATAATAAATGTTTTAAATTACTTCTAAGTGTAATTGATATTTCTGGATATGATATTTTGTCTGTAAATAACAATAGATAATAATCTGTGGCAATTTAATCTTGTTTTAAGAATTATCTGAATTATGAGTACTCTATTAAAACATAAACAGCAAAAAATTTGCACAATTATTTTTAGCATTAGTTAAATAAAAGCTCGTGATGAAGCTCCTGCTGTTTCTCTGAGCTAGTTTTTTGCCCTTGGGAAATGATTTCAAATGGCCTGAGAATAATTAATTATTACAAACAGATTGAGAACAAGTGTGAAAAAGGTAAACAGGAAGGCAAAAATACTATACTGAAAAGATTACACAGGTGTTTTGGATAATGGTTAAAAAAAGAACAAGGCAAGCCTGAATGGAAACTGGTGTTGCTAGTATGGCATAGCTGAAGATACAAGATCAGACTCTACAAACAGCAAGTTACTGTAACAAAGAATGAAACCAGCCTGAAAAGTGTGGTCTCCTTAACTACCAAATGGAACAGGGATTAATTCTCACTGGAGAAAGCTCAAGTTAGCAATGACTGCAAGAGTTTACCTGGGTCTTCCCAGCAGTCTAATGTTTAAACTGTTCATTATCTCATCCTTACTTACTAACATTCTAGCTAATGGGAATCTCTCACTAAAAATGAGGGACCACAACAGGGTCCCTCAAGTAAATCACTTGTTTGAGGCCTGCGGGAAGTATTTAATCCAGGAGTAGTGTGAGTTTCTGTTCCGTTGCCCTACATCAATCACCTTAGTAGCAGTTAGGGTAGATATGGTACCTATAGCTGTCACTAGTGATGAAACATGAGCCAGAGGAGGGATGTGAACAAGGTATCTACATTTTACGTTTACATTTCATAAATATATATGTGTGTATAGATATATATATATAGTGCAACAATTTATAGGCTTGTAGCTTGCCCTTAATAAACTAAGCTGGGTATCAGGAACAATGTACCTGCATTTACACATCTGCTGTTCTCCCAGGTCCTGAGCTGCCTTGTTCAGAGGTAGATCTGTTTTCTCTGTGCCATATGGCAATATGCTATGAAAATATATGCTTTAACATAAATAAAATTATGGTAGCCATTTTTTTCATCCATGGAAAAACAAGGGGAAAAAAAGCAAAGATAAAATCAAAGATATACAAGGAGAAAAAATGGCAAGAGGAATACAATGGTTTGTCATCATTTTGACAAATGATAATATGTACTATGAATAGAGATAAAAATGCTGGTTGCCAAGGTTGAAGAGAAAAAGAGCAGGGAAGTGACAAAAGAGTTCTGGGGAACACCCACAGAGTGAAGATGAAAGAATGACAATTACCATCACAGAACAGTTCGAAAAGGGAGCCAAACCATAAAATACAAACCACTGGAGTAATGGGTGTTAGATACACTAACAGTTTGCTTTAAATCAGTGGTAAAGAGCTATCCACAGGGTGGAAAGCAGCTGAATAATCAGAGAACAATAAGAGGATGAATCAGGGCCTTCACAGGTCATCTGAGTAAGTCATTAATAATGAGAAAACCAAAAAAAGGGAGGTCACGCTGGAAAAGGTCTGTGCAATGTGATAGGCCTGGATTGGATACTATGCAAAATGATAGATCCCTGTGTCAAGACTTTGAGAAATGTGGAGAGAGGGAAAAATGATAGTAATTTAACAGAACAAAGATTGAAATCATGTGGAATTTTCTAACATGGGAATTGTCTTTCTTTTTTGACCTCAGGAGACATGTGAATAATGAGAGGTGAGAAGCAATAGTAGAAAGAAGGAAAAGAGAAACTCGGTGTAAAACCCACCTAACAAAGATGCACACAGCAGATAAATGAAATAAGGGGGTAAATAAGAATAGAAAGGAAGCAAAGGTCTTTGTTATTGCACTCAGAGAAGGAAATAACAAGGATATACATATTTCACGCTTTCCTGCTGAATTCACTTCTACTGTTTGAGGAATAAGAATAGCTTGGTTTGAATACTCATAATAGAAATTGGGCCTCAGTCAGACAAGAGAAAAAACGGTGGTTGTTACAGGTGTGCAGTATTTTCTTAGTTGTGGGTGCCACAGATGTCCTGAGCTGCTCATCCTCAGGCTCCTGTTTTTACTTCATCTGGATTCCCCTGCAACCTAACTGGAGGCAAATGACAGGCTTCAGTAAGAGCTGGCATGTTTTTTCTATTACAGTAAGTGGTTTCTTATTTGTACCACAGAGTGTAGTGTAAAAACCTCTAAATTACATCTTGTGACTGTGGCTTCTGTGGAGCAAATTGTTAAAAAACATGTTTCCCAGATGGATGTTCCCAGAATTGGAGACAATAATCAATGCCTATAGTCATGTGGGGAGGGCATATTGTCTTCTGTTTATAGTCCCTGGTGACTTGTAATTCTTGCTTTTTTTACTTCCACACTCTTTGCTTTCCCCACACCCATGGGAAAGAAAGTGCGTTCTGTTGTGTTGGGAGTTGAGATATAATGGACTAGCTCCTGCCTTCCTCCAAAATTGGTTTATGCCAGATTCCCTGCAGTATAAAGGCACATATTTTTGTGCCATAATAATCTCCTTAGGAGCAGGCTTGAAGAAATTCTGGATTCTGCAGCAGGACTCTCTAAGGTGGGCTCTCTAATGTGGCCCTCTCCAAAAGCCAGTGGAGTGATTGCCTGCGCTCCCTTGCAAAGGAACTGTACTGCTGTACTACAGCTATTTGTGCCTTCAGGGAACAGTCTTTTGGGGATGACTCACAGTTGAGAGAAAGCTGTTTGTGTGTTAGTCAGAGCTCAGGTTTGATCCTAAATCACTGTTTACTCAAAGTGAAACCCCAGATGTAGGACTGTGGAACCCTAAGCTGAGTCTGTAAGCTTAGGAGCTCTTTAGTAGTGAATCCTTATTCACAACGAAGTCCAGTTTGGACAGAATCAAGCTGAGGCTGAGAAATCCTGGCTGAGATAGGAGCTGCATTTCTTAGGCAGACCCAAGCTGTTGCTTACTGCTTTTCAGCTGAGAAAGGAGCTCACTGCTGGTTCTCTGCCCACTCTCTGCAGCTGGGAAACTGTAGGCTTCAGCTGAAGAAAGGAAGGGATGCTGTTCATTAATACCTCCTAGAACAGGCTAGAAAGGGAACATGTGTATGTTTGGGATCACTTTTTTTCTGGAGTCTGGGAGATGAGGCTCCAATTTCAGCTTTGCAGAAACACCTGATACCTGCACTACTGGGCTCAGGACAGCCCTGCAGGAGGCAGAGGCAGCCCCTCCAGTCTCTGTTGGCCAGCGGCACTATTAGCTTGAGTGTTTTGTCAGTGATAACAGCTGTCACAGGTGCCAAAGCTCAGACCTCAAACTAAGGTTTTCTGTAAGGTTTAAGGTTATGTTTACACTGCAGTACAAGGCCAGACTGAAGGTACTGGACACCAAGTAAGCATAAAAGTGGACATCTCGTCCTTGCTGTAGTGAATAGATAGTTGAGAATTTGGTCCTCAATGAGTTTTAAGTTTTTTCAACTCTCATCTTCCTCACGCTGTGCTGAGATGCTCAGATCACCCATTATCTTCATAGTACCTTAAATAAGGTAGACTGCTGTATCTGTTATGATTATCCAAATAGGTACATCTCTCCACACATATACAGTTTCTTTAAGCTACACAGGGTTTCTAAACTGACTTTTATGTTATTTCCTGTTTATAGGTCTATCCAAAGGCATTTTGCATTATTTCTTAGTCCATGACAAAAAGTAGATTACTGCCTGTGCATTTGAGTTGTTTCTTATGACTATGTACATAACTTATAGAAGTGCTGGTAACAAAGGCTAGGACACTTCACATGTATTTTTCATCTCCAACTCAGAGTTTGATTTATCAGTTCTTGGAAGCATTGGTGAGCCTTCTGCAGGTTTTACAGTTCATGTAACAAATCACATAATATTGTTAGTTGGAGCTAATTTTTCAGTAATGTGTTACAAGCAACACAGGAACTTCTTTATCCCCTTACTAGCAAATTTTGTTTTTCAAGGCATATATTTTTGTTCTACTTGTATTGCGATTTGATCAAGAGATGTGTTCTAGCCATATTTATTCTTAAAAGTTAGTATCATTTATAGTGTCAGATTCCTTGCAGTTCTATTTCATCTGTTTATAAGGTCTTTTTTCTTCTGTTGCTTACAGTACTGTTAAGCATTTGATTCTACACTTGAAGGATGTTAATTGCCTGCATAGTTGGGTTTCTCATTTGTGGTTTTAGTCATAAAAAAGAATAGTACTAGATTCTTTTTCCAGTTCTTTAAACAATGCTTGGTTTTATTTTATTTTAATTGTTAATAAATCAGTTTTATTCAATTATTCTGTCCTAATGAACAGTGGCATGGAGGTGGGAAGGAGGGAATTTTGGCTTACCTTACACCCTAGGGTCACATTAGGCTTTTATCAGACAAAATTTAGCTCTTAATAGCCACAGTATTTACAGATTCTCACCTAAATACATTTTGTCCAGAACCCTTAAAATCTGACTTTCTCTGCTGTGTGTGCATTTAGTCTGTCTTACCTAATTCTTAGCACCCTGTCTGCTTTTTTACTTCAATACCTGAGAAGATGCAGATTTATTTTCAGAGAGAGCAGAGGTTTATTTTCAGATGGAGCAAAGGCATTCCAAATGACTTCACTTTTTGGATCTCTCCTTAACACACAAAAGGAAAAAAAAATCCATGCACTCAGGTGAACTGTAAACTGTCAGTCTTTCTCCATAAGCTTCTTGGAGCACAGTGATAACAGTATTTAAATTATTATTCTGCTGTATTAAACCAGGATTGGTCTAAGTTGGTTTAGCTCAGCTGGGCCCAGTGAGCTTGTAGGAAAGCAAGGGCCGGGCAGTTTCCAGCCAGGGACTGACATGAAGATGACAGCAAAGATGCCTGGGTGGAGCAGCTTGTGCTCCTGTGTAATAAAGTCTTGTAAATTCAGAAGAAGTTAGTGAGCACAAGTGGCATTTTTGAAGGGTGATCATAGCTGTCCTTCCCATTTCATGCTTTTTCTTTGACTGCTGGTTTGAAGCTAGGACTTAAATGTTTCATTTTATTACTGATGGTATAAAGTTCTTGTTACATTTGAAGAGTACTTCCAGTAAGAACTTACTTGGTATTTTCTGTGGCAAAACTTACATCAGAGATTTAATGAATCTTGACTAATTTAGCCAATTATTGATTGAAAGTGTTAAAAATTAAAACTGATTTTCTAACATTATTATTAAATAATCATATTTCTTAATATAGTGGCTATCCTCTATAGGGAAATAAATTCCACCTACAATTCATATTATTTACATAGCTTTTTTAAATCTTTAATATATTTATCCTTGGGTCACTTCAGTAACATAGGCACGCATAGTTATGTTCTTACACCTTCTTCTCTTTAAATAAATAAAGACAGACTGAGTAACTGATATAATTGCTGAAAGATGCAAATAGGTATCTGATAAATTTTAGAGTAATTTACATGAGATAGACACCTAGCCCAGTTAGCTGTTTTCAAAGCTTCCAGTAAAAGTCACACAGAAACCATCTATGCATTTGTGTTCTATTTGAATCACAAAATATGATCCTGACAATCTCTTCTTACAAGAAATACCCTGTTTGTATTTCAGGGTTTACTCTTTGTATTCTCTGTAAGTGAGAAGTTGTTCTGGGTTTGGGCAGAGGCTTGATCGGGACCAAAGGGAGCTACTCCTTGTCTAGTTAATGACCAAGCCTGACCTGGATTTAGAAATGGTGTTCCTTGGTAAATGTCAGTTGAGGAACACAGGCAAAAAGCATTCTCCTGAACAAGATGCAGGTGCTTCCCTCTCCTCTCTCGACTCTTTTTTTTCCCAAAACAGTAGGGGAGGAAGTAAAGGTCATACTTTTTGTAAAAAAACTTGCAAGTTAAGGGATGTTAGAGACCAGGTTTTGTTTTCCCTGTAACCTTCACACTTGCCTGGGGAGCAGGCTGCACACCAAGACTGCAGCCTGGCTCGCTGGAGAGCTTCTGCCCGGGGCTGCAGCTTTGCTTGGGAAAGAAGTGGAGGTTTGTCAGGCTTCAGAGGGTAAGTGATCATGAGAACAAAGGGAGTGTAAGTTCTTCCAAACCCCGGGTTTGATAGTAGCTGTGTCCCACAGTGGATATCTATCCAAGGGAAGTATTGCTATTACTCCCTCTCACCCAGCTGCATTTTTAGGTGAACCTATATGACTTTTAAGGCAGAAACCAGGGGCACTTATCTTTAGCAGAGCTCTAGAGACTCCCACACACTTAGATACTATTGTTGAGCTAGGTGCCAGGAGAGGACCAAATTAAACTCATGCCCGTGCAAAGCATTTGGCTTTGCTAGCAGGACTAGGGAAGTTCTGTCCTCCTGTGCTCAGCACTGATGAGGCTCCGCCTTGAATCCTGTGCTCAGTTTTTGCCCCTCACTACAAAAAAGACATTGAGGTGCTGGAGTGTGTTCAGAGAAGAGAAACAAATCTGGTGAAGGATCTGCAGCACAAGCTGGATGAGGAACAGTTGAGGGAGCTGGAGGTATTCAGCCTGGAGAAAAGGAGGCCCAGGGGGGACTTTATTGCTTTCTACAACTGCCTGAGAGGAGGCTGTAGCCAGGCAACCAGTGACAGGACAGGACGAAATGGCTCCAAGTTGCACCAGAGGAGGTTTAGATTGCATATTAGGGAACATTTCTTCACCAAAAGCATTGTAAAACACTGGAGCAGACTGCACAAGGAGTTGAGTCACCTGGAGATTTTTTAGGGGTGTGTAGATTTGGCACTTAGGGGCATGGTTTAGTGGTGGGCTTGGCAGTGTTAGGTTAATGGTTGGACTCAATGACCTTAGAGGTCTTTTTCAACCAAAATATTTCAATGATTCTATGGTTAGATCTAGCAAGATTCCCACTCAGATGAGGTTATTGTTATTCCTGTCTGAGATACTTCTCTCTTTGTTTTTAAGGTAGAATCTGCATCTCATTCAGGAATCCAGTATGGCTATGTCAGCACCAGGCTGCAAAAATTCAGACCCCAGCTGTTTAAGATACCTGATGTTACCTCAGGCACTATGGAGCAGCCTGTGTGGCCTATGGCTGCCACTCCAGAGGGATACAGATGCCCAGGAAGTCTTGTGTCACACAATTTGCTAGCCCATGTGGCTATCTAGGATGCTCTAGGCAGGGCCAAAAAGCACTGTATGCCTGGGAATAGGTAACCTGAATCTCTCCCGTAAACATCTCTGCAAATCTGTCTTTTCTATGTCCTTGTATAGGTTTGTGTAGAAAGTCCTCAGTAGAGCAAAAAGTTACTCTCCTACTTTTTTCTAAATTCCTGTTGCTTAGCCGTTGGATTATTTTGTCCCTTGAGAAAGAGAGATGAAAGTGCTTGCTTCTCTTGGGGTATTGAGCTTTCACCCTGCAAGCATCTCCAGTTGCACATGGACACAGGCAAGTCAGCAGAAATAAAGTAACAGTGCCCCAACTCCGCTGGACGGAGGCTTGTGGTTGTTTCTTGAGTGTGTTCTCAAGTGCCTGATGGCTTGAGTGAGACTCAGATACATGCTTTATTGACCTGCAGATCTGCAAAATTCACCTCCCAGAAAGGAAATATCCATCTCAGTTTTTCTGCTTTGAAAAAGCCTTTAGCTAAACTCTAGATATTTGGTTAAATTCATCAGGTATTACCAATTTAAAATGTGATTTGGAAAAGATCTTGGAGTTAACGAAAAGTGCGCAGGAGAGTACAAGGAGAAAAATCTGACCTTTGATATTTCACACAATATGAAGGCCTCCCACAATCAGTCAGATGAAAATGTAAAGGACATCAGTGCAGTATACCAAGGAACAGAACTTTTGACTTATAAATATTACACATCCAAGAGACTTCCAGCTTCCCGCAAAAAATTGTAA
Source organism: Pachycephala philippinensis (assembly GCA_013397055.1). Classification (NCBI taxonomy): domain Eukaryota; kingdom Metazoa; phylum Chordata; class Aves; order Passeriformes; genus Pachycephala; species Pachycephala philippinensis. The sequence continues at coordinate 10,714 of VWZT01000880.1, forward strand.
TAATTGCTTTTTTTTTTACCTCGCAAGGTATTTTTAGAAGTTTCTTCACTCTTTATCTTCAAGGTACTATAACAGAGTGCATGTGATGGACTACATGGCCTTCAGTATTTAGCCATTCAGGATTAGGAATCTAAAACTGAATCTTTTTAATTTTTTTTTTCCAGTATGATTGTGTTTAAGGATCATGGCTGTGATTAATCTTTGTCAAAAAAATCTTCTGAAGGGATTGGTCATGTCAGGCTTGAGAGAAGTATTGATGAGCATGCAGTCCTATGTATGAAGAATCTTTGCACAGTTTGCAATATTGTTTAAATGAAGAGTTATTTTCCTGCTGCTACAACCACATCATTTTCTTTACAGACGTTTTCTGCTCATAAAATAGCCAGTGGCCTGAGTTTTCCCACATCTTTCTGCTTAATTGCAGCAAGTTTGTGGGTAAGGTCTCCAAGTTACTCCAGTGAGAAGTATCTTGGAGATGTCCTTTGCATGTGTTCCTGAGCAAGAGTGTTTTTTTTGCACTGCAGCCTAAAGTCTGTAGGAGGCTATGGCTCTCCTGTTTCACCCTTAAGGAGGTTTTTTCTAGGGTTGTTTTTAAAAACCTTACTTTCTTAGTCCATATAGAAACCATGCTGATCTGCGCTTAGTGAAGTGCCACTTGTCCTCTTCTCCCAGTGAGAGATTCCCTCTTGAATCTATACAAAATAATTTCTGTGCACTATTTCATTACCTATTTTCTTAGAAGAAACAAGCCAAGTATTCTACAGAACCTGCCTCCCTTTTCTTCCTAAATGGTAAAATTGGTACCTGCTCTCCACTCAGTTTCTTAGACTTTGAATTTCCTGGAGAAGTTTATTGTAGCTTTTCATTCCTGTCAAGAGGTATTTTATTCTGGTTGTATGTTGGGAATCTTCTTCCAAGATGGTTGAGGGGTATACCGTTCCAATATCAAAAATTTTGAAGGAATCTTAGTCTTTTATATAGATAGTCTAGGTTCAAAATATGCATATATGTGTATAATTTCTCTGTATCTGAACAAGGATTTTCCAGACTCCCTTGGGAGCTGGCCTCTTAGTTTGCTTTAGTCCTCCCAGCTTTGAGAGCTGGGCATCTGGGAAAAATCTGTCATGGAAATTTTGTAGCACTGAAAATTTTTGATTTAGTACAGAATCCAAAAGCATTTTTCTCTCACATGGAACTGCTTAGACCTTCTGGGATTCACAGCTGACCTTTGGTCTTAATGTCTCATCTGCCCTGTGGGTGGGATTTTCAGCATTTGCAGCTCTCGGACAGGACTCGTACACTTCCTGCAGCTATTTTCCTATATTGTCCCTTTTCAACATCGTGAGGCATCTTCAGAATCCACATGGCTTGGTAGCCCATTTGAGTTCGTCAGTAAGTCCTTGACATCAATTGCAAGTAGCATATTTTACTTCAGAAAGAGAGTTGTATCCAAAAAGAACCACTGTTGGATTTCAGATCTGGGATTAAAAATTCTTATATGTCAACTTTTTGTCAAAATTTCTATTATTTTCTCTTCCTTCTCTAAGTTGAGGCTGCTACTCAATAACAATTATTTAATTTATTCAATACGTTTTGCCATCTGTTTTGAATGCTTACCCCTGACTTTTCTCACCCCATGAAAACAGAAATGTTCAAATTCATTAGCTGGAATTCCTTTGTTTGCAATCATGTCTTGCCTTTTCAATTATCCTGAGAAGCTGGTGATATACTATCCCTGCACCCTGTTAGGGAAGGTGTATTTGCAGACAAAACTTTCAGAAAAGTAAGCAGGCTGCTAGTAAAAGAATACTGGTTTTGTCAGGAATATGGGGTGGATCTCATCACTATGAAACTACTGTGTAGTCTGTAAAAATTTACAGCTGATTTTTGATAGGATATACTGTGGTTAAATAACTTCAAGAGCAGGTGGTGTTCCACCAAAAAAACTGATCTTTGGTGATGTGAGAGCACACAGTAGAGGTCCAGATGGGGAAAAGGATGTTTAAAAGTGGCATTTTTTCCAAGTTTGGTAGTTGCTATGGCTGTACATTCTCCATGCAAATCAAAACAATGAGTAGTGCAGGCCTCTCCTGCATAGCTCCATTCTCAAGAGATTTGCTTTGAGTACTCTGCCTGCATTTGGTCTGCCTGTGCATCTCCTGTCTTTATGCCACTAACAGCAAAGTTTCTGGCTATGATGATGTGATGCCACAATTTAAAGCTGAGTTTTTTGCTTCTGTTGAACGTGAGGGATTGGTGGTTTGAGAAGCACTTGTGACGGTGGGGAAGGGGGGCACATGCAGCTCTGTGGTTCTCTGCCTGGGTGATTGACTCATCTTATTGTAGCAGTAGTTTCTTGGTGGAGAAGGTGTTGGGGTTTTTTTTGGAACAATATCCTCTTCCTAGGAAAAGACTTCATTTTGTTAACTAGTACTATTGCTCTCCTATTAAATAAACCACCAAACCTTTTGATTTCCTTAAATAAAAAACATATTGTGGTGACAGACGAAGAAGACTCTATTTCAGTCCTCTAAAACAGAAGCAACTTCAAGATGATGAAAAATTTCAAAAGAAATCATCTTCAAAGGGCCCTGATCTGGTCAACCTTCCCAACAGCACAGAGCCCACGAGCAGTATAACATTGTGCATCTCCTGTTTCTGGGCCTCTCTTGGATATTACTCTGCAGATGCACTAGCTTCTGACCACTGTGAGTGCTCCCCTGTCAGGGAGAATGAGGAGGGGTTTCTCCCCTTGATTCTGCAACTTCTATCATTTCAGAATAACTGGTCCCAGGACTGAGAGAAGGAAAAGCAGATGAATATAACCATTGTTTGCTTGTTTTATAGGTCTGGGCTGAAAGTAGTTACATGTGGTTCCTCACTCAGCTGTTAACTTGAAGAGAGTTGACAACCAGATAAAACTTGGAACAGAATCTAGCTGAAAATATTCAGTGACTTCAAGGATTTAATGAGAAGAAGAATATTGTGTTATCTATGCTTCTGTTTGTTGTCGTTCTTTTAATGCATTTTATTGCAACTACACTGGCATTATCAGGAAAAACAAATACTGTTTATTTTAAAGAGTGCTTCTGGTTTTCTGGTTTTGTTTATTTTTTCTCCATCCCTCCTGCCATGTTAACAAATTAGCTACCCTGCTGGGAATGGATGAAAATAGCTCAATCTATCCATCTGAAAAGCACATAAATTTTAAGAGGAAAGAGTAAGATTTTTATATACAAGCCTAGAAGAACACAGTGAGATCTGCCTCTAGGAATGTTTTTCACATATGATAGGAAGTCAAGCTCTTCTTCACAGCGTGTCTTTCTTTGTAACATCATCACTAGTTTTCTTTATATTTAGCAGCCTGTCTTGTTTGATCAATTGAATATTACAAGCTCCAAGTTCCCTTTTTTGTAACATCCTACATTCAAGCTAGTGATCTTCAGAGTGCCACCTGCATCTGTGCTTTCCAAGCTTCATCCAGAAAATATTTCTAATTAAGTTCTTAAGTCAAGGCAAGCCAGCTTCTGCTAACTGTTGGGCTGTGAACACTCTAAACAAAAATTCTCCTGCCATATTTCCAATAATTTATTGTTTTCCTGGTTAGATTGATACCTTCTCCTCTCTATCATAGGTATCTAGGCCTGCAAAACAGAAGTAATTTCTGAAGGCTCCAATAATGTTAACAGCCAAGACATATAGTGATGTTTAATGAATCCATAAAGGACTTAGTTGTGTTTTAACCCCAGTCAGTTACTAAGTACCATGAAGCTTCTAGCTCACTCCCTCTCCTCATTACTGGGTTGGGGAGGAAAATCGGAAAAAAGGTAAAACACATGGGTTGAGATAAGAGTTTAATAGTTGAAACAAAGTAAAATATAATACCACTACGAATAATACTAATAGTAATAACACCACCACCAATAGTAACTGTAATGAAAAGGAGAGAGAAAGAGAAATAAAACTGATGAGAAAGTAGTGATGCATAGTACCACTGCTTGCCACCCACTGACTGATGCTCAGCCTGTCTCCCAGCAGCAATCGGCCCCTCCCGGCCAACTCCCACCAGTTTATGTGCTGGGCATGATGGTCTGTGGTCTGGAATATCCCTTTGGACAGTTTGGGTCAGCTGTGCTGGCCATGCTCCCTCCCAGGTCCTTGTGCAGCTCCTCACTGGCAGAGCACGGGAACCTGAAAAGCCCCTGGCTCAGGGTAAGCACTGCTGAGCAACAACTGAGCCATCACTGTGTCATCAACATCAGTCTCACACTGAATCCAAAACAGGGTGCTGTAGGTTAGGTTAGGGTTATGTGTTATGGGTTAGGGTTAGTAGGAAGAAATCACCTCTATCCCAACTGTATGACAGTGGCAGTTATATAACAGTTGTGCAAATGGGAGAAATATTTCCTTATGTAGACCATTATAAACCTTTTATGTGTCATTGATGATAATTTAGGTGAAGTTTAGGATAGAGGAAATAAAATTTAAACTAAAAATTTACACATGAATCTCTTTTGTCTTTGCTGTCTTTCAGTAAATACAGGAATACTGAAACAGAATATGAGAAATTCAAAATGAAATCTGTCTAATGCATATTTACTGAAAAATTTAAAAGCTAACCTATCTTTATGCAGAGGTTTTGTTCTTCCCTTTGACTAAGTGTCGTTCTTTCTTAGAGTTTGTTCAGAAAGGCTTAGCTTCAATATGGGAGCAGTAGAAAGAGATTTACAGAAGTTTTTTTCCTCAGGTGATTTTAATGCCTTGTTTCTATTCAGTTTCCAAAAATGAGAAAACACAACTTGCAAATATTTTGTAACCATATGGAAACAAGAATGCTTGAGGAAGAAACCTGGTAGAGCTAAAGTAAAACTAATAGGATTGGGAAGAACCAAGTACCTTGTCAGAGATGGATGAAAGCTTTTCCTCCAGGTTGTTTTGTTATCTGAGACAGCTGAAGCAATTCCATCCACAGGAGGTAAGGAGTGCCTGAAAACACCACTGCTCCTTCAGTGGATTTTTTCATCTGAGGAGATTTTCCCTGTCATGTTGCTGGTGTGAAATCCCATGGGATACTTATTTCTGGTGTGAATTTTGTACCTGGTGTGATATTTGTTGCTACTGAGCTTAGGCATCGGAAGGTACAGTGCTATGCATGTGCCCTCGGTGGTGGCAGCAGCAACACTCCCTGGTGACTGAATTGAATAAAACTGCTGTTTCACAGACATTTATTTCAGAAGAGCTAATGCCCTGTAAAGATATAAAAGTGATATGAGGCTGTTCCATGGTAACTTGTTTGAGCAGCACGTTGTGACTTCCTGAATGGAGGTGGTTCTTCAGCAACATTTGTCCGTGGTATTCTGCTAAAATGTTTTTGCATTTCAATTCCCCCGTGAACAGCTGGATATTGCATAGAGATGTTACCATTATTATGGTAATAGCAGCTGCATTTTGTTTCTAAAATGGATGCACACCAATAATGTTTAAATATTTATTTTGTGCTATTTACTGCCCATGAGGAAGCTATATCTTATACAGTTATCGTTCAGAGCAAGTGCTATAGCATCACAACTGATATTTCAGTGCCTTACACCTAAAGACAGATGTAGACAGAACTATTTTTTTTTTTGCACTACTCTAGTGACTTGTTGATGTACTTCCCTGACAGAGTGAAAACATTCCTCTGAGGCACCAGCTAAGCTGGAAAAATAAAAGGAATTGATGTCTCCTGGAGAGTGTATGAATGTTTTTAAAGAGGAAAGAAAGATGAATTTACTTGTGAATTCTAATCTATGTGTTCTTATCTCTTAAATCACTTATTGGTGTAAGTCTTAGTCAGCTAGAAACAGGCTGTAAATACATAGTATCTATATTTAAATCTGGTAGGAAAAAAGCATTTTTTCTTCTTAACAGAGCGAGTATTTAATCTAGTTGTATTGCAGATTTATACATTTCAGAAATTCCCAATTTATTGGGACTAAACACACACACACACAACCTATTTTTTTGTAGTGTTGTATAGAGGTATGCTAATGTACAGTTATAAACAGTCGTCGAGTCTCTGAATTAGTTTTTAAATAAATGAGGCCAAGGATTTTTTAACAGAGGAGTTTCTGAAACACTTAAGTGTAACATGCCATCCTTAATTTAATGTAACCTCACATATAAAGGACTATAATACACATATCAGTGTGTTATAGTAGTTTGCTATACCAGTATTATCATGAGAGAGCACAATGCTGCTTAGAAATGTCTGGATGCTTCAGTCATTGTAACCTTCTGAGGTCTTGCTTTTCCAGGAAATTTGTTAATCAATTTACTTAAAATTAGCAATTTAGTCTTTTGTGTGTGTTTTGTGTGTAAAAACATCACACTATAACTTCCTAGTCAGAGGTGTAATGATTTTAGCTGATCCAGATTCCTTCCCAAATTAGTAATTATGACACTACTGACTGTTCCATTTTGCATATTTGGTTATGTACTCATTTGTTTTATTACAAGGGGACAAGTCCAAACAGAACTCTTTTAGTATCATCTTGTCACTCTGGTTTGTAGTTTCCCTTTTCCTCAGATTTTCTTTTTTTAAAAATGATACTGGATAATTGACATTCCTGCCTTTTCATTCTTTGGTGAGAGGTTAAGTGAAAATAAAAAAGTAAAATATTTGTATTATTTTTTTTTAATCTCTTCTGTTATGTTACCTGTAATTGAACATAGGCATGGGGATGAATCACTTTGCAACTAATTTCTCCTGTAAATTCCCACATAGATACTACTCCAAAATCCAAGCGTTTTGACTGCCAGCTATAAAAAGATTGCTCACCCCACCCCAACCTTGTCATTGTCAGGATTTAGCTCTGCTTCTCAGAAGGGAACTTGTTATTTCTTTCTACTTTAATAAATATCTTTGACCATCAACTTGCTGATATCCAACTGCATGTGGATGAACATTTTCTTTTGAAATGATGAACAGTTTCTTTTGAAAAACAGATAAGAAAAGCAAAATACTGCTGTTAGCTTATGTTTACTTTAGGGTGATCCAAGGCACCATTAGAACATTTTTAGAGGTTCTGAAGAAAAATTATGAAGATTTTAGTTATTCATTTCCAGCTATTGGCATCTGAGTTAAAATTCTTATTATCTGTAAGTTAAAATAATAACACTATAATGAACTTTTTCATAAAAGACTACAATGAATAAGACTATAATAAAGACTATAATTAAGACTATAATGAATTCTTAAAGGTATATAAACTTCTTTCCTTACAATAGATATAATTTTCTTCCTGTCTTGCTTCCAATAAATAATCTGCATTTGTTGTTATTAATACAGGCTGGGAGAAGAAGGCATAGACAGCAGCATAGACAGCAGAGAAAGACTTGGGTTTTATCATGGATGAAAAGCTAGACATGATCACTCACAGCCCAGAAAGCCAACTGCGTCCTGGGCTGCATAAAAAGCAGTGTGGCCAGCAGGGTAAGGGAGATGATTCTCCCCCTCTACTCTGCCCCACCCATAACACTGTGTCTGGCTTGTGTGTCCCCAGCACAAAAACGACGTGGACCTCTTAGTGTGGGTCCAGAGGAGACCATGAAGATGATCAGAGGGCTGGAGCACGTTCTGTGAGGTCTGGCATGTTCTATGGCTAAGAGAGGCTGGGGCTGTTCAGCCTGGAGAAGAGAAGGCTCCAGGGAGACCTTGTAGCAACCTTACAGTACTGGAAGGGGGCTTATAAAAAGGAGGGAGAGTGACTTTTTTCTCAGTTAGACAGAGATAGGACAAGTGGCAAAACTGAAAGAGAACAGGTTTAGATTGGATGTTAGGAAGAAATTCTTTACTGTGAGGGTGGTGAGGCTCTGGAATGGTTTGCCCAGAGATGTTGCATATGACTCATCCCTGGAAATGTTCAAAGCCAGATTGGATGGGGCACTGGGCAAGCTGGTTCAGTGAGTGGCATCCCTGCCTATGGCAGGGAGTTTGGAACTAGATGATCTTTAAGGTCCCTTCCAAACTAAGACATTCTATGATTCTATGAACTTTGAGATTCAGTTCAACTGTTCTGAGGTGCCTTAAGTTGTACGCTTCAGCTGGTACTTCAGATAGACTTAATTTAAATGTTTTCTCTACTTAAAACATTTCATTATGTAGTTTTTGGTTTAATGTCTTACATCATGATATAATTTTGTTGATATCCTGTCCTCCTCTTTAAAAGAACAAAGTTACGTTTATGTTTCGATGCATTTGATCCAAAATAGGCATTTACTACTAATTGTTTAGGTATAAAAACTGAGACGTTGACTTAAGTCTCTAAGAAGTGAGACTTCTTGACATTCCTATTTATAGGGATAATCTATGAACTTCATTTCTTCAGCTGAAATTTAGAGTGTTTTTGGTGAAAGATACATTTTTAAGTTGCAGAAGGAAAGTTTTGTGTTCTGAATTACTTGCTGAATGAAGTAATTTATTTGCTGTGAGGAAACAAACATAAATGAGTGAATAAATATCTTGATTTATAATCACCTCTTATTCTAAGGCCAGACTTGTTTGCTTTGCTGGGTCATCCTAAAACCTGTGGGTAATTTGATGTACTGTAATCTGAGTACCAAAGTTACCCCAAATCCTTCTTAAAATACATGCAGATGTTGCTGAGTTTTTTAATACTGAGTAGTAATAACTTGCCTTTTGGGGAGATTGTGTCTCCTAAAACACAGCTTTCCATCACTTTCTTAAAAAGTGAGAACTAGGCCTACTAGCAGATGGGAGTGAGTACACAAGTAAAAGAACTAGTGACACACCACACTTCCCAAGGACACAGCAGATGTCTTTGTTAAAGACGAGGTTAGATGTCTTGTTTATTTTGTCTGAAGATAGTGCTTGAGCAAAGGAATCATGACCCTCTTGATCATTGTCTATGAAGCACTTGTGAACACTCAAACTCTCAGCCACAGTGTTCACGCCCATCATCAGTTTATTTTCTAGATAAACAGTGCCTAAGCATCATATTGCTCACTGCCTTTATCTTTAAATTCAGTCCTGAGGAAACCATAATTTCCCATCCCAAATACAATTCTATTTTTCTTCTAGAGTTCATCTTCAATTGCCTCTGGAGAAGTGATTTACTTTCATATTAATATGAAACAAGTGGAGCAGTCTTGTTCAAGTGTGTCCCTGCAGGCAACCTCCAAAGTACCACTCCTAGTCTGTTGGACTCTGATGCCTTGGACTACAGGCAACTGCATGTTATGACCATGTCAGAAGGAGCAAAGATAGTACATAAGCATGCAGGACCCTTGTGCTTTCTTGCTCCACCAGATATGCAGTCTGACTCCAAGCTGAGGCTCAAAACAACTAGTCCGTGATCAAAGCCAAGTTTGAAGGACTTGTTTGTAGACGGGAGTAAACTGCATATTAAAGAAACCCAAGATGTACCTGCTAAAAGCTGGTCTGATCTCTTAAGTTCACTTTGCCTGAACTGTTATATTGAGATATCAAAGAAAAGTTTTTTAAACTTCTGCAAGCCAAATTTATCAAATGAGAGCTGGAATATTCCAGGCAGACTTTGTTCTTGCAAGAAAGAATTCACTTCCTGCTAATTCAGTGTCTTAGATTTAGTTATCCTTAGTCCCAAAAAATTATTCTTTGGACCTTTTGAAGGCCTGGCTTAGACCTACCTGCCAATTCAACAGATTGTTCCTTTCTCTGTGTGAGTTGCAGCTTCCAGATCCAGACTGTATCTCTGGACTTGTTGCACCCCTTCACTTCTTTGGCCATCTGTCTCAGCAGCATACACAGGGGAAGGAATGCCTCTTCTCCTTTTACTACCAGTCTCATCTAGTTTTCATGGTGGTTTTTAACAGTGTTGTGCACAAAATGAAAGTATCAAAATCAAAACCAAGTACTTTTCATCACATTTCCTCCACCTTCTTTTGAGGAGTGCATTTCTACCCAGGCTACCAGTTTATTACTGATTTGTGCCCTGCAATCCCTCCACATTTTGGTAATTTAAATTGCTCCTGCAGACATTAAAAAATCTGAAAAAAGTTCCATAACTGGGATTTCTAGTGTTATGCAGTGTAAGATGCAGTGTGTCAAAGGGAGCTAGAAACGAACAGATCTTAATAGATGGGTTTAAAGCAATTCAAACAAAATAGGAGTAAAGAGTACTCAAATGCAAAATTAAAACAGTGTATCCCAAGGTGTTCAACCACATAATTCAGCCCATGCAATGGATTGAGTTAATCTTGGCTGTGATGGACATTTTGCAGACACTTGATCTAAGATAATGCTTATCATGAACTAAGTCTTGAACATCTTTTTCATCTGCTAAAGAGAAAGGTCCCCTTCCTTTCATCTTCTCTCACTTATCTTTGAAATATGTGCAGAACAATTCTTTCATGTTTCAAACTTGAGGTGATAGTAAGTGGTGAGATACCACCTTAAGGCTTTTTCTTTATTTCCCCCAACAGTGTAAGATAATTCTCAAGCAGTCCACATTTTGTATAACTTTTAAAAAAGTTGTTGCCTTTCTATAGCAAAGTGAGATGACTTAAGAACAAGCTCATCATGTTTCATTTTGAATAAAGTCAAAGTGGGATGGAACAAACCAATACCAGGATGCAAATAATAGTATTTCCTGTAATATGGAAATAATAAAGCATAAATAAAAAAGAACAAATATGGTTTCAGTGTTCATTAGAAATCAGTGTAAACAGGACTTTTTTTGGTTTAAAATCCTTTTGTGTTATGGTTTTTTGTTAGTTTGTTTTTAATAGTTAGGCACATACCCAGCAAGAATCTTCTGTCTGAACATCTGTCTAATAACTCTTACACTTTAGGAACTTGTTGATTTTTGAACTACTTTTTCATTTTAACTCCATTTGAAGTAGAAGCTATGTACTATACAATAAGGAATTGCCTGAAACAAAGCAAATTTTTGAGACTGACTTGTCTCAGAAGGATTCTTGAACCAAGATGGATGATGGATGAACTCAAGAGGAGTCTTGAACCAAGATGATGCCAAGGCATCGTTAATACTTGAAATACAGTAACTCAATCTATTGAATGAAAATGTCAATTATCTATAACTTATTTGAGGGGGGAAAAGAAATACAAACAGAATAAACTTAAATATGGACTCTCTAATTGCTGTACAAACTCATGCACCATTCACTACACTTTAGTGTTGTATTGTCACTAGTCTTGAACAGGAACTTTTCTATGAAGCTGGGACATTATGTGGGAAATTAATTCTGCTTCAGCTAATGCGTGGCTTCTAAGCCTCAGGGTAATTTTCCTAACTCAAAGGGAAGAGTGAGGTTTGTCCCAGAATTGACAGTACTCTTGCAGTCATTTCCTGCAGATGTGGAAAAACTATTTTGAAGCCCACGATTTGGGCACTGCAATCCTAGCCTTATATGAATGTCATAGATACTTTATCAGTCACTGTTTCAGAGCACAGTGCTTGTGTGAGACCAGATCCAATGCTGCATTCTGTCTGACAATGGCAGACACCTAGAGAAATAATGAAACAGGCAAATGCTGATGATCTCAGGTCCAGTGGTTTCCTAAGATGAATGTTGTTTATTTGTTATTAGTAGCTTTTGAAGATGTTTCTCCCTAGAGAACTTGTCTGATCTCTTTTGAGCTCACATAAACATTGATATCTATCATGTTCTTTGGCAAGGTGCTCCGTAAGTCTATTAGCCATGGCAGGAAGAAATACTCCGTATGTGTGTGTAAACATCTCAAGTTCATTTGTTCTTTTATTTGTTATCTTTGCCTTTTGTTAAAAAATTGAAAAGATGTTAAGTTTCACTGTTGGAAAGGGAGAGATTCAAAATGCTGTTTTTCTGCCCACAGAAATGGCTTCCTGCCAAACACTGATTAACATTGTATTACAGACGATGAAAATAATGGAGGCAGAAGAAGTCCACTTCATACAATTGCCCCAAGGGTAATCCCCATGAATGTTCTGAGTTTAGAAAGACTAGTAAAAATATGCAGTTTGGGATTCTGTTTATAACAAATGCTTAAGCAACATAACTCATAGATGGTGTAGGCTGTATAGTGATGTAAGTATTTTAACATTTTCTTATACAACTGCAGGATGTCTGTTACTCAAAATGTCCACTGATTGTTAGTTTTCAAAACATATGGTTGAAGACAAGCATATTGATCAGCTACTGCTTTTGTACACTTGAAATACTGCTATTTCCATAACTAAAGCTAATGCCAAAACCTGTTCCAGAATGAAGGAACAATACAGACTTTCTGGATCCTTCTGTTACAGCCTAAAGGAAATATGCTCAGCACACAAGAAGCTGTAATGCTGCAATAAAACACTGGTTAGGGTCTTAAAGACAGCAAAAGTAAAAATGGTCATAATACTAGCTGGTTTCTCTATATTAGTAAGATGAATGGAATTGGGACTCCTTAGTCATCCAAATTAAACTGGACTCTACAAAGAATCTATGTGGAAAGAATAGGGTTAGGGTTAGGGTTGGGTTATGGTTAGGGTTTGGGATAGGGTTAGGGTTAGCATTGGGTAAGGGTTAGGGTTAGGGTTTGGCTAAGGGGTATGGGAAAGAATTTTTCTTTTCATGCAGATGAGGATATTTGGAAATGTATATTCAATCACATAGATTCTTTGCAATGAAGAAGTTATTTCAATATATTTTCTGCCTTAACTCTAATACTTGTATTTTTTTTAAGACATTGGGAATAGTTCTTATTTTCAAAGCACAAGCTAATTAACATAATGAAAATGTTTTCAAGATACTTCTTTTATTTTTCTTTCACTGGCAGATAAGTTTTTTGCTTCAAATTTCAGTGAAATCAAAGGCAGTGATGGAACAGGTTGGTGGTTGAAATACTACAGCACTCTCCAATTACAGTAAGAACAGTGTTATCCTTTAACTAGCTTTACTTATACCAAAACCAGATAATATTAATGGAGAGTAAAGGTTCACTTGCAACATAACACATCTAATTTTGTTGAGCATGATTTATGAAAGACAGTTGAATGTAACGCTACACAGGCAACATTTGTACTACAGAAGTACCTGTGATTAAGAAAAAGTGAGAAACATTAGCTATGGGCTAAAAAGAAGAAAAAATTCCCTGGTAGCCCTCATATTTCTGAATGGGGAAGAAAGGCATGTTTGTATTTTAATACAATACATCAAAACAGAATTTTGTCTTTTTCAGACTTATGCATGTAAAAGAAAAAAACCAACCTCCACCCTAAGCCTGAATTCTCACATTCAGACTTCCATTCATGCAAACGTACTTCCAGGTAGATGAAAGAGACAGCTGTAAATTTCAGAGGCGACTAATAAATCAAATTCCAATCCATGAGAGTTGGAAAAATTTACTAAACTCTCCAGTCCCCAGTATTTCTAGTTGTGCTCATTTGCAGTGAGTACTTGAAGTGGCTGAAGAGAGAGTGTTTTAATAAAGAAAGAAAGCAAAAGAACAATGGAAAAGTATATATGCTAAAAGACAATAATCAATTTCAAAATTATTAACAACTGCTCTACTGCTGTTAGAAGTCTTTCATGTTTTTTCTTCTTGCTGTTTTGTGCTGGCTGTTTTTGCCTTTTGCAATGAGGTAAGAGCTAGGTTAGCCAGTTGTTTCAACATCTTTGTGTGGACTCACTCGAACTTTGTGATTAAGAGACACAAGGACTTGATCTCTTTCAGACTACTGGCGTAAGGCCTCGTGCAGACAGCATGCCTTCATACACTGAGGCTTCATTCGTGAGTCCTCTGCATGGGCTACCCGCCTGCACTGATTTGGAGCTCCTGCACTCTGGCCCTTATGTTTTGGATTCTGTTAAATCGGGATTAGAACATCTGGAACCTGCAGGTTCACAGCTGTCTGCCTCTTCTCTTTTTAGAGCTACCTCAAGCTGGCTTCCCAGCATTTACTTCAGCTGAGCTAGTCTATGAGCAGGACCCAGAACTTCTCGCCTTCCTTCCACAGTCCAGCCCTAAAGTGATACTGGCTCATTGTTACCATGAACTCAGTGTGTGGAAAAAACCCCACAATTCATAGGTGTTGTGGTTTAGGAATGGTATTCTTCAATTTAATGCTGCCACTAAAGCCACGTGCTGCTTGGTCACCCTCCCCTCTGTGGCTGCTGGAGAGGAGAATTGGAGGCACGAAAGGCAAAGATCACAGATTGAGATGAAAACAATTTACTGGAAACAGGAATGACATAAGAAAGCGAACAGTAACAGCAAAACCACTAAGGTACAAGAAAGGAATGATGCATGTGGAAAACCGACCCGTTGATAGAAAATACTGGACAGCTCCTTCTTCCGCTATGGGACCGGGACCAAAACCTCTTCTCCCCAGAAGGGACCCCTTCTCCTGGCCCTGATGATGACACAAGGTGGTATAGAATAACCTCCGGGTCCAAGCCATGTCCCCTCCTATCTACTGCAAAAATTAACCTTGTCCTGGCTGGAAACAGGACAAAAGGCTTTCTTCTTGAGGAGATATAAAGTGGCCAGCTGGTGATGCTAAATAAAGGGAACATCTCGAGCACTGCTGATTGCTAAAATGATGGTAATTGCAATGTGAGCAGAGAACTGCCAGATCAGATCTAGAGAGATGGCAGGTGGTGATGGTGAAGCAGATAGACCTACAAAAACCAGGGACAGAACAAAATCTTTTGCTAGTACAAATGTTCTGCCTGTTCCACTTGAACATCTCTTTTATTTTTTGGATGGCAAACACACTACATGATGCCATTCTTTTTTCTTGATAGCCAATTGTTATTGTGATCAGTTTTTGCCAAGCCTGTTAAACAACTAGAGAATACTTGATAAGCCTGCTTGGAAGTCTCAGAGGTCTGCAGAATTGCCATGTTTCTTTGAATCTCTTGGGTATACAATTGCCCTTGTCCCAGCACTAGTTTGCAACTTGTGTGGTATTTTTGACATCATCGATCAGACCTGGTGCTTATGTGCTGTGACTGCAGAAAAACACCAAATCTACACACTGCAATGTCTGAGACATCTTACTGCTGGGTGGACAGAGAGTACACCTGTGATATGATTGTCCTGATAAACTCCTCTGATCCATGCAGCTGGAGGAGCATTGATAAGTGCTATGAAATCTCTAAGCCTCTCTGACAAACTTGCCTTGTAGCTGAACTCTCCTGTATTGTATCAGTGGTGGGGATGATGGAGTCATTAATTAATACCATCATAAGAAATTTTTAATGCTCTCATCTGGCACCATATCACAGCTTGCTAGGGTAGTTTCCTGGAGGTAAAATGTCTTTTGCTCACATTTATGAGTAAATTATTATTGCTGACCTTTGACTCCTGTCCCAAGAAATGGCAAAGCATTTCAGAGATTTTCTTGGTGAATTCAGCAATGGGAGAGAAAGAAAGGTTACTTTCTTAGGTCAGTGGTAAAGACAGCTTCTCAGATAAATGGCTGTTCAATTGCAAAAGGCTGGAGCTTTGCAGCTCTTTCTGGAAGCTGATGGATCATGTACTTTTGAGTGTAACTCAATGTTCTTTTTGGATACATCCTCTTTGAGAACAAAGTGCCCTTGTTTTACAGTGTTATTCTAAACTTAGTGTCATTCACCCTGTCATTAATTTTCTGTGGTGTTGTAACAGACTTGATGGAAAATGTTAGTTTTCAGGACTAAGGCAGCCTTCCATTAATTTAAAACTGCAAAATCCAATTTTCATATCTATACTTCAAATTATGGAAATATCTCCCTTAGATTATTTTAAAATGATTTAATATAAATTTTTCCCAAGTCTTAAACACAGAAAATTTGTCTGTTCTTCATGACTGAATTGTGGAATTCTGGTAGCAAAGGGGCAGAAATAGCTTTAATGACACAGAACAGAATGAAACTTGGGGAATATAAGAAACTGCTGCCCTTTGGTTGGGATTACTAGAAGAAACTGCTGGCGGCTTTCATTTAGTAAAGTGAGTCATTTGCTCTTAATCATAACTAATAAAAGTTAACAGATGAACAAAGTATTTTCAGAAACATGTAATGTGTTAGTGAGATACAGTTTTAAAGAAAGTCCTCATTGTTCCTACTTTGTCTAGTTGTACTAACATTCATAGAAGTAATAACTCAATTTTCATTTTCAAATGCCAGTATTTATTTTATATCCACCTACTGACAGACAGTGAGATACTCTTGGCTTTCAACCAGTGAACATGATTTTGACAAGACTGAATTTTTTAAGGAAGTGAATAAGTTCCCTTTTGACATATATTGGATTTTGATAAAATAATCTAGTCTGGAATAAAGAATATTGTTTGGTTTATCAGAAATTGATGCGTGTCTTCCTGCTTGGAAGCAATGAAATTTTCTTGTTGTGTAAGTAGAAGGTTGGTGTTACATAAGTTGAAGGTTAGACCTGGAATAGATTTCCCAGTACTTAGGCTTTGAGTCCCAGATAATGCAGAAGAGTTTAATTAGGTTACTGCAGCCGTGGCTTGGGAAGCTTCAGGATCCATATGCTGCTTAGATCTCTTTGAAACACAGGTGGTTGTATGCGATTGTAAGAGTATTTAAACAATATAATTTTAAGTTAGAGTTCTCCAGTCATGATGATCTACTGGCATAAGAACAAATTGTGGAGAGAGGCAATATCCCTTATCATACAAAAAACCCCAACAAACAGACTGGCATTCAAACTGAACTCCTTGTTAAATTAATTCTGAGGCTCCACAAATTATCTATTTTACTGTATTTGTCATTCTTATAGAATTCTGATCTTATTACCATACAAGTACTTTAATAGTGTTTTAAATTTATGCAGTTTAAATATCATATATGAAACCGTATATTACTGTCAAATACATTATACAAATACAAATAGCGTGTTTATTGAAACTATCTAGAGAATTAAACAATTAGTGAGGAATATTTGCACCATGAATCATTTTAATTAGGCTACAAAATTACAGATGATACTGAATGGAGAATATTAAAGATAGACTACAACTTCAGCATCATGCACATAACTTGAATTTATGAATAGTCATTGGAAGATTTAGACCAAATTTTTGTTTTGATTAAAAAAATGATAGAGCTGTGGAGGATAAGTAGAAAATATAAGGAAAATGTGGCATAAATTCTGTTGAAGAAGACTGTTTTTTATCATGCTCTGATAAAATAGCTGTGTTGCTTTTCTTTTAGACTTAAAAATGTGGTGGACCTAATATCTCTAGAACTCACTGCTGGGGAATATGCCCACTGCAGGCAGCTCAGTGAGCAGCTGCAGTGCAAGTTGCAGGTTGTGCCCTGGGTGGGGGGAAATGGCTGGAGCCCTCAGCAATGAGCCGTGACCTGGCACCAACCCTTTGCCTAACAAGGGACACAGGGACCTGTGGGGCTGGATGGCCAGTCACCCAGAGACTCTGTGGAACCCAAATAAACAAGTAGAAGATCCCAGGCCCAAAATTGCCATTGGAACATAAGGCATATATAAGGAGCATGAAGTGTGTATGAGGAACGTGTGCTCAAGACTGTAAGGGTACAAAAGCCTGGAGGCACCCAGCCTGACTTGTAATCATGTTGCTGCACCACAGTTAAATTCCTGAAAGGAACCAGACCTCTGTGACTCTGCTACAGGAAATCTGGGACTGAACCAGTGAGGGAAACTTGTCTGACGACGTGTAGTGGGAACCAAGCAGGGCACTGGAGCTGCTCACTGGAGCTGCCCTCTGCGAAGGTGCTTCGGTTCCAGCCGTAAGTCTGAGGTGGTGCAAGTGGAACTCCAAGACGGTCAGACAGGGAAGTTCCCTTAACAATGGGAAAGTGGCAGTACTGACACTGCACAAACTTCTGTACCATCCAGATACACACTCAAATTAGTAAGATCATAGTTGTAATAGAAAACTTCACTGTCACCAGCTCAGTTAGTGTCTGTCTTGCGGCACCATACCACTTAGGCTTTAGTGATCTTAGGAAAACTGTACTGACTGACCATTCTTGGAGTCTTGCACCACCTAAGCTGGGACTGAGGCCCCTTCACAGCTACACATCCCACACTCACACCGTCAGACCAGGTTTCCTCACTGGCTAACCCCAGGTTTCCCTTATCAGTCTCAGACATCCTGATCCTTAAAATAATTAAATCTTGGAGCAATAACAAAATAACAGCTCAAGCTGTGTGCCTCCAAGGAGGGACCCCAAACAAAGGAACCTCATGGCTTTTATACCCTCTAAGTCTAAGGATGGGAAAGTCTGGAGTCATCGGCTCCTGTGGTGTCTGGTCCCCTGGCTGGGCCACAGGTCCCCAGGCTCTTTGTTATGCAAAGGGTTGGCAGGTCATGGCCTCTTGCCTTGGGCTTAGGCTCCTGCCTCTCCAGAGCTCAACCTGCAGCGCACACTGCAGTTGCATCCTGAGCTACAGGCATTAAATGTGTTCTTTGACACCTTTGACACAGATTTGATGTTCAGCCTGTCAACTCAGCACCTAGGAGAAGCAAAGTTTATTCAGCTGTCCAAAACCAGAAAGGAACAAAATGTCAATTTATTAATGATGCTGGCTTATTCAGTACAAACCCTACTGTTTGGGAGCCTCTCTTTTCCTGCAGAACACCTTGCTAAACCAAGACCTGGCAAATTAAGCTGTAAGCTAATAGCCTTTCTGCTTCCTGGATGCTTGCTTAGACAAGCTGTCTTAAAAAGGTGTGGAAGGCAGTTTTCAGAGTCCTGTTACTGTTCTAATGCATTTTTCTTTTGAAATATGAGAAGTAGAAATAATTTCTTCTAGGTTTCTTATCAAAGAGAGCACTGTTTTTGAGCAGGTTGTCCTTTTGACTGCAGCTGAAGGATGTTTTTGTGTATTATGTAGGAAAATATTTAGGTTCAATCAGCCACTTGAAAATCTTAATGCAACTTACTTTTTACACTTTTTTTTTTCTTTTTAGATTTTGTTTTATTTTGTTGATACTTCAGGTTTTCCACTTACTCATGAAGTGTCTCTGGGCTGTCCAAAAATATCTAACTGTGCTGCTGCATACATTGTGTTACATTCTACTTCTATTAATGGAAAATAATTGTGTGTGATCTATTAAAAGTCATAGAACTAGGCTTCTGCTGAAAATATTTTTTCTGCTTTTATGGATTTTTAATATTCATGTATCAAATACATCATGGTGTATGTAGTAGTGACTTTAAAAATGTTACATGCATGAGAAACTGTACATGTATCTGTTCTTAGAACATTTATCATTTGCATGGAACAGAGAAATACAGAGAAATTATTTGATTTGAAAATAATCTCTTATCCTAGTGTAGAAGTGCCCAGAAGAACATCCTGGTCCTTTTTATGTACAGATGAATAAAAGTGCAGTAGTTCATTAGCTCTGCCAGTTTTTTGGGTTTTATTTGTTTTTTCCTTTTTTTCTCTTCTGAAGTAAAATGAAGGACAATTTGTTCTGCTGTAGAAAGCTATTTTAAGTCACTAATTGCTTGGATAATGTATATAACTTTTATGCTAGTACATAAAATTTATATAACATGAGCGCTTCTCAGTCATGAGACGTTCTAGGAGGTAAATTGAATTACAATTGAGTAAAGTGAGTTACAATTGAGGAGGAGCATGAGAAGACAGAGATGGTGTAGGCAGTAAGCAGGCAAAAGCTGCAGTCTCTGGGTAAAGGTAGGAACAAGCAGTGGTTCAAAGACCAGAGTGGAGGCCAGTGAGGTGAGAAGGTGGCAATAGGAAAGAGCACTATGAGCCGTTTTGGGAACTGCTGCTCTAAGCTGTACTGTGGCCCCTGTAAGTCAAACTGTGTCAAGGCCCTGAGCTGTCACAGAAAACACAGAATGAACTAGGCTGGAAAAGACCTTTGAGATCATCAAGTCCACCTGTGACCTAACCTAACACCTCCTCATCAACTAAACCATGGCACTGAGTGCCATGTCCAGTCTTTTTTAAAACGTCCAGGGACTGTGACTCTACCACTGCCCTGAGCAGACGATTCCAGTGCCCAATCACTCTTCCAGTGAAGAATTTTTTCCTGATGTCTAACCTAAACTTCCCCTGGAGCAACTTAAGACTGTGTCCTCTCATTCTGTCAGTGGTTGCCTGGGAGAAGAGACTGACCCCCACCTGGCTACAACCAGGTAGTTGTAGAGAGTGATAAAGTCTTCCCTGAGTGTCCTTTTTCCCCATATATGTGTCATTACACATATGCTGAATTTAGAATTGCAGGCAAGCATGTAAAGAGATGGTGTTTCAGACAAGTTGTCTCTAGGGCAATATCATATTATGTGCTATTTTTAATAATGTTAAGTGGGACCATATTTTTTAATGCAGGATCTGAATTAGCTGTGACTTTATGGAGTAGAGGGCACCCTTGTTTATGACGTTTATAAAGTTTATAAGACTTGGGGAGCAGATGACAAGTGTTCTGAGCCCGAATAGAGAAAATGGCTTATGACTAATAAGAGTAGAAAGAACACTTCTAGTTAAGGCTTAAAGGTGATAAGTAAGCCTTGAAACTACTCAAAACTCAGCTCTCTAAATAGGACTTTTACACTGAAATGACATGGCTGAAAAGTGTTTACTCTGAGAAAAAATTGTGATGTATCTCTGAACCATGTCATGTTTTATTACATAGTTTTGTTTCAGAAGCACTTCATTTGCATCACAAAGCAGGGATCTCATGGAGCTTTAGCATTTGTGAATATTGTTTACACTATGACAAAAATAGTAGTAAATTACTGCAGCAGAACACAGCTAAAAGGTTAGAGGAGGGCAGATAAGAGAAATGTGTTTGCAAAACTCTGCCTGTGGGTTTTTGCTTGACCTAAAGTCTGTCACTGCTTCCTCTGACACGGGGCAGTAATTTTTTTTCCTGTCTTTCAAAAGCTAAGAAGGACATTAGATATATGTTAATTATATCTGTAATTTAATAAAATCACAGTGAATTATGCTCTTTGCACCTTGAGAAAAGGCGAGGAATACTTCCTTTATTTTGTTGTATGCTGAAAATTCTTGAAAATTATCTGCCGTAGTGAATCAGAATCATAAAATATCCTCAGTTGGAAGGGAAACACAGGGATCATTGATGTCCACTCCGGGCCTCCACAGCAAAGCCCCAAGATTCTCACCATGTGCCTGAGGGCATTGTGCAAAGAAGTCATCCTTCAGAAAAACTGAGCAGCCTAGATTGTGGCTGTGAATACACACCCATTGCTAACAGTAAAACCTCACCTGATACATTCTGTGTATTTGCTTTTCTCATGACTACTTTATTGTGGTAGCTTATACTTATCCTCGGCTAATCAATACCTGCAAATCCATCTCCTCTTTGGTTATTTCCTGTTGAGAATGTTACTGTTTGTAAGTCCCTTTATACTAATCTCTTAATAAAAAGTTTGCATTTCATAAAATTGAACATTCAGTGTGCCTTACTCCTCTCCTCAAGATCCTTTAATTCTTACACTGCTCTGGTCTTTTTCCATGTTATCAGTGATTTCTCACTTGCATGTAGTTAGTACTTGCCCATTATTTTGGCAGAACTGTTAGGGAAAATGGTAGGTAACATCAATCTCAAAACAAGCTATTGAATTATTCAGCTGATGTGATTTTCTCCAGTTTGATACTTTTCCTTCTAGTCTATTATTTACTTATAGCAAATTTATTATTTATTTGTACTAGAATCCCTTTTGTGATTCTGGTGTTTTTCGTTTTTACTAATAAGACCCCATGCTGCAGAGAAGCAAGTACTTCACCATAGGTGACTTGTTTCACTTGCCTGGAAAGCATATTCTCCTATACTATATCCTATTCTCCTAGAATTTTAACCTGAGAGAAACCTCTCAAACCATCACTTCCATTTTACTTCACCAAAGTTTGAGTTTAAACCTTGCAGAAATCTGAAACTTGTGGGTTTGTCTTGATACACAGAAAGCTCAAGGGCTTTACAGAATACTTTAATAAAAGTAGCTGTATTTGTAAATCTTAATACAGCTTAAGAATTTATTTTTCATCTTGGCAGCATTCCCACTGGTAGAAGTTTAAATTCCTAAAATTGCTGCTGCTGTTAAAATAGTAGTTTTAAAATGTCCCAAATACTGTGAAAAAATATTTGGAAAAAAAGTCTGAAATTTAAACAGCTTGTAAAAGTGGAGCTGCATTTAGATTTTCACTACTGCTGTTTCCTTTTAAAAAAAGGATGCCACGATGATCAGGATTAACAAGCAATGACACTGTGTTTAAAAGAAAAAACACTTTTTCTCCTCCAGAAAACAAGCAGCTTTTTCTGCTCAGTACTACTCTGTCTCAGGGTCTTTACCTGATTGTATTCTCTTTCTGCTTGTAGGTCACTAGCTGCAACCTTTTCTTAGGGTTGATTTGAGTTGTGTTATTCCATTGACCATTCCTTGACATTTTCTTCCCTGTGATGAAATGTGAACCACAGTAGGTTTTACCAATGAAGCTAAAACAGCAATGCTAAATATCATAATGTAACGGATCTATAGTTAGCCTTATTAACCTATGGTGTTCATTAGTTAGTGCAGTAACATGATAATATTCTAATTCTGTATTATATTTATCTCTGGATTTTCAAGTTTGGCATCCTAAGAGGCGATGACAGGATTTCAGTGCCAGATTTATGAGAAAAATAGGCGTAAGAATATCTGCTTTTGGTATCTTTATCCACAGGCTTTCATGAATGGAGATAAATGTGACTATGGTCTGAATTGTTCTACTGGGTTTTGGCCTGTGGGACTGAGGAGCTAAGGGGCTGAGCGGCTATGCTGGGGCTACTGGAATCAGCTGTGCCTGGCTTGGGGCAGCCTGAGCCTCTTCTCTCACTGAGACAGCAAGTCCTCTGTTCTTGATGTGCCCTCTCTGTCCTGTGAATTTACCTAGAGTCATTCTGCTGGCCTCAGCACCCTGAGAAGGGCTGCAGGTAACAGGGGGACCTTAATTACAGGACCTGTATACCACAGTAATGTTGGAGCTTGCAAAGCCATTTGTCTGTCTTTAAAGGTCAACAAAGATTTCTCTTCCTGGTGTACCTAATTTCTAGCATATCATTCCTCATGTTTTATTTTGTTTAACTTATTTATGGATCTCTGTTCTGTAATTAATTGTTTCTGTCATAGATAATACTTTGTCAGCAGTTTCTGGTCACTTTAGAACAAGACACCAAGTATGTCACCTACTTGTTGACCCAGTGAGATATCAGGACAACATTATTATACCTGTCATATCTATACATGCTTTTCCATCAAGCCTGCATGGCTTACTAATTACTTCCAAGAATTAAAAACTGCATTTGGAAAGGAAGACCTGTGCTAAGAACATTTTAACACAGAAACTTTCTGAAGACAGGGATAGTTTTCAGATTCTGTTTCTGTCTTCTATAAATGGATTTGTGCTTTTAGGCTGAAGTTTAAAATAAGGTGCTCTTGTCGGTAGAAGTACTGGTGTTTGGATGTCACTGATAGCAGTCTTAGAGTGATGGATACTAAAAATCTGGAAAATGTTTTCCATGCATGGAAATGCTGCTTCTTACCTGGCATCTAAAATATTTCTACAAAATATACCCTTATACATATGTAGTATGCAGTCAGTCCTATCAAGCATTTGGAAGCGTCTATAACCCATCCTTCCCTTTACCTCTGACAAATTGTACATACAAAATCTGGCCTACTGCAAAAATAAAATTTGCAATAACTGTGATTGCTCTGACTAGTCAGAGCATTAAATTGCATGGATGTTTGCAGCTGAATTGGGTTATAAGAACAAACCACACTCTTTTGCTTTTAGTTACAAAAAATTAAATAATGTAACAGCTTCCTTGTATCATTTTCTTAGATGCTTATTTAAACAGCACAAGAGAAATTTTTGTAGCTTGGTGTGTTTAAAATTTATCACCAGCTGCAAATATCAGGAGCTGTGTCTAAGAAAAACTGTTTTCTTACATATAGAAAGGGGAAGGAGAAAGAATGGAGCATGTGGCTTTCTCAGAAGCAGAGCGTAAGACTATAAAAATCTTCCATGCAGTTCATTGTGGACAGAATAAACAACCACAAATATTTAATTCTGGATGTTACTTAAAGGGCTTCCTGGAAGTGCCTGAAAAAAATCCCTATCACCTATAAATTAGGGTCAATATTAAAGGCAAGCCAGGGTATAGTGTGAAATCAGTTTTAATGCATGGATGAGCCAAGATTTCGTATCTGCTCACAGATGCTTCCCTTTGCTTCTCACACTCAAATTGGCTTTTTTCCCACACTCGCTTGGCTTTTACTTCAGATTTATGGTTATGGACCCTGAAACTCTGGCCAAGGCGTAAACAAATGAATAACCACAATTATCTCTGTCCTTGTCTTCTTTTTTTAAATGCACTATAGGATTGTAGCCATGTTTCAGAATATGTATTCAACATATCTGAAAGTCTGGCTCATTCAATACTTATCAAACAGACAGACCTAAAATGCATTTTTTTGCCATTTCCCATGAGTTTGTCTTTTCCTTCCTAATTTTTCTTTATCCAGCAGACAGAATATTTCAAACTACATAGCTCCTAGCAGCAGTTCAGTTTTGAACCACTAAAGTCCCTGTTGAGCTTGCAATAGCACTTTAACACATTGTAGGAAATGTTTCTAATCCTCAAGTATTTTGAAGATGCCCATTTTTTCTGCTTACTTGAGTTGCAGGACCATGTTCAATTTGCTGTGTTGCTGCAGGCAGATAGACAATTACTGATTTCTGCTGTCAAGAGAATGAGGGGTAATCTCTATTCTCCCTGAGCTAACAGACCTACCTTCCCATGCAGTCAACAGAGAGAAAGCAGAGCCAGCTTCTCTCTTCCTGCAATGTTGGCTCTAGCTCCCTCATGCAAACTGCATAACATCCTGTCTTGTCATGACCTGCAGCTCACTGCTTTTTTTTTTATACACTGGAGAGAAAATCCACTACAAAATTTATTATGACTTAAAAAATGTGGTCCCGGACAGGCAATTTTTCCTGTTAAAGACTAAGAAAATGGGTCAGTCTAGCACTATTTCAGAATTGAAATAGTTGAGTCTTAGAGTTTTGCATAGTCATTTTACTGCTGTTTTTTAACAAATGTAAAAGGAAAAAAATCCCTTATGAAACTTCTGGTCAAACTCCATTCTGACTGTGTGATCTCTCTTTCCTCACTGTGAGCTATTTTGTTTTTGAGAGTATAAGTCAAAGTGATGATTTGAATTATTAGCACCTGTTGCAGTACACTGGGGCAACATAGTTCCAGATATTGCCTTACACTAGGCCAACATAGTTTGCAGTGTAACATTGCGGCACCATCTGCAGTAATCACGCATGGGAAGAGCTACAATGGCTCACTGACCTTCTGGGCAAGAGCTACAATGGCTCACCATCCCTCTTAGAGGCAC
>VWZT01000880.1:36405-61576 GCA_013397055.1 Pachycephala philippinensis
CAGACAGCAGCTCAGCATCCACCCAGTCAGCTCCAACTCAGCTCAGTATCTGCTGTCCTTGGGGGTCCTACAGCACAGCCCTTTATACCCATCATCCCTTGGGCTACTCATGTGCTTCTTGCTATAGGAATCACCACACCTGCATTCAATGCTGGCCTTCCCTCTTCCCAGGGACTCAGCTGCAAGCCATGAGGCCAAGGCTGCCTACAGCCTACTCTTGTAACCTCACAAGCACCTATAAAAATAGTTTTAATGGGTGTAAATTTACCATTATTTCTGGTTGTCTTTTATACTGTTGACCTCAGCATTGTGGGAAAGCTGGAGAATGGCTTTGTAGAGAAGGACCTATGGGCCCTGGTGGGCCCTGAGTTGACTGTGAGTCAATACTGTGACTTTAGAGCAAAGATGGCCATACATGTTGTCATTGATGTTATCTTTCTCAGGGACAAGAAGTTTTGGAGAACAGTGGGGTAGATGAAGAAGGTGTCTTCATCTGTAAATCCTGTAATCCTTTCAAGCTACACTAGCACTGCATACCAAATAAGTATTTTTGCATCTGGCTTTCAGCAATACTGATAAGGTTACAGATCATGCAAAAAATTAAGGTCCATATATGAACACTAAATTTCAGTTGATTCAAATATATAGTAGAAGTGTCTTATTATCCCTGTCTTTACCCAATCCTATTGCATTTTTCTCCAAGGAGTTTTGATTTAGAGCAGTTTGATCTAGCTTTCCTGGGACTTTTCCTGTAAGTACAAAAGGAAGCAGGGCTGCCTTTTGCATTTAGGTCTAGAACCATTTTGGTTTATGTTTTTACAACACCTGTCTCTAAAAAACTTGCTGTCATAAAACAGGTTAAAGAATCATAGTAAGTGTCAGGCAACATGCTATCCTGGATCTTGACTCTAATTTATTTTTAAACAAATTTTGATTTTTAAAACACTACTCTAAAGCTTTCTGACAAGTCTATCCACAATATAATTTAGATTCCTTAAATTGTTCAGGCTTTAGGAAACGGTATTGGGAGCCATTGTTTCTTATAATTGTCTTACTTTGTGATACCTTATAACAAGTTTAAAATGTCAAGGTCAATTTTTCAGTTTATCATATCCAGTTTCTTTTTTAGAAGCTATATCTCATTCTGGCAATTTCCTTGTACATTTGAACTTTGCACATACAACATGCAGCAGTTTGGTAACTGAGGTGCAGCAGCCCGAAAGCTATGGCGAATAAAGTCATCTTCTTAGAATGCCTTCTTTGCATTCTCTTCCATTCAATAACACGTCAAATGATTGTTTCAACAACGATTTTATGAGACTGAAATGAAAAGTGGCTATGACATGATTAACCTGAGGGTCAACTTAAATGAGAATTACTATCTGCTTAGGTATTTGGAATATGAAAACATCATAAATTTGTTTTTGTAGAGTCCTTACAAAATGAGATATTCATAGCAGATGAATGAGCCTTACTCAGTATGCTTCCTCTCTGCTGCTTTTCAAATTCCTAAAATGGAAGGAATCCTAATGGATGCATTAAAATTAGCTGCTACAACTTTGCTTTGAATAAAATATGAATAGGCAATTTCATTATGCTCTTTCTTGAGGATATTGGCAAAATGTAATTATGAAAGGAAATATATTTAATACATGCTTTTTACCAAAACCTAAGGCAAATGGACAAGGTTTTAAGTTTACTCTAGGTTAAATGTGGGCCAAATAACTTTTTGTTAAAGAAATCAAATATTAAAGTACCTATCCTCATCAGAGAGTAAATTAGGAAGGAAAGCAAGCCCAGGTCTTCTTGAACCCTAAACAGGCTGCTTTATCTTCCTCTGAGATTAATGAAAAGAAATAAGATAACCTGATGTTATGCTAATGTAGTATGATAAAACCACAGATATACTCATTCTGATTTTATAGTGTGGAAACTGTAGCAGAGTAGTTCAGAGGAATGCAGGTGCCTCTCTAAATTAGTGTGTGGAATGTAAGGGTGAGATGTTAGCTAGGAAGGCTTACTGTTATGCAATCAAGGAAAGTTTTATTTAACGAAGTGTGTTGATTAGGTCATTATTTAGGAATGAAATAATGAACTGTCTTAGGTGAGTGGTGAGAGGAAGACTAAATGAACAAATCAAAGTATGGAACATCATTAAGAGTTATGCTAGAAATACAGGAGCAAAGCCATTAAGATTTTCCTGATAAAAGAAGAGTTGTTTCTGTGAGACTTCAAGGATGCTGTCTAAATCCTGCATTACAAGTGCATAAACCCTGGGGTTTTTTTATTTATCTGAAATGTAAGGAGTCCTCCACAAGTCCTAGACTATCTTGAATATGTTGCCCTTAAATATAAGTGCTAGTCAGAAGACTAGTGGTGTAGGATGAAACAGGAGAAAATGTTGGAGGGTGAAGGGGAAGTGTTAAGGTCGAAAAAATGTAGAGGGCATTATAGAGGTAGTGGAGGAATTGTTTGCAAATATGTCTTCAAATGCATATGGCAGGTTGGAATTTGTTGGTAAGTTTGTAATTGGATGATGCTGATGAAGTCTGCAACATAAAAACAGGAATGTGGTGGACTCTGAAGGTCCTTCTCTATTGGAATTGCTGTAAATTGTGATGCTGGCTGGACAGATTATGCCTTGGCTTAGATTGCTACAGCAATAATTATTTTGAAATGAGGAAATTTCTTTTTTAACGTATTTTAAAACAAGATTTATTATTTTTAATGTGGGGTGTTTTTAAAATTAATTTCTTTTTTGTGATTTTACTGTTAAATTGAAAGTTGTTGAACTTAGCCCATGCAGACACTAGTTTAATAATTATAATTACCTGGTTTTGCATAATAATTGAGATCACTGTAAACCTTGAGTATTTTCAGAACTAGGATGATTTCCCTGTAGAATAGCAGACAGTTTTTTTGTTTCTCTGTTCCTGATGTAAAAGGCAGGGGTAAAACAAAATTACGTTCTAGAAAAAGAAGAACATGAGTTCAAATCATTAAATTTTCTTTCTTAGTACTCCTTTGTCTCTTTTGCAGATACAAGGTTTTGGGTTTTTTTCTTTAAATGATTGGCATTTCAGCACAGTAATATTTCTCCGTGCAAAGGAGAATCTGCATCTCTGTTCCTGTCAATCATCATCTCAGCTGACTAAGAGATGACACAAGTCATAAACAGGTGAGTGTACAGAGGATTTTCAAATGTAATATAGAATACACAAATGTGTCGTTTATGTACAACTCTTTGAAGAAGCAATGACGACTGAATGACAAAGAAAACTTTATACAAATTTCAAGTCTTTTTCTCTGGTCCACTCTGAAATTCCTGAACTACAGCACTCTAAAACTAATGGGAGATTCTATTTAAATGGTTATACTACATATTTAGTCATCATGCTGAGCTTTCTTAGTCAAAACAATTTTCTCTTTCTTGTTGTTCATCATTTGGGAGTGAACTGCTGTCATCAGATTTTCTCAGTTGGAAACTAAACGGTAGTGCGAACTCAATCACACCTCCAACTTTTTTCTTTGAACTGGTACACACACCCATGGGAAAAGGAGAGAATGGAAAAATAGCTCAGTTTTAAAAGAAAACCGGATCTCTAAACCCCTGTTTCATGCCATGCTATTGTTGCACTGAATCACTCAACTAATGAGCACAGGTGTGGTGGTTTAGTTTGCATCTTTTACTTTTTGTGAGATAAGGATTAGAAGAAAGGGCAAAGCAGGTTTAAAACTTTAAAGAATATAAAAGAAGTTTATTATTAACAGAATTAAAGGTAATAAAAGAATGATAAAGATTACAACAAACTTTCTCTTTTTCTCTAGCACCTCTCCCCCCAGCACCTCTCTCTTCAGCACTTCTTCTTAATAATTTTTAACTTGTACAAAGGATAACATGATTTCAGGTCAGAATTGCAGTTCTTAAGTTTCATTCATATTTGAAAGAAAAAAGAGGTTTTTTTTGCTCCAGTGTGGTGTTTTAAACTGTTACTAACAAACAAACCCGCCCGGGGAAAAGAAAAATCTGCTGCTGTGAAATTTCTCTCTCTCTCATGAACTTTGCAGTTTTCTCACAACTGTTATCATGAACTAAGAATGAGGTGTTTTTTTAAGGATAATATGAATTTCAGCTTGAAAAGTAACAACTCTTTTAAAAGTCTCTTACAGTTCTTAAGTGGTTTCACATTGCTACACTTTTTTCTTGCAGGTTACACATGGAATTTTCTTCCCCCCATGTCTCTGACTGAGAAATAACACAGTTTGTAACATTAATTTCACTACAGTGTGTTAGAAGTGTGTTTAAGCTGCGCGCGAAAAGTCACGCTGCCGCCCTCTTTTTTCTTCAGCTTTTATTTTGGTTCACGTGACTTGTTTTTTCTTTTTCTTTGACTTTGCAGTTTCTATGTTGAAGGGTTGATTTTTTTTCGGGTTTTGCGGTGGAAAGAAAAGCTTTTTTTCTTTTATGCTGCTAGGTGTTCGGTGTCCGCTGCGTCTGGTAGTAGAAGACTGCTCCGGCTCGGCCCGGCCCGGTGGGGCCCGCGCCGCGCCGCGCCGCCACATGGAGTGGGGGAGGGGAGCTCCGTCAGCTCCGGGTGGTTTCGGCTCGGCCCTGCCACAGCCACAGTCGCCTCCCAGCGGTTCACGGGCTCTGAGGGACTCTCCTGCAGCACCCCGGGGGGTGCTGTGCCTCATCCCGAAGAGAGATCGGGAGAGGGCAGGGGCTCGGCCCGGCCCGGCCCCGCTACCCCTCCCGGCTGAGGGACCGGAAAAGAAGAGAGCATTTTCCCTCACCAGTGCCTTTTTATATGCAAAATCGTGAGAAGCGATTGGTCTAAAACTTTGTTTATCAGCTCAGCCTTTTCAAACTACTACAACAGGCAACTGGGAAAGCACTAGTATCACTGTTGAGTCAATCTCAGGAAGAAACTGGTAACTTTTTTAGGGGAGTAAGTCTGACTCGTATAAGACAGGACCCGGTGTTGCTAACTGTGTACATCTGCAGAGGCCACACTTCCCCATGGTCCTGCTGGACGTCCACATTCAGGTTGGATGAGAGCCCTCCAGCAGCATGCTGGAGGTGTGCTGCAGTGTGCTGCTGAGGCCACTGGGGTATTTGCCCAGGGCCAGCAATTTATGCACCACTAGGGTACTAGGATCAGCAATTTAGCACCATACACCAATATATGCTGGTGCCACCCAGACTGAAATCAGCTTGGCAGTATGGGGGTCCTCAGGGACCCCAGCTGGCAATGAGCTAACTGTGCCCTTACAGCAAAAAAGGCTAATGGTATCCTGGGCTAATGGTATCCTCCTGTCCCTCAGCAGGCTGAAGGACACAATCCTTCCCGTCTCCTCAGCACTGGTGAGGCCACACATGAA
This sequence comes from Pachycephala philippinensis, assembly GCA_013397055.1. Lineage (NCBI taxonomy): Eukaryota > Metazoa > Chordata > Aves > Passeriformes > Pachycephala > Pachycephala philippinensis. Next base: position 41,788 of record VWZT01000880.1, read on the forward strand.
GTGTGTTCTGGGCCCCCAGTACAAGAGAGACATGGACATGCTGGAGAGAATCCAGTGAAGAGCCACAAAGATGATGAAGGGACTGGAGCATCTCTCCTGTGAGCAAAGGCTGAAAGAGTTGGGACCATTCAGCCTGGAGAAGGGAACGTTTGGTGCTGGCAGGGTGGATTTTACCAGTGTGTATAAAACAGAAGAGAGGTTGTAAAAAAGAGGGAGCCAGGCTCTCTTCAGTGATGCCCAGTGACAGGACAAGAGGTGATCTGCACAAACTGAAAAACAAGTGGTTAATTCCATCCAAAACATAGCCCCATAGTAGCTACTAGAAAATTAACTCTATCTCAGCCCAACACCAGCACACACTTGGAGTGTGTGGAGTTTCCCTTTTTGGTGATATTGAAAAACCATCTGGACGTGTTCCTGGGCCCCCAGGTCTAGGTGGTCCTTCTTGAGCGAATGGGTTGGACCAGATGGCCTCCAGAGGTCCATTTCAACCTCAGCCATTCTGTGATTCTGTGATTTCACTGTCAGCAGAGATGCAGTGTGAAGGTATATCCTTTTCTCATTGCACCACACTGGTTAATAATGTAGCTACACCCTTAGAAAGCTTGAGCCTCACTGGTTTGCTAGGGTCTGCTCAATGTTGATCCAACTGTTTCTTCTGATTGTGCAATAACTACAGTAAGTAGTAATTATTGACAGAGTACAGGAGATGCATAAATGCAATAAACAGGTACAGACTGTATGACAGGAAAATGCTGTTACAATTTCTAGCAGAATATGTTTAATGCCATTGGAGAATAAGAACCTAAGTCTCTGATTCACTGTAATAACATGTGGGTCTCATTTTTATGGGCAGGATTATATGTCTATAAGCAAATCCAGTTGTGAGGGATTAATATGATATTAAATAGAGGTAAAGTTTTAGCTCTTTTGCAGAAATGAGAACTCTGGTCTCTCTACTAAGGAACTTTTTATGAATAAAGATTTATGATATTTGTGTTCAGGGTGTTTCGGGTCCATGATTCATAATATAAGTTAGAATATTGTAAAGCCAAAGAGAGAGAGAACTTTTGGAACACCCTGTCTTCCTTGTTGCCTGCATAGTTGTCCATTTACAGAACATTTGCGAAACCTTCTGAAAAAGAAAAACATTGAAGAAAAATAGTACAAAGAATTTTAACCGAGGAAAAAAGTTCAATATAACCTCATCTTAAATGTTTGCCATACAAAGACAAAAGTAATACCATTATGCAACTTTTATGAGGCAATAATCCCATTCCCCGATGGGACAGACTAGTTTGCCTCTGGCACAGTTTACTTTCTTCTGACCTCATAAAACATGACAACATTGCATATTCTTATGCAGTATCTAGAGCTCTGTCATGCGTAACAATTGCCAATAGATGCCAAGAAAGGTGATGCCACTTTCAAGGGCTGAATTTTATGCTAAGTTGAATAGATTTCAGGAAATTACAATGTTTTAAGTGTCTGGGTTGGGGTTGTAAAATGTGAAATTTATTTTTAAAAAGCTCTAAAACTGTTTCTTTTTAGGAATGTAGTTATTATAAGAGGGAAAAAAGTGGTGGGGAGGGCTCTGACAGCAGCTGTTTTTTCCCCTTATATCACGCTGCTGCTCTGGGAACAGAAGAATTTCTAGTGAATGTATATATCCATCCATTTTGTCTTTTTGTTCCTAGTAAATTCTGGTTTTCTGCATTGGCATTTTGCATGAAATGGATGTTATAGATTTTTGAGACAGCTTCCACAAGAGTTTAGACCCATGATCAGAAGACCTGACCAGAGACTGGTAAGTGTGTTACGACAAAGCCTGACACCGGGTTTTCTCCTGCATTGGAACAGTGAAGTGAGCATCTCCTGTGGGAATAGCTGGATGGCAGCACTCTCTGGCCAGGAATTCAGACCTTTGGTGCAGTTCCTACTTGTCTGTGTGCCACAATCAGCTTAAAAACCTTCTACGAGACTAAATCGTAATCAATTTTTAATATTCCTGTCAAATCAGAACATTCCTGCTGGCTCAAGCAGTGTGTAGGTTTAGCTGCTGGGGAGGAGCACAGAGGGCTGTGCAAAGCTGGTCAAGCCAGGAGATGAGTTGGCCCTGACAATTTAGGAGTAGTAAGCTCCATGTGTCAAGCAATAAAAATGTATTCATGTTGTCCCTTGACATGAATTACTTCAAGATAATGTTCAGGAGAGGAGCAAGTATGTGTACCACATTAGATGTTGCCTGTAAAGTATCTCTTCTAGAAGTCTTATTTGCCAGAATCACAGCTTCATCTATTTCCTGCCCAAACAGTATAAACATTTGTAGAATCCCACTTACTATCATATGGCAAAGCTCTTACTGTGCACAGTCTGATACACATTTAAGAAATAACATTTACTATTATGTGATAAAATGCTACCTAAGAAATGTTAGTTTTACAAGGAGCCTTTGCGAGGCTACACTAAATGAGAAAGCATGATCACTGAAAGAAATTATCAATTTGTGTCATGATTTAGATTTTGGCTATCAGAAAGCATGACTGAACCTCCCTACTTCGTGAAGCCAAAATCCTAGTGATCACAGTGATTCTGAAAGGTGTGGGTTAAGAAGAACCCCATTTGAATTGGAGCCTCCCTGTTTTTTGTAGCTGCTCAATTTACTTGAAATTAAGAAGTACAAATATGTTTGCTATTTTATTTTCTCATCTGCTATATTCTGAATCTGTGAAACTTTTTGATAGCTATGGAATCTCATTTGTTCTCAGAATGATGCATTTGTTCAGTTTTTTTGGGTTTTTTTACAAGTCTACACTTTTGATAAAACCTCAGAAACAGCCTTCCAGTTTCATACTTTCCTAATTTCTATGATGATAAAATTTTAAAGATAAGCATTTATGGGCAATATTCATGCTGTAATTACAGATTTCTGCAGTGTCATTCTGTGAAAATGACTTGATGGCAAAAAGTTTGATGAGAAATAATTACCTAATTTTTGTAGTTACCAAGTACTTCTGTATTTGCTATCCGAGCTATGTTGAAATTGTTTTCTGGTTTCTTTTAATATCTTAAGATACTTGCAGAAGATGACTGTGAGTATAATTCTGTTGTTAGTCAGGAGTTAGTTGGTTTACATAGAAGATAGGCCTCTGTGTAAGGGCAAATGAGGTGTGGAACAGCTGAAGAGAATATGTTAAATTCCAACCTCCTCTTGTCAAATACATAACAAGTGCCGTGGAAAGCAAGGTGATATAAGGAATCCTAAGGACGGTGCACTGAGGAAAGATTATGCTTTATCTTGTATTTTGCACTGTGCTGCATTTTATAATACAGAATTTTCAGAAGAAATGCAGTTTTGATTTTGCATTGCTTGAAAAAATTATTCTGAGCTGAAATGGAAACAGAATTATTTCTTTTCATTTTATCCAGATTTTCATGTTCTACTGCCGAAGGAGCTTATATGTGTGTGCATGCTTTATTTCTTGCGTTGTTTTAACAATTGACTAGTCTTACCTAGTATATGAAAAATTTAAAAATAGTAGACTAATCGAGCTGGTATTGAGGAGTGTGGTAATTTTAGGTGGACAATAAAATACAGGATTTGGATTCATGAAACTGCCTCTCCCTTAGCAGGTAAAAAATCAGTCATCCTACTTCTGTACAAAGTCATCAAACATTGGCAAGGAAAGTGGAGATACTTTTCTGATGATTGCACCAGATGAGTCAAATTTGAGGATCTTGAAAGATGTTACAGCCTCACAGAGATTAGTAACAGAGCATATATCTATTTACTTGTACTTTGCAGCTTTGAATCTTGGTGAATACCTGGGGGATTTGGAAGTAATTGCCCTATTCATACTTTTTGTGTCTTGGGCTAGTACTTACAGTATTCTATGTACAGGGTATTGAAATGACCCTTTAGGATTTATGGTTTGGTTTTTTTAAATTTCAGCAAATAAAAGTTCTTAATATTTGATTTATATATATCTTTCTTTTACAGCCTATACAACTGTCGCATAAACCAAGCAGCTGTGAACAACTAAGGAATTTATTGTTTAAGTGAACTTATAGTAGTGTAGGATTAACATGCTTATCTCATACATATTTCTACTTGCTTAAAGGCTATTGTGAATAGTGAAACAGTAAGCAGCTTTCAATTCTTTTCTTTCCATAGAGGGCTGACCAAAATATGAGTATTCTGTAATGAAAATTTGTGTGACAATTCCTTCATTCTTGCCTGATCCAGCTTTCAAGACTGAGTCTACTTGTCCCATAAAAGTAATAGGAATGGAAGTTTTCTTTTGTTTCTCCCTTCCAAATGCTTTTTAAATTTTTTTCAGTGTCTTCCATAAGCATTGAAGTTGAACTTAATGGGCAGGAGTACTATTAATCAGTGTTGCTCTTCTGGCTTGGAAAGAGAGGCCAAGACATTCTGAATGTAATACTCATTATGAAGAGTACAGCATTTTTTATGAGTGTTGGACCTTTCCTGGTAATCTCCCTCAATGGCCACAGCTATCAGTGGCTAGTTTTGATTACAATTCCTCTGTAAGGCAACTTTCTATTTTTAAAGAATGTGAAACAGTAAGAACTTATCTCAAAGAGATTTTGCTTTGCATTAAAAAGCATCCACATTAGGGAAGCTGCACCCTCCCTTTATTTATGGTCATTTACACTAAGGGGGAAACCCTGGAGGAACCCTGACAAGATCTCATCTCATTGAGAAATCCTGTGCAGAAGTGTGACATTTTTCAAAAAACTTACGAGAAATAGCACATTTAACATAAGATCCTAAGATACAATTAATCATAGTGGTACAGGAAGATATATTTATTTTTTACTGTGCTTTGAATCAATCTGTTCTTTTAATGCAGATGAAAATGATCAAGAATAAAGCCTGCAGAAGAAAAAACATATATACAAAGCTGTCAACTGAACCCTGGCTTTCTTCGGTAGGGCAGGCATATAAACAAATATATATATAACTATTTTGCATAAGGAGTCATCAGGATGTGACATTTATGGGTTATGGTAATTTTGGATAAGGTGTACACTTAGTGATGGAGTATCTTCTCACTGATCAAGCTGTATTTGAGAGAATGACCGTTGTAATTGGAGAATACAACCTCATTTGTACTTGAGATCTTTTGACAGTCAGTTGTGAATTGATAGTGACAGCAAGTCCAAAGTTCTTGTTGTCACCTGCTAAAATGTTCCCTTTAAACATACAGCAGGCCACATTTCTTTGTTAACTTCTGTTCTCAGACATAAACTCACTTAGAAAAGGTTACCAAGAAATAAAATAGTGCTTAGAGTTGTTTATACATGCTAATGCAGGTTTGAGCTGAGGATATGGCAAGATCAATCCTGAAGTTCTTCTGTATATTGATCTTCAATTAATGGCATGCTGTGTGCTTTGGGGAGTAATAATCTCAAGATAAATCACTCCTGAAGAGCAGAGAAATGAATGTGTGCCATGATACTTTGTGTTGGTTCTGGCTAATTCTGGGATCTTTTGTGGATGGGGGTCATTAAATCTATCAAATAAAGCAAAAATATTGTATGCTGATGTCTCAATCTGGTGATGTCTCAGTCTGGTTCACATCAGAATAACTATGAAACAACTATACTCTGGTTAGACAGTAAATTCAATGTGCAAAGTTAGTAAAATTCTGGATTGTCTTATCCTTTGACAACCACAGTCAGATTTGAAATTCCAGACCTGAGCTCTCACGTGAAAAGATCTTTACACTAAGAATTTTAGCTGAGATGGCTCTATTAAAATATGGATACTTTGTGCTTTTTAAAGCATTCTCATATCTCCTTCTCTCAAGAGTAGGAAGTTCTAATGAAGTTGCCTAGCTCTGATCTTTAATTTTGATCCAGAGAAGGTGAAATGGCACAGGATGTCTGCAAAAGCTAGGATTTTCCCTGCTCCCTGAAGAGATCAAAATCCCCTCCGGAGCTGGGCAGCCTGGAGAGGACAGCAGAAGAGGATAAGCTAAGGCATCTTGTCTGGAGACTATTCATTTTCCCATAGTTTTCAACTATCTGTGGTAGGGAAGCATCTCTTTGGCTGTAGTTAGAAATCTTTTTGATTTTTCTCCTTTCAATGACGGGGACCACAGGAATCAAAATCTCTATTCAGTATGATTTAGAACTCTTTATCCTACCTTTTATTTGGTTGTTATGTGCATTGGAAACAAAAGTGTTAAAACTTTTTTCAAACTCACTTTGAAAACAATTTTCCAATGGTCTGGCTAGAAGAATATGTACCACAGCTACATTATTTTTTTCTGAAAAACCTTGATTTAATTTTTCCCATGACTCGTTTCTCTGATGAAAATTCTAGGCAATTATCAGTCTTCAAATCTCTGCTTTATTGCCCATTCTTCATAAAAGCAAAATAATAATTCTTTGTAGTTAATTTGATGATCACTCAAGAATTTAGCTTTGAAGCATTTTTTCCCTCTTAAGAAGTTACAACCAAATTTCTTTTTGTGAAATGGTTAGCATTAGTATACCTTAACAGCAGATACAATGAGAAAATAACTCAAACACTTGACTTCTGCTTCTCATTTGTAAATTCCCAGTGTGACTTGTGGTTCTTGGCAAACATAAAAGATTTTTACAAGAAATATCTTTCTCATGATTGAAGAATTTATTCCTGGGTTTTGAAGAAGCATAAAAATTTTTGTGTGTGTGTGTGACTTCTAAACTGTTAATCCAAGTCTGATTATACAGAGCCATCTCTGCATACTGATTTATTAAAATGAGCACTAAACTAAGTTTCTTTGCTTGACAGATTGCACTTTCTGGTTTGCTAAGAAACATGTCACTTTTGTCAATATTATAGTAAGCATAGTAAACTTTCCCATGAAAAATATAAACAGTATCACTTCAGATTTGCAAAAGCAAACAGCTTATGAAGACAAAACGAGGAAATATGCACTGTAGTTGCATAATATTTTCTTGACTAATAGATGCATCACAAGTTCTAGTAGACCTGTGAGAAAGGAAATTCTAGTATTTAGTTTCACAAAGCACATGCTGTGCATCAGTGTTTATAGACCTGTAGTAGAGTTCTCAGCCCAAAGATGTCTCAGAATTGTTGTGCTGGTACAGAACATTTGGCAAGGCATTACCTGTGTTCAGCTTCTCCAGTACTGGTAACGACAAGATTTATTTTTTATCTTTGTGAATTCTAAATGCAGTTTTAATTAATAGCGATATTTTTGGTGTGTCTGTAAGCACGCATACAATGGTAGAAGCAACCACTGGATGGCTGGAGATGTACCCTGTGCCTCACGCCACTGCCTGTAGCAGCATCCTGGGCTTTGAAAAGCAAGTCCTGTGGAGACATGACACCCCAGAAAGAAGTGAGTTGGACAAGGGGACTCATTTCAAAAATTGCCTCATAGACACCTGGGCCAGAGAGCATGGTATGGAGTGGGTGTATCATATTCTGTACTGTGCACCAGCCTCTGGGACAATTGAACATTACAATGGACTATGAAAATCCAGACTGAAAGCAGTGGGTGGTGGGACCTTCAAACACAGGGATCTAGCAAAGGCCACCTGGTTAGTTAACACTAGAGCTCTACCAATTGAGCCGGCCCTGCCCAATCAAAACCTCCACATACTGCAGAAGGGAATAAAGTCCCTGTGGTACATAAAAGGAATATGTTAGGGAAGACAGTTTGGATTAGTCCTGCCTCAAGCAAAGGCAAACCCATCCATGGGATTGTTTTTGTTCAAGGACCTGGGTGCACTTGGTATGTAATGCAGAGGGATGGGGAAACATGATGTGTACCTCAAGGGGATTTGATTTTCGGGTGAGAACAGTCTGTAATGTTGAATTGCATAATACTGATTGAATGACACTGCCGCTGTATGCCATAACTGCCATGGACAGTGAGGATGGACAGCTCCAGATAGACCAGTCATGAGCTCCTGATGCAGCTTGCTACCACCCAATAGCACACCAGCCTCCTGCTGTGGAAGACATCTAGGACTAATAGAATTCACAGTCATGAACTAAATGCACTCAGCAGACATCTTGGAGGGAAGGCCATATGGAAAAAATGCTTGTGCTTGTGTGTGTATATATATATATATATATGTATAGTTAGAAGGGATAGGATCTGGGCATGATATGGGTGGTATAGAATAAGGGGTGGATAGTGTACTGGTCCCAGCCACAACAGAGTTCATTTCTGCAGTAGGCAGAGGAAGGGGACATGGCCAGGACCTGGAGGTTATTGTACACCTGGGGACAGCGGGAAGAGAGTCTCTTCCAGGAAGAAGGGGTTCCTTTTAAGTGGGGAAGCATGATGGAGGGAGTGATCTCATGACACTGGTTCCAAGCCTGAGGAAGGGATTGGGTAACGCCCGTTCCAAGCCAGAGGGAGCAGTCAGGGTGGTGTGACTGCCATCAGGTTGAACTCTGCAGGGAGCCCCTTGCATGTGAATCACTCTCTCTTTTGTACACTTTTGCTAATAATATTGTTCCCCTTACTGTTTGTTTTCATATGTCATTGCTGTTTCCAGTAAATTGTTCTTACCTCAGCCCCTGATCTTTACCTTTATTACGTCCAATTTTTCCCTCACAGGGGAGAATGGAGAGAGGGAGAGGGACCAAGCGAGTGGCATATGATTTGGAGTCTGAATGGGAGCACTGTATTGCGGAGTACCAGTCCTATACCTTGACATACACAAAATGCTGTGTGTAGTTTCACTTTTTAAAATTTTTAACGGATGAATTTAGTACAGTGTAACAAGACAAATCAGTCTCAAACAGCTGCCTGTGAAAATATTATGAAAAAATATTATGATTGTCTCTTACGATCTGTTGCAGGGACAGTGAATGACAGTACTTTTTATCTTACCTGTCTGATCACTGAATTTTCAAACAGTTTTCTGTTTTGCTTCTTGAGGCTGAGCACAAGAATAACCTTGTCAAATAGGACAGTCTCGACACTATCTGCTTATGATTATAAAGAAATGTTTGTACAAAATAAACCAAAACAGAGAAAGTGTTTTGTCATTTCTAATGGCACTGTCAGACTTGGAGGAAACTGGGAATGTTTTTCTAAAACTGGAAAAGTGCGATGTTTCACTACTGTTCCTAGGGAAACTGGTGCTAGTACAGTGTGTACTTCTTGTTCCTCATTTCTTTTGCCTGATGTACAGCAGTTGCTCATAACAGCACCCTTATGAATAACATCAGGATGCCAGAGAAATTTGAAAACCCGTTATTTGTTATCTTCCTTTTCTCTGAACTGTGATGCAGACATGTCAAGACTACTGCTGGTTGTCTGAACTGGCACACAGGCAGTGTGGTTGCACACTGCTATTTCAAAGAGATGTCAGTGGGCAGAAGTCACCTTTGAAGCACTGGTTTTCAAAATACCCACTGTGATAATAGTCAATTACACATTCATTGTTTATTTAAATTAAGGTTTGGTATTGCAGAGACAGCACGGCTATTGCAGAATTGCACAAAGCTGTGAGAACTGAGTGAACAGACCAGACAACCAACCTTCCCCAGGAAAACCTGGGGTGGATGGAAGGACACAGTGTTATGAGAATAATTTGCAGTGTATCTTTGGGAAAAGAAGAGCACAAAATGTTGCATTACTAGTTCTACTGTAATAAACTCAAGTAGTACAGAACTACTAGTTACATCTGGAACTGATGAAACATGATGTCCTGTGCTGTTATCTCTCATGTAGTTCAGATGTGTGCTGCTGAAATAGTCTGTTTACTGGTGTCGTCAGCAGGAAGGTATCATTATTTCAGAAATGGAGACAATCGTATGCTTTTCAGAAGTGAAAGGACTTTGTCGATCCTGTTGTCACCTCAGGTCTATGAGCAGTTGGACCCTTAGCACTAGGAAAAAAACAAAACAGATGCTATGTTATGACATATAGTTGCTGCTGATGATTACACTTTTCTTGCTAGTGAGGAAATAGTTTCCTGAGTCCAGAAACATAGAAGTGGACCTGCCTGAAGAGTAGTCTACAGTTAATCCTCGATTTGAATAAACAATGAATGTGTAATTGACTATTATCACAGTGGGTATCTTGAGAACCAGTGCTCCAAAGGTGACTTCTGCCCATTGACATGTCCTTGAAATAGGAGTATGCAACTACACTGCCTGTGTACTAGGTCAGACAACCAGCAGTAGTCTTGACATGAAGAAATTATAAATTTCTGGAAGACATCTCTAAGTAACTGGCTAATTTTGATTCAGAGTCCTAGCAATCTGACCCCTAGTCAAGTCTGCTAATAAATACTGCAGCATGTAGAGAACCTCAGATTGCACAAGTATTAGTAGCAGGACAGGAAACCATGGCTATACCAGCATTACACAGAAGGTATACCCAGTCCTGTTTCTCCATTGTGTGCTTTTAAAATCCCATATGAGGAAGGGGCCTGAAGGCAAAACAATGTCCTGATAAGCTGCATAGCAGTGGCTGTGAGCGTTGTATTAGAAAGAGCATAGCACAAAGTAAGATTTGGACTGAGCTTGGAACTGTAGCAAAGTTTCTTGAGTTATATGCAATGACCTACTTGCTACAGTATCTATTGTCTCCTAAGAATGATAAATGAGTTAATATTGAATTTTCTTTCAATCAATAAGATGATCAAGCCCCTGTTTTCACACTATATTTGTCTGGTTCTCTGACACAGTCGTGAGGATACACTTGTTTTTGTAGTCTAACATATAGTTTAATGCCATGGCTGTCTTCTCCAGCATCCTCAACAGGAAAATTCTAAGTTTTAAGGTAAACATGTCTTAGTTGAAGCAGAAAAACCCATTCCCACAATTTCAGTGGCTGAAATATACACCACCAGATGGTTCCTCTCTGCTCAAGAGGTCCACAACCCTTGTGTTAATTTTCCTGTTGGTTTCTGGTTAGATAAGAGCAGATGCATCTACTCAGTTCATGAGGGATTCATTTCTCTTGAAAAGATTGTGCTTTCTTAATTTTAAAAGATTTTTTTGTTTGCCAAATATCTGATTTATCAAGCACGTAATTTCTGGACATTCCTAATAGAAGAGAACTGATTTTGACTCTGGGGAAAGCCACAATGGAAAAACTAATGCTGCTCTTATGGATAATAAAGTAAAAAAAAATTGTATTGGAGTAGTGTAACATTTTCATATGCTGACTTAAAAAACTCTGAAAATCCCTATATATAAAATGAAAAAAAAATCAAAAATCATTTTAAAAGTCAATTTAAAAAACCAAACAAATAAATGTAAAAAATACTTAATAATTATAAATTAAATAAATAAATAGTAAAAAAAAACCCCATACAGCAAACAAAAGAAATCTGTAGCAAGTAAGCTCACTTTTATTAACTATCTTCTATCAATAGACTGGAAGGTTTTCTCTGATGATCTACATATGTAAAAGCTTTCCTGCTCACCAGCCTTGCAGAGACCTCCAAAAGAACTTGATCTGTCTTATCCATCCCAGAGATGAAAATGCTTCCAGGAGGGCCAAGCTGAGCACTTGCTCAAGTCTCAGTATACTAAGTTCAGCATCTTTTGTATGGGATCATTGAAATATGAAAAAGCCTTTACTGAAACTGGGATAAAAATCAAAGCAGAACAATATATATTTTTAACAATTTTTAATCTGTAGTGGTGTCTTGGAATCTTCATTCTTAATTATTCTATTAATGTCAGTTAGTTTTGTGTTTTCAGAAAAAGGTTTGTTATTAGGATATTTGTTTGCATCTAATTAGTGTTTAATTACAGTTTTATTATCTTTCATTGAGTGTTTTGTCTCTCTTGTATATTCCCTTTCTAAGGCATGTCCTTGGTTACCGAAGTATGTCTCAAGCCAGTAGAAGGACATTTTCATTCAATTGGACCAGTTAGGATCTTGTTCACATAATTCTCTTGGAAAAGGTTTTGTGATTCTTTTGAATAATCTCTGAGGCAATAAATAGGGGAAAGTTCACTGCTACACAGCATGCTTTAGGCATCTGGGTAGACTCAAAACTAAGATATTATAACATGCAAAATTAAATATAGCAATGCTAATAGTATGGTCTGTATGGGAGAGCTAAAAACTTATATTAAAATATTATAAGATACTGAGGCAAAAGTATGTCGAAGAAAACCCTTTTCCTTTGTGAAGCTATTATCGTCATTGCTACTAAGGTTTTGAAATTTTGAAGGCAAATAATTTTCAATATTTTTTCCTCTTCAAGTCTTCCTAAGGGCTCTTCGGCGGAATGATATCTGTTGCACTGAATTTTCTAGTTATACTATAACTCATCTTAGGTCTTCCCAGTATTTTAAAACTGAGTATTTTTGATTGTCCCAACCATCTTTTACTGAAATCTTATAAAAAAAGAAAATAAATGGGATTTTAAAAAGTGAAGCACTTAAGAAAAATAAAAAAATCTGTATTTTAGGTTCTAAGTAAGCTAGAGAGGCTTGAATAAATATTCAATTTTTTGTTTGTTTGTTTACACAAATTAACTCTTCAGATACAAACCTGGAGAAATGTAAATTTATTTATCTAGCTTTTGATGCAAAAATTCATGAGTACTGGGGAATCTAGCATATTCTTTCTCATTCAGGATTGTTATTTGAGACATGCGAAATGCTCAAGGAGAACTGGTATTAATTTGTTGATCATAACAATGATTTCGGTTCTTATTTTTGCCAAATTTAGCTCTTTTTCCAAAAAGAAGAAACCTTTTCATCCAAACAGAAAGATGAGTAAGCTGCAGGCACTTTTTTAGTTCAAGGTAGTTCCTACTGACCTGTAGGATTCTGTAAACAGTTCTGCAGCTCTTCAAATATTTTATACCTTATTTTTTTTTTCATAAATCTGAAAGAACACCCTGTTAATGTCCGAAGTATCTACTTTATGATCCATTTTTCGATTCAGCAAAGGAATTATAATTTCATGCAAATTCTGAAAAGCTGGTGGCTGAATGAAACACATATATAATCTTCAGATCTGTCAAAGCCTCTCCTAAAACAACTTCTTATGGACAGCATGTTGGAAATAAAATATGAAAGAGAACATTGTCCTCGTCCTGCGGAGGGAGGGTATCTGGGTGGGATTGGACAGTTAGGTCTGTTAAGTAATTAACTTTCAGATTTGTCATATCTGACTTTTTCCCGTAAGCCTCCTCTACTTCAGACTTGTTATGCAATGTGTGCAAGGAGCTCAAAATTCTCCAGACAAATACTCGTCTCATGGGCATCAATACCAAAACAAAATTATTTCACTGGGATTTCCCTCCTTCCTTATTTACCTTAAGCAGGAGTGTGTAAAGTACATCAATGTCTGTGAATAGTAATTTTTTTGAACATTTTAGGATTCTAGTACTCATACCGCATGGGAGTATGCATTCAGTATGTGTAGGGCAGGGTTGCTATTCAAAGGAACCTCAACATGGCTGAAGACTGGGGAAACTTCATCAAGTCCAAAAAAGGCTTAAATAAAATCCCAAACCAGTTATGAAAAAAACCCTGTGCACTGGCACAAGCTGGGGACCATCTGGCTGGAAAGTAACTCTCAGGGGAAAAAGACACAGAGCTGTAGTGGACAAGTTGAATGTAAGCTAGTAGTGTTGCCTGACAGCAGAAAAGGACAACAGTGGATATGTTACTGACAGAGTAGCCAGCAGGTCCAGGGAAGTGATTGTTCCCATCTGTTTGGCGCTGGTGATACCACATCTGGAGTGCTGTATCTAGTTTCTGGCTCCCCATACTAGACAGATTGTGACATAGTGGAGAAAGTCCAGTACAAACGGGGACAGGAGGACACAGTACATAAGGAGGAACTGAGAGAACTGGATTCGATCGGACTTGAGGGGAGATTTAATTTCTGACTTCAACTCCTGCTGGGCGGGAATACAGTAGACAAACTCTTATTGAAGGAACACAGTGATAGAGGAGAGGAAACAGATGCAAGGTGGAACATTGGAAAGCATATTTAGATATTAGGAAAAAGCTTTTCCAACATGAGTGTGATCAGTCCCTGGAGCAGATTTCCCAGAGTGATTGCAAAATTTCCTGCCTTGGGAATATTCCAACTTGTCCTTCATAACAGATCTAAGCTGGCCTTGCTCTGAGTGAGGAACTTGACTAGATCACATTAAATTGTATTTTGGTGCTACAGGATGCTCGATGGGATTTTTATAAAACTCTTTATTTTGTATTGCTGTTCTACTTTGTAAGCTGGTATTAGGAAAACTAGTTCAATATTGATAGAGCACACTTTTCTCTGTATCCATCCTTGTTCGCCAGTGATGCAATTTTCAACCTAAGGGTAAGACTGGGTTAATTTTACGGTTTTTTTGATTGAAAGGGGCCATGCAAGTTGGTATTATATATACACATGTAAATTTCTTTTCCTAATATAACAGTTTAAGAACAGGCAAATATCAGACTTCTTTATTATTTGTGGAAAAAGCCGAGTTTTGACTTCATTTCTTTCTAGTACTTTGGAATTAGAATGATAGGAGATGCTATCAACTGTGATTATCAGATTTTAAGATGTGTCATAGAATCACAGAATGGTTTGAGTTGGAATGAACACTAAAGATCACCTAGTCCCAACCTTCCTGCCATGAGCAGGGACATCTTCCACTAGACTAGGTTGCTTAAAGACCCATCCAGCCTGGCCTGAAACACATCCAGGGATGGAGCATCCCCCACTGAAAAACTGTGCCAGTGTCTCACCACCCTCAAAGCAAAGGATTTCTTCCTAGTATCTAATCCAAACCTACTCTCTTTCAGTTTGAAGCCATCCCCCCTTTACATGCTTTTGTAAATGCTCCCTCCCCTGCTCTCTTGGAGGCCCCTTTAGGTGCTGGAAGTACTCTAAGGTCTCCTGCCAGACTTCTCCAGGCTGAACAACCTCAACTGTACCAGCTGCTCCAGCCCTCTGACCATCTCTGCAGCCCTTCTCTGGACTTGCTGCAGTAAGTCCATGGCTTTCCTGTGCAGGAGCTCCCAGAGCTGGATGAAGCACTTCAGACAGGGTCTCACAAGAGCAGAGTAGAGAGGAAAAATCACCTCCCTTGATCTGCTGGCCATGTTTTTTTTTTTATGCAGCCTGGGATATAGTTGGCTTTCTGGACTGCGAGTGCACATTATCTGGTCATATTGAGCTTCTTGTCAACACCCCTAATTCTGTTCTCAGTCCACTACGCAGTAATATTTCCTTTTGACCAAGATAGTGATATGAAATTACCACAATGCAATTGAAACTTCTAATTTTACATGTGTTTGCAATCACCTTTACTCCAAGTAGCTACTGAATGGTTTTGTTTTTCTACTCTAGCACAATTAATATTATCAAAAACTCAGAATCCTTTTGAAAGAAAACCCAGCACAAGATGATGTAATGAAATGGTTCTTGCCAGTTTATAAGTATGCACTTGGAGTCATTAAAGTAAACATTTCTCATTCTGTATTTTTTTCAGGTTTTCATGATTGTTTTCAGTGAACTTTAAATGTCTCAGTTTTGTTTATATTCTGAACAAAGGCCTCTAGGAGCACCTGCTTTAAACAATAGATAGCATATCCTCTGGAAAACATCTGCCTCTAACATCCTCCCTGGTTGAATTAGTTTTCAACAGAAACAATGTTCTTGTAGATCACTTTTGTATGATTTACATAGACTGGTGCCCAGCTTAAAAATCAGAATCTTAAAAGTAAGATGCTTTGAAATGTCTAGTTGTTAGGAAATGTTGGTATCTCCATAAAATTTAAATTTGTTGGTTTTGATTCCCATAATGCATGGTGTCATAAATCAATCTTTTCCATGTTGAAATATTACTGTCTGATGCTATATATGTTTAATGTCTTCCTCTCCCTAAAATTCTAGTCTGTCAATTTTTTTCTTCCATTTTGTTTTCAAAATACAAATTTATTTTCTGATCTCTACCTCACTAAAGGACAATACAAAAAAGATTGGCGAATTAATTCTCTTTAAAATTTCAAATCTACCTTTTAGAGCCTGTAAAATATATGCTGGGTCAGTCCTTGCTGACAGGTGCAACTTATGAGGAATTTGCTACACAAACTGAAGCTCGGTCACAAAGCTGAACAGTTTCGTTGAGACCAGTGCTGAACCTGCTCAGGTTCTAGGCTTCAAATTGTGTTTATATCATGCTGCTAGATGGTTCAGACTGCAGGTGGAACAGACACACCTCTCTTCAGTCTACGCAGGGTGCATATGGTGCACAACTCCAAAGGTGGAAGTGGTATCTGAATTTATGGAAAGTTGCTGGACTTAAGCTTTATCCTAAGTGGCAGTTGCAAAGAGCTCTGTAGTGTCTATTGAACAATTATCTAGCTTTCAAATTAGCTTATTTTTCACCTGTGGAATAAAGAGTTTGATTCAAAGAAAACAGCAAGAGTCTTCCATGAAATTTTGTTCATAGGTAGGGTTAGATTCTTCATTTGTATATTGTGTGGGGGTTGTCTGATTTGAGACTGTTGAGACTTCAGTTTGCTATTTTGAATTTAACAAAAAATGAGATTTTGGAGGGGCATAATGGTTATGTTGAGTCTTTCTTACTTCTAAAAACAGAACAGAAACATAATTGTTTCATTGAAATGGTGGGAAAACCTGTTCTTAACTAAACCACTGCCTGTTCCTGACATCATGCCCCCTCAATGTACCTCAGATATACGAGCATGATATGTACCTCAGCTACAGAGCATGAAGTATGGCCTATTTGTCATATGATTAATTTAGAGCGTCAAATTAAATCTTCTGTTTATTTATTCTCTTTCTAAGACTGAATTTATTTTAATAATAGGATTTTTAAAAGACAAGATTCTACTCTAAGCCTCAGGTTTTCCATTTGCATAATTTTTCAAAATAGCAACTGTTTTTTCCTTTTGTATTTTGACCACCAATTTTTAAATGCTCAGCAATAATGCAACTAAAATATACATAGTTTCTATTTCAGTTTGAGTTGTTGCTGTAAACTTAAAAAAACCTCTGCTACAGAACTAGCCTACACTTTAAACTGATGGCAGAAGAAAGCATTACTTGCAAGAAAAGAAAACTTAAAGATACTGATACGTCTGGTGTTTGTTGGGATCTGTCAGCTGTGCCTTAAAGAATGTATATGTTTATATGCACACTGAGTACTGTTTATGGAAGTTATGGTTTTCTCAAACACCATGTATGTTGTGGTTAGTACTTCAAGTATTTCACCAGAAAAGTTGGGTTTGACAGCCTTGACATAATGCAGACCTTCAAAATAGATGGCCATGATGAGATTCTCCAAACATCTGAATGTCAACATAGGACATTGCTGAGGCAAACTGAACTGTGTGTGACCTCAGTATATTTTGCTTGTGTGCTTGATATCCTGTATTAAGCTAACATTGACTGTTTTCTTTGGTTCAGGAAAAATTATAATGTTAGCTGTATTGTTTACATGAGATTTCTCAAGTAGTACTTATGCACTGCATGAAACAGAGCTTTGTGAAGTTCCTCACCTCTGAATGCATATGAAAGTGCACTGCCTGGGCTTGCTGCAAGGTAGGAAGTGTTCTTTGGGAAAATGACACTTCAAATGCGATCTGTTGGCATTAAAAAAGTCAAGAAAATAAGGAAGAGTCTCTGAGATCGAGAGTAGTAACCCATGGCTAGAGAATCACAGAATCATGATGGCTTGTTCAAAATTCAGAGATGCTTGAAGAAATGTTAGACAATCTCAGCCTAAAACTGATGAGGAAATAATGGGCCTGCTGTCTGTTCACAGTGATTCTGTCCACAAGGTCCATCCATAGAAATAATTTTAGTTCATTAACAATCTTAACAGGCAAACTTAATGGGAATTGTGGGCATCCCTGAACTACAAATAGGAACAGAAAAAGCTGTGTTCTCACTGAGAACAGTAAGTGAACCTGATATTATTTAGTAAATTTCATTCAAATTGTTGGTAACGTTTAAAAGGTTTGTAACTATAATAAGGCAAATGGATGTTATATTTCATGCAGAAGTCAAAATTTAGCCCATAACTTGGATTTAATGTTTTACAGATATTAACTACTTTTCAGTTTTTAAACCTTGCCAACTTAGTATAATAGGGAATTTGAAGAATGATTAGTATAATTAATGGTCAAAATCCTACAAATGCCAGTATGGGACTTAATGAACGCACTCCTATGTGATGGTAGTATAAGCTTTAAATACTCAATGAAAATATGCCATACCAAACAAACATGATTTTGTTGTTGTGATTTGAAAGAAATATGGAAATCGATACCCTCTCCTGAGCACTTAGTATCACACCATGTGATACTGAAATAGCACTGCAATCAGTTGATTAAGGACATGTTAAATGGATTTACAGTTAACTGTCTATGCCAGATAAGTGGAGACAATTTGCATGCAGATGCTTGTAGGCACATTTTAGTTTCAATATTTTCTTGCCACTAAATTGTATATATGGGTGGTTAAATTTGCCAGAGGCAGAACTTTAGGCCAGAAAACACTGGGAAATTACTTCTGTACCTGAGTGTTTTTACAGAATATTCTCATTGTGGCATTTCATCAGCTTGGCCTTTTTGAAAAAAGTTATATTTACTTGAATGGACAGCAAAGAATGAAGATTATATACAACGGGTACAAATCCATGTAGTGTAGCCAGATGCACTAGAATTGTCTTCAGGTGGTGAGTAAAACACCACAATACTACGCTGTAGAGAAGGAGAATAGTTGTTCTAATTAGGGGGCTATTGAATAAGAAGGTATATTATCTCTGTAGATGTAGGTCTTGCCATAATGGAGATCAGGAAGCCAAAAGGCCAAAAATACTTCATTGTGAAAAGGGTTCAGAAAAAAATGCCAGGATCAACTGGGCATGTGAGAAATAGTTCATATAGTCCAATTTAGTTTGGTCAAGAAGAAAAAAAATTACTTGGCCCTGTGTACATAAGAGATTTTGGAACTTAAATGAACTTTAACTTAACAGAAAAGGCTTGACAAGGTCTTAACATATTCCCAAAGATAAGAAAAACCCCACAACAATACCAAAACAAAACCATCCACACTGGAAAACAAAAGTCAATATTTAATCCCAAGGGTGAAGAAGAACTTGAGGTAGAACTGTATGTATAAGACAACTGAGAATCTACTACATCGTTAGGCTTTTTGGGTTTTTTATCTGAAATATAACAAGTCAAAACCAAAATAATAGATATTTTCATTTCTGTTACAAAGCAGATGAAACTTACATGGCGTCTTTGCTTGAAAACTATGAAATGTAGGTAAACAAAAAGTTTACACTAAAACTTGTTTTTCTCAGATTTTAGCCAGATACCTTCAATTATCTGCAATTATTCTTTTGAGGCAGTAGATTAGTGCACAGACCTAAGGACTGGATTTGGTTAACTTTGGTCTTAGGCCTTGGAAAATATTTGACATCGTAAAATATGCTGGAAAATATTGTTCCTTTTAATCCTCGTGTCTTGTCGCCTAGTTCAGCTGCCCATATTTTTCCTATTTGAATTTTTTTTTTTTCCAAAAGGGAAAAAATGAGTGAAGGTCACATTGTTTTAGGAAATTAGTTCCAGAAAGTATTTCTTGAAAATAAATTGGTTTTAAAGTAAACAATATCCATCCCCGAGTTTTATTTTCACATATATTTTAAGATTAAAAATATTCTTCAGTCTCATGGATTTTTTTTCAACTAAAAAAAACTAGCTCTCATTTTCCATTTCAATACTGTTAAGAGGATTTTTTTTTTTTTTTTTTTTTTTTTTTTTTTTTTTTTT
>VWZT01000880.1:67712-149736 GCA_013397055.1 Pachycephala philippinensis
GGGCCCGGCCCCGCCACCCCTCCGGCTCAGGGACAGGAAAAGAAGAGAGGGATTTCCCCTCCTCAGTGCCTTTTTATATGCAAAATCGTGAGAAGCGATTGGTCTAAAACTCTGTCCATCAACTCAGTCTCTTCAAACCACCACATGTCTTCTATTCATAAATGGGTGGAAATGCAAGATCTTATTGAAATACTGAATTTAATAATTTATTCTGTTGAAATCAGTGTTAAACATCACTGCTTAAAACAAAAAAAAAAATTTGAATCTTCCCCTGCAGTGCTCTAAACCAGACTAAAAAGCTATAATGCTGCACTCATGTGACATTAAAAGCAGTAGAATTTCTTCTCTAATGCACTTCTGTGGTCAGCTGTTTTCCTGGTTTATGTAATAATGAATTTTTCACTGCAAGAAACAAAATTATGTTTTCCATCTTGAAATAATATTTTTATGATCATTCAGGAAGACTTCAAATTAAGAGTTTCTAGGATTTTTGGACCAGGTGTAGTTGTGGTTTTCCAATCAGAAAATATTTCAGTAGGCCTTGGAGTGACCACATTTGGACAGCCTGAATGCCAACAAAGTCCTGTTATCTAATGTTTTCTTGAATCTGGCTTCAGGTTTACAGAGGTATCGTTTGGAAATGGTAGGCTCAGGGCATTTCTAGATGCTGGAAATGAGAATTGTCCTTGCAACACCTGGTAGGTCACTCTGGATGAGCAAGGCTCACTCATTGCACCGGGATCTCCTTGGATACTTCATAAGGATCTAAACAGCAAAACTTCTCTGAGCAGCCTTCAGAGCTGGTTTCTACTTCTTTTGTTTGACAATAGCCTTTCAGAGAACTAAAGAGGAGCATTTGAGGCAACAATTTCAGTTAGCTTAGGAACTTTCCATCACTGTTAGAATGGTGTTTGTTCTTTCATTATTCACTTTAAAATCATATTAATGCCAGAAAGAAACATGGAAAATTGAGCCATTATCTTTCACTTACTATGAAAGTATAGACAAGCAGGAATCATCTAACTGTTTCTCTCTACTCTACAAGAGAGCCCAAAGGAGTATACAAGAGTGTAATGACATGATAATCATTTTGCATGCTATCAAACTACTCAAACATTAAAGGTTTAAAAGCACAGTGCAAAATCAGCATCAAATCTGAAGATTATGCCATCTTGTTTGAATAGTTTGTTGGGAAGGTGGACTGAGAGAGAATTAAAAATACTAGTTGGTAAGTGATGAGTTTATATAATGAGATATATAAATAAAAATATCTGATGTTCACGAGTAGTAGCCCCACAGTTTGAGAGCTTTTTATTTTGAATAGCAGTATGAAAACATATTTCACATAATAAAATTTTTCAGTAGTACTGAAGATAAATGAGCTTAATAATCAGTGGAAGTCAAAAAGTGCTTTCTTGAGAGTTCTTAATATTTAATAGCAAACAAGAGCAAAAGTTATTCTGTCACTCCAAAAACTTGATAATTCACGTATATTTTTAGTACTACAGATCTGAGACTTATAGCCCATTTTGGAAAGGGCTTTGTATGCCTTAGGACTATTTTACCAGAAATGAAAAAATGGAGTAGAATTTGAACTGTGTAAAATAAATAATAGTATGGATAAGATCAAGGAATGATGTCATCTCACAGTACAAAACCTAGGAATATCAAATGAATTATCCAGATATTGAACTTAAAAAGAAAAGATACAGTGAACTTTCCCACAGCAGGTGGACAAAATTCCATTTGAAAATTCAATTAATTTTGAAAAATTATTCAATTCATTTAAATACGATTTTTGTTTTCTAAAATCAAAGATAGACATCAGAAATTAGTGAACTTTGTGGCCTTGGTGATTTATTTCACTCCATTGACTAGAAAGTAAGCCTATGTATGTGCCTGAAATTAACAAGGTGGTTCTTGGTACCCATTATCTGTCTTTGAAGCTCCCTGATCTGCCGTTTGGTAGACAAGTGTATTGGAAGAGAAAACATCTAAATCTGCCCAGCCCTTACACTGTTTTTCTAAGCTCCTACTTCAGGGCATTCCCAGAGACAGGATATTAAGCTACCCTCACTTTCTATTGACATAAGCCAGCTTGTCCTTATTTTCTGTTCTTTAGGTTGCAGGGAACAGAAGATCATGTCTTTGACCAGGTGTTTTCTTGCAAGAAGTTCTGAAAATTATGAGACATTAATTTTTAGCATTCAGTTTCTCACGTTTTACACTGAATGCTTGTTGAGAGAGACTTTGGGGTTACTATTTATGCTTAAACAGTATGCTGGAAGTTTTCCTGGTATCAGATTGGCAATTCTGAAAAGGAAGACCATGACCACTTCTTTGACGCTGTTGATTCTATGGCACTGCACAAACCAAAGCTGAGAGTTTTATCTTGAAACATCCAGAGTATCTTGCCTTCCTTCTGCAGTTCATCTGGAGCTGAGAACTGAACACCAATTCCTTTGAAAACCTAAAGCAGGAATATATGAAAGAATGCCTTCATTATCAGATAATTAGTTAATTACTAATTACTAGATAGGTTGCTGTGGTCCTGTATGATAATATATATTGGTTCCTTTATAGTAGATTCCATAACTCTATTGGTCTTAAGTGGCGTAATTATCTTGGATTTTCTTTAAATGGATTGTCCACAAAAAATGAGACATATTTTCAGGTTGGTGACAATATAGGGTGTGCACACTAAGGACAAATTCTTACTGCCTGTGGGACCACAAAAGACAATGCAAATCAGTATTGCAGTAGTGAGTGTTAGTATTGTCTGTAGGAGAGAACTGTGTTTATCTATTTCTCAGTATTTTAATCTGTTTTATTTAGTTTTAACTGTGTTCTTCTAGTTAAACTAGCTTTTGGGTGTCCTTCAGGGAAGACAAAACCATTGACTTTCTAGCATCAGTTACAGAATATTTGGAAATTTTAAAATTATTGTTAGGACATATGTCAATGGCAATTGTATTGAAAATCACAATCTGTAATCCTTAAATACTCAAGCAAGCAAATCCTCTTTATTCATCTTTACATTTGTCTTGGGTGCATGTCTGCAGGATCTTTTTCCTTACAATTCCTCATCTGTAGAACTGAATTATCTATTTCTTTCTTGGATTTTATACTGCAGTCATGGAATGGGGTGGTTGCAAAATAAAAATTTCTGATTTCAGAGAGATGTCCCTACTACAAATATACCATGTTGTGACTTACTAAAATCAAAATTTGTTCAATAATAGCATCCAAAACTTTAGATTAATGTGATACAATGTATTTCACTCTCATATGGAATCGCACAGAATAATAAGAAAAAAATGCAGAATGTCTGTAAGAATAAGATGTGATGCTGTTTGTCCTCTGAATGTTTGATTTTACTGCCTTAACAGGATTTATGGCTTAGGACAACAATTGAAGCAGAGGGTTTAAAGGCTCAATATATTAGGTGATTTCTTTGCCTGCTCTGGTGAAAAATGTCTTAATTCTAGATTTATAGGTATATGTTTGTTTATTTCAATTAATCAAAAAAATGAAGATTAACTGAAAACATAGATTGCAACTCTGCTCATATAATCTAAAATTCATTACTTAATAAAAGGACTATTTCACTGTTATACAAAGAGTCTTTCTTTATATAGTAAAGCTTTCATCAATATAAGCTTTTCTGAGATACTAAAGCTTGCTGTTTATCTGCACAGATTTTTGATTTCAGGTCAATAATTTCAAATGATGGCAAACAGTCCACTGAACACAAAACCCAGTGCAGTGATCCGTGACGTCTGTCAGAATCATTAGACCTCACCTAATTTATTGTAACAGTTCCTTTACTGTGGAGGTGTAAAACTGGAGTGCAACTCTCTGCAAAACTGATTCAGTACCTGGAAGAATGATGGGGAAGATCATGCTGAGAGCTACTGAAAGACTTTTAAAGAACAGTGAAATCATCAGACACAGTTGATGTGAGTTCACAAAGGCAAAGTCCTGTTTGACTAATTTGATCCCTCTGCAGTAAGGTCACGTCTATAATGGGTGCTGGCTGTAGTTTTTCTGGGTTTTAATAAGGTTTTTGGTACTGTCCTTAACAGCATCCTTTGGGACAAGTTGTCCAGCTGTGAGATGAGCAAGTTGATGGTGTTTAGGCCATCAGAAGGAATTTCTTCATGGAAGGGTTGTTAAACATTGAACACTGCCCAGGGAGGTGGTGGAGTCACTATCACTGTAGGTGTTCAGGAAATGACTGGATGTGGAACTTAGTGCCACGGTCTAGTTGACAAGGTGATGGTAAGTCAAAGATTGGACTCAATGATCTCAGAGGTCTTTTTCAACCTAAATAATTCTGTGGTTCTGTGAAGAACTGGCTGAAGGACAGAGCTCCAGGCTTACAGTGAATTGTTTTACCTCTGGCTGGTGGCCAGTCAACAGCGGCATTCATCAAGGATGAATTCTAGGGCCAGTTCTATTTAAAATATTTATCAGTGATCTGGATGCAGGGGTTGAATGCACCATTGCCAAGTTTTCTGAGGATACCAAACTGAGAGGTGCTGCTGACTCCTGAGGGACAAGAGGCCTTGTAGAGGGATCTATGTATCTTGAAGCACTTGGCAATCATCAGCAGCATAAAACTGAAAATGACCAGCTGCTGAATTTTGTAGCTGGGCCAGATTAACAGTGGGAATAAATCTAAACTGGAAGAGGAGTGGCTGGACAACAGCCCTGCAGAAGGGGGTCTCTGGGTTCTGGCTGGCAGGAGGTTCAAAAGAAGCCAGTGTGCCTGGGCAGCCCAGAGCGCAAACTGCATCCTGGGGTACATCAAACAGCTTCACCAGCTGGGAAAAAGGTGTGATTATTTTGCTCTATTTAGAATTGGTGTGGCCTCACTTTGAGTCCTATGTGTGGTTCTTGGCCCTACCATTTAAAAGGGATGTGAAGATACTTCAATGCATCCAGAGAAAGGTGACAAAGCTGGTGAAGTGGGTGGAAGGCATATCCTGTGAGAAGCAGTTGAGAACACTGTGGTTGTTTAGTGTGGAAGGAAAGGAGGCTGAGGGGCAACCTCACTTCTCCCTGCAGCTTCCTGAGGAGAGGAAGTGGAGAGGAAACTGATGATCTTTTCTCCCTGGTCCCAGTGCCAAGGCATGTGGGAATGGCTCAAAGAGGTATCCATTACGGGAGTTTTGGACTTGACATCAGGAAACTTTTATCAAGATGGTGATCAAACCCAGGAACAGGCTTCCTGGAGAGGTAGTCAATGCCCCAAGACTATCAGTGTTAAAGAGGCATTTGGATAACACCCTTAAGCCATGTTTTAACTTTTGGTCAGCCCTGAAGTGGTCAGGCAGTTGGAGTCAAAGGTCATTGTAGGTCCCTTTCAACTCAATTCCTCTGTTCTAAGATTCCTCCTCTATCTTACATATGAAATAAAAGTATATAAATACGTATATTTTCTTAATTAATAGTAAAAAGGGATTAATAAAATGGCACATGTGCTGCACTGTTCAAGTGCCAAAAGAAGCAGATAGGTCGCCTACTGTAAGCAGGACCAGCAGAAGCAAATAATTTATCACAACCAGCAAGAACATCGAGAAGTTTAATGTAGGGTCTCAAGCATGCAACATTGATGAAGTATTTCATGGTTGTTTTTTAAACTACAGATTCCCATGTACAATAAACTTGAACTTTCTTGGAGGTAGTGAAACTGATAGCCCTTCTTCCTAATTGCAAACTACATACAGTTTATTTAGTCTTACCTTATACCTTGTGGTTGCAGGGCCACAAGTCCCAGTAATGAATCTATCACTGTAAAAAATAAGCAGCTACATATAATTCTTAGCTGTTTTTTATGGTTATTTGATATTTTCTATTGGCTATTTCACTTGTTACTAAATTGGCGCAAAAATCGTGTGAGTTTTTTAGCAGCAGTTTGTGGTTTAGAATATTGTCCTATGAAGTGAACATTTGACTTAAAACGTAAATGAGAGTTTAGTTCACTTGCTTTTTACTTGTGGCCCATTTTCTACAGTTATTTGGTAATTTGTAGGTTTTGCATAGTTTTGTGTAATATATCTGGGCCAAGTGCAAAAGCCTCATCTTTTTCATGTGCTGTCATGTAGAGAATACTGCTGTCTAATCACACTTTAAAGGTGATGGGAAAACTTTATCCATCAGGAGAAACTATTGTTTATAAGTGAAAAATATTCTGTGGAATTCGTTTAAGCAGCATAATTTGCTATTTGTACAGAACTTCTGCGAAAAAAAACCAAACGGGATTTAATTCACTATCTTGCCTACACTCCAATGTTACTACCTGCTGGTACCTAAAATAATGGTAAAAGATGAAAAGTACAGAATGGTTGCATGTGTTCTGGTACTGAACAGGAATTTATAATGAAAACAAAACCCTCCAAAAATTTTGGCACAATTGAGAAGTAAATTATTATATATACTTAGGATGTGAAAAGTATAGAATCACATCTGCAGGTCAGGCCAGAAAGAAAAATAATTTTAAACTTCTTTCTTCTCTCCTGTATGACTCTCCTAACAATCAAACTAAAGGATCAGTTTCCTTGCACTGATAAATGTACATGTGAAATTACTCAGACTTCAGCTAGAGGGACTTAATTCTGTCATGTTTTCCTATCTGAAATTTACAGTCACTCAGAACTATTGAGATTTTAGCTATATATTAAAACTAGTAGTATTAGATGCAAACAATATCTTCTCCCTCCCCCAGACCACCTCCCCCTCAAAAAAAATTCATTTGAGGTTAGCCATTGAATTTTTCACTTGACTGAATTTGGTATGTGGATCTGAGAAAAATTGCTATGTGCTACTCTGTCTTTGTATGGTGACACATGAAACTGAATCCAAGTAGAATTAAGAGTAGGAGAGACTTAGTTTGGCTCGATATTCTCCCATTGTGTTTGTTTCTGTAGGTTCAGACCAGCAATTAGCTGTTGCAATTATGGTCTTTCAAATGTATTTGGATTCACTTAAATGTCTCTTAACATTTCACATAAACTTTTGGCAGTACTGTTGTGACTTGCCAGTAATACTAATTCCAAAACATATTTAAATATGGCTACTTCTGTTGTCTCCATAGATCACAGTGTCACTAAAGAACAGATTTATGGTGTCATTGAGGCTCACCTATTTCTAAGGATTGGTGATCAATTTGAGAAACCAGTTTGAGTCTGGCCTTTCTACCAAAGGGTTGAAAATGCGTTATTTAGCTTTGGCAGGAGTTTACAGCATTAGAGTCGCAAAACAGACTGTTTCTTGTGATGATTGTGTAACTAATTGATTCTCCTGGTGATGAAATAGCTGTAGCCAGTGCTATCTTCAGAATTTCAACATACAAGTGCTGAGAACGTGATCTAAGCAGCTGATAGTGGTATCAGTGAAATTAATTTGTGAGGGATTTTGTTCTTTCCAGGGTGCATTTTTGGATACTTCCTATGACAAAAATGGAAATTTCACTTGTCAGAATATGGACATTTTTTTCTTTTGTTTTAGAGTAAAACTTCACAGTAGTGTAGAGGTTCTAGCACAAAAGTTAATGTATCTCTTGGGACTGTAATACAAATTGTATTTTGAGGTTGAAGAGGTTCCTGGACTCTCTGTAAGACCGCGTAATATTTACTTCATCCAAGTGATGTTTAGAGACCCAGACTATGAATTGGACAGAGCAGAAATACTTTTGGTTGTTTTTCTTACTTGTATAACTATTCATAATAATATTTTAAGAGCAAAGAAAAACACAATTAGACGTGGTCTGTACTATTTATTTATGAAGGAGTTAAAAACTTTTGGAGAAAGAGCTTACTTTGCTATATCACAGCTGGCAAGATGAGAGATAGAATTTGTTTCCAAATGACAATATTAAATGGTTATAATGCAAGAATGAGGAGACTGAATAAGAACCCACATCCTCCTTAATACAGCCTGGTTCTAAAGAGGAAGAGGAAACTGTGTTGTGCTGTGGCTTTCTGATGCTTCCATGAAACTTGAGGCATATCCTTTAATGAAAGGTTCCTTTTGGAATTGTTGGTTTAGATAACTTTTGTTTTAGACTGCTGCTACATTAAGATTTGAATTGTTTTCCACTAAATATTTATTCCTTCTTCCAACTTTTAGTCCTTGGATTCCAAAAACCATGTTAGAAATCAGCTGGTAAAATGCATTTTTATGTTTCATGGAAAAAGACAACCTAGTTAATCAGGTCTATTCTGATGAAATGTTGACTGTCTCATTTAGGTTCTTTCCAAATTTTGTTTAATGCAAGTCCTTGATTTTCTTATAATTGACCAAAATTGAAGTGGAAGAAGCACTTTGAATTCTACAGTAGGATAAAATGGGTTTTAGTGTCAAATCTCTCAATTATCATAGTGTCAAAACTCAGATCTAAGTCTATATCTAAATTTTAGTCGAAAATATGAATAACATTTTAGGTCTGAAGTAATCATATCCAGTTGATATAAAAGCAAAAACCAGTGAGACTGCAGCAATCCATGTCATCAGGGCACCATGCTGCTTATTCATTATTGCACTTACTCCAGAGCTCTCCTAATTGAAATCATGTTGGTTTCTTTTTCAGTTATAAGACATAGGCATCCTACTGGACTGGCAGAGACTGAGCTTATCCAAAACAAGGAAATGAATCCGTCACAGGAAATTTATAAAATTGAAAGTAAGTATTGTTTTGCTTTGTACAGTCTGTGATAAACTCACTTTCCGAGCTTGTTCATAATTATGAGTTAGTTGAGGAAAAAACTTTTACAATTGAGTTTTGATGTGTAGTCCATGGTAAATGCCACTTCCAAAGTTGTTGTTGATTTGCACTCAGTCTTGTTCTTATTAGGCTAGATTTGCATAATAGCATTAATATGAGAACTGTGACTCTAACGGTAGCATTGGAGGTGCAGAACTGATTATTGGTGATGTGTAAAAATTTCTTAATGTCAGTGCTCACTTGAATGCCCTCTCAAGAGCACACACAAATGAAATGGATAACGACAGAACCTAAAAAAACCAATGATGTTCTTTTTCTTCCACTTAATCTACTTATTCCTAGGAGTTCTTAATTATGCCAAAGAAAGTGATCTATCCTTCCATCTCAATTCAATTAACTCAACAATTTATCAGGAATGCTGTATCTTAATGAGGCTGTGGCTTTCCACTCACTGCAGTTCTCACATTAAACTCAATAATTAGTGCAACAATACGGGTTCATGTTTGTTTCTTTGCAAGATGTTCCCTCAAGGATCTCCTCATAAATGAGCTCTATGGTTCAAGGATTTTCTGCAGGGTAAATACACTAGAAAAGTCAGGAGGAGTAGAATGTTACCCACAGATATGGTTTCTGCATCATATACAGGATGGAATGAGAAACAGAATTATAAAGGGAATGCCTCCTTAGGAGCAGTGTGTGAAGGGATAAGCAAAATATATTTGAAACTTAAAGTCATGTTGTGGTGGGTTGACCCTGGCAGGATGTCAGGCACCCACCAAAGCCACTTTGTCACTCCCCTCCACAGCTGGACAGGGGAGAGAAAATATAATGAAAGGTTCATGTGTTGAGATGAGGACAGGGAGAGGTTGCTCACTGATTATAGCCATGGGAAAAACACAGCTGACTTGGGGAAATTAAATGAATTTATTACTGATCGAAATCAGAGCAGATAATGAGAAGTAAAAAAAATCTTAAAAACACCTTCCTGCCACCTCTGCCTCCTTCCCAGACTCTGTCTCCTCCCTGCAGCAGTGGCGGGAGACAGGGAATGGGGATTATAGTCAGTTCATCAAAGTCCCTGCTACGCTTGGGGATAAGAGTCCTTCCCCTGCTCCAGTGTGGGATTCATGAAGACAGCTCTCCATGAACTTCTCCAGCACAAGTCCTTCCCACGAGCTATGAACTTCATGAACAGCTCCAGCGTGCATCCCTTTCCATGGGGTGCAGTCCTTCAGGCACAGCTTGCTCCAGCATGAGGCCTCCACAAGGTCACAAGTCCTACAAGGAAACCTGCTCTAGCGTGAGCTCCTCTCTTCACAGATCTGCAAGTCCCTTCCAGGAGCCTGTTCCAGCGTGGGCCTACCACAGGTTCACAGCCTTCTCTCAGGCATCTACCTGCTCCAGCTTGGGTCTCCTCCATGGGCTGCAGGTTGACCTCAGCTTTTGGTAAAAAGGAGTGTTTACTGGAGGGATTAACTTGTCATGGAGAACAAAGAACTGAGCTTCCTCATGGCATGAACAAAGAAGAAATTTAAATGAAGCAATGGTATTCTTGTTTTCTTCTTCGCTCCTAAAGATCTGTTCATTACAATCAAGCCCCATAGCGAACTACAGGGTTTGCATTGAATTTCTGATTTGCTGTGCTCTCCTTTGGGACATTTAGCAAAAGAAAATCTTCCTTCTTACTATCATTAATATTAATCACATAGGATAAAATGCCAGAGTTTAGGCATTGGCAAGTGGTTTGGAAAGAGAAACTCCAAGTCTTGTGAATTCAGGTGTTATGGTCTTTGGTTTTGGACCTCACTTTTCTGCCAGAGGTTGATATAAAGAACAGAAAGTCAGTATGTCATTCCAGCTGGGTACCCCAGTTTTAGATAGCTGGAAGAAAAACGCAAACAACCAAGTGTGAATTAAAAGAGCTGTCTGGTGTGGTACAGGAGAGCCTTGGTCTTGGTCTTTCTCCTTTCCCCTTGCAATGATAACTTCATGCAGCAGTGTCTTGTGAACAGCAACAACATCCTGACCTTTACTGAGCTACCTCTGATCATTCATCTGGCCAGAGCCCTGATGTAGGTGTGGGCTATTGTCACCCTTAAGTGGCCGAAGACACGTCACTTGCAATCCTTGAATTGTCTTGCTGTTTCTTCAGACAGAAAAGTAATGATAGAGTACTACTTTTGGGGGAGTAGGAATAAGAGCAGAGTGAGATGTTTTGAGAAGGTTTTCTGGTCTTGTTCTATGCTGCTTTTGTACTATCCCTCATAGTGACTGAGAATGGGTCCTGGGTGCTTTAGTTAAGTCGGAGGGTAAAAATTTAACACAATAATTAGCATCAGAATATATGGAGTAACAACTTAAGTGCTTATGAATGTTAACTCAAGAAACCAATTGACACAATTGATCAAAAAAGACACCAAAACTTGCAAGTTATAAACTCCAGCTACCTTTTTTTGTGCAAAACCAAAAATGTTTTACCCAAAGAAAAAAAGATAGGCTTAGCTTCACAAATAAAGACAAATAAAGGAAATGCTTCACACAGAGCTGAATTTAGAGGAGCTCTAATTTCTGTATGTCAAGCCTTGTAGCTATGCACATACTTACTGCCAGCATTGGAGTAACCTCATTTCTGATCCACTTATGCAAATGTATACAAATATTATAACCACAAAAGTTTTTTTTAGTTCAAATATAAAAGAAGACACTATGTCTGAATATAAGTGCATACAGAGTTGGTATGGTACGATGGGACTGATTTATCCAGGTTAATGTCCAGGCACCATCAAAACACTGTGACTTTATCAAATAACCTTAGGTTCCTGGATCAAATCAGTATAAAAATTATTTGAATAGTTCTTCTCTATTGTAGTGTGCACATTTATAATGCTTCAGAATCATTAAAAAGTATGCAGTGTTGAATTCAAGTAAGAAAAGCTTCATGCTTATCTACCTTGTAATAAAAGGCATATGATAAAGATTGGTTTTTTAAAATCAGGGTAAAATCCTGGAACTGATGATTTCTAGAGGTCTGAAGGTTTTGCTGTTCATATACAATGCATGGACAACCGGAGTGTTGATGAGTTCAAAAGAATCTCTTGTGATTGTACGGCTATGTAACATGAAAGAGAAAATTAAAAAGAAGTAAAATCTATTTTCTTTTGAAGGTGATTTACCAAGCCACTAAGGGGACTGAATTTGAGAGATTTTTGTACTTGTAAGCAAAAATGATCTTATTATTGGCTTTAATACTTACAATTGTACTATCGAAATATTTTAGACTTAACACTTAGATATGCATAAAACCCCCTAGCTTCCTAACTCTTCCTGATTATGTGTTCCTGGACTGGGGAAAATACAGGTAGAGGAGGATTCTCCTTAAGGAAACCTGATAAACTGAATTCTGACATAATATGTGAGACAGCTGATGGACTCACGGACATGGGTTTTGAATAGAACTGATCAAAAAAGTCACCAGTGGAAACCTGAGGGACAAGCGAAATCAATATACTCTTTCTAATCAACATAAAAAACCTGTTTTGTCTTTATAGATGGCATATATTGTTCCAAAGAAAAGCTGATAACTATAGGCGGACATTAAATTGATGCATATAAATAAAACATATTGCTTTCTTTGACATGCTCAAAAAATGCCCCTTGGCTAGTGGACAACTCACTTTGTCAGGAATTTACAAAATGTAAAAAAAGAAAAAAAATCCACTCCTAAGATATTTTCCAGTACTAAAGTTGTCCAAAAATAAGTTACACTGGGTATAGGGCTAGAAAGACTCGGATTGGACAGGTTTTCACATAACCCAAAGTAGTTTGGATATATTCAGATAGAAATGTGTATATGGTGTATTTCCCTTGTCATAACAATCCATCTTGGATTAGACCTTTCATTTCCGTCTACACCACAAGAGGGGGAAGGTGATACTTAAATATTTTGTGCTTGAGGCACAGGAGGCAGCAGAAAAGTGAGTGGCTCCTTTTTTTAGAATAGCGAAAGATTAGACAACCTCCTCGACAGCATCCACAAAATTTCAAATCCTTATGTTTGGGCTGCAGAAAGATCTTAGAAATGCCTACCTGTCAATTTATGTGTAAATTTGATGTTTCTTGAAATATTGTTTATTGTTTCGTAGTAGGAATTTGGATAATCTTATAGCAGGGAAGATACATCGTGGGTATTTCTCTAGAGGTATGATAGTATCTTCCCATTCCTGTATTTTTTGAAAAGAAAGGGGATTACAGTACTCTAGTTGCTCAGTAACTGAACCATCGTTTTAAATTCTTCCACTATGGACATGTATTTCCTAAGCACCAATGTCTTTCTGCACAGGTAGCTGGATAGTTCTGAAAATATAATTTGAACCTCTTTTATCATTGCTTGACTTGAAAAGTAGAGGCTTGTTTGTTAGCAGTATTTTCTGACATGCTGTGTATTTTGTGTGTAGAGAAGAACAGCTCCTGCATGGAGAAGTGGTAATCATTTAAATGGACATTAATGAGAACTCGGTTATTGACCATTTGCTGCAAGAATTAATGTGCATCATAGGCATGATTATACTCCTTGTTTTGTGTAGAGACAAAATTTTCCTTTTATCTTGACAAAAATAAAATGGCTTAACATTAGATGACATTTAAAACACCAAATAATCTGTCAGACAAAGCACACTAACACTACTGTCACTGGCAGGATCTCTCCTCTTGTACTGTGTGTGGATTATTTGGAATACAATGTATGTTCTAATACTTAGGCTAGGATGCTGGATTGCTGGATTTTGTTATTGCTGCAGTCCTTGACTGTTGGCAATGTGAAATTAATTTTAATAATATATTTGAATCTTACATTTTGTTCTTGATTATCTTATGTGTTGGGTGTTTTAATGAATTTTGATTAATGAATAATTATTATTTTAGTATTTTAATATCTTAAAACACTTGATCACTCAGAGGAATTTAGAAAACCCCAGTCCATAAGTGTACTGTGGCAATGCATTCTACTGTTATCCCCAGTTATAGAATGTCATCTGACTTGTGAGAAACATAATCCAGGTTAAGTGTGGGGAGGGTCACTAATTTGTTGTATTTGCAATCTTGTGTCATATCGTGCATCACATGGAGGAGCAAAATAAAAGGCTGTCACATTTTCCAAGCTGAAAACACCAGGATGTATGCTTGTTGAAAGTTTCTAATTATTTTTAAAATCTTGGTTATTCTTGGAACTTGAGTGTATTTCAGCCTTCTGAAACTTAATCTGAAGGCAGTTAATCTGTATTACTTTTTCTCCATACTTCAAAAGAAATGGGTTGGCATTTGTAGCTTTTGTATTCTGTCATCTTTCAGTAGAAATTCATATGTCTAATGTCTTGGTGTTTGTGTTCTTGCTGTTTATGTTCTTCCTGGCAAGAAATCTAAATACACTTCAACGTCTATTTAATACTCTTCATTTAAAAACAAGCATCTGGATGAACTAAATAGAAAAAAATCTAGCAGGGAGTTTGGGGGGTTGTGTTGGGTCTTTTCTTCACATATTAAGTGACATTTGACCACAATGCTGCATTTCATCTAGATTTCCTAAACAGGTGTTTAAAGAAAAAAAATACATTCCCCATCTCACTTTTATATTTAACGCACAAGTAGAGCACAAGATTATACATCTTATTTACACGTTTTGGGGTGCTTGAGCATTAAACAATATTTTGCATGTATTAATACAATATTTACCTTGCTCATACACCCAACTAAACTTAAAATTCTATAACTTAATTAATTTTTCTCCTCAGTCCAATTTTCTTATTATTGATAATGTAATGTTCACACAAGTTGTTTTCTTCAGATTTAATAATTCACAGCAGGATATCTGAGCACATTTTGTATGGATTTATAGTAAATATTCATAATTTCAGCTATGACTGTTACCACTAGAATGTTGCAGTTAGGGTCTTTTAATATGTCCTTAGACATTTTTAACTGGAAAGCCTAGATTTGGTCTTTTCCCAAAGAGAAATATTTTGGAAAGCATGGGTAAATTCACTTCAACTTTTTTAAACTAAAAGTAATGTGAAATGATACTGTTTTCTCCATTTATAGAAGAAATGAATGTTGTCTTTAGACCTCTCTTAATACTGATTCAGCTGAAAGGGCAGCTAGAAAGTGAATTTCTACAATGAAGTGAGTTTGTAGTATTTGCAACACAAAATTAAAGAAGAAAAACTTGCACAATTGAGCATATTAAATTAGATTCACCACAACAAGCCTGGTGTTCCTGAATGTACAGTCTGAATTCAGCAACAACTCTTTCAGCCCTCTTGGGAAATAATTTTAGTGGAGTCTGAATAGCTTGCTTTTATAGAAACTTACTTCCAGAAAAACGATCTTTCTTTTTTTTTTTTTTTTTGAAACTGATTATTAGAATCAGAAGATCTAGGAGAACAAAAGAGCTAAGAAAACTTTTTTATGGCTGCTTTGAATATAATATGCTGTACTTTCACCCTATGTTTTTAATTAGTTTTTTTTACCAACCTTGAAGAATAATCCACAACTTGGTTAATTTTCTTATGTTCTTAATGCAGGCAATAAATTTGAGGGTAATGAATAAAGAATGCTGATGTATATCAGCTTTGGATTTACTTTTGGCTATCATTATAATATCAGTCATTCATGTACTTACTACTATTTCTTTGTTTCTTCTGGGCTTAGAGCTATTTGTCCTGACTGCAACATGACTCTTCAAGGGTAGATCTCAACTTTTCCCTTTCATGGAATAATAGTCTTCAGACAAAAACAGACATATAAACACATTCTTGTACACCCAACTCATCAAATATCAGTATTTAAAATATTTATCTTCCTAAGTGTGTATTTATCTTCTTAATGTGTGTGTCAGAACAGTAATATATATACACAGTAACATCTTGTGGCCTAGATGGGAAAAAATCTTTGAAAAATCTTTTTAGTTTTGTAAAGAGTTAACTAATATGTGAAATTCACATATAATACTGTAATAGTATTATATGTGAATAATACATGCCTTTTTATATTTATGCATTTGTACCTAAATAATACCATGGAAAGGATCTCTTTTTGCTTCCCTTTTTCCTGTTATTAATAAACAATTCACATTTCTCTTGTCTATATTTTTTCCCAAAAGTATTTTAATTTCACTATATCTCTAAGGAGTTTAAGGTGTTTTCTTACTTGTGGTTTTTTGAGGATTTTTTAAAATCTGTCTATAAATCTGATTCCTGGCAGGTACATAAATGCATGTGTAATGTCCAAACAGAGAAAGGTTAATTGTTTTAGGTTAATATAAACATTTTATCATTCGTTAGTTCTGCAAAATTGGAAGCCATCACTAGTAAGACTTTTCTTTATATTCTTTAATAAACATTACTAGGATTTTTATGAATATTTTTATAGATGGTATTTGAAAGTCTTACGTTTCTAATAGCAGCTTGCTGCTTAACAATAGTGCATTAAAACTAGACAGACAGCAAAATTATTTTTATTAACATACACCTACACCTATCTTTAATTCTCTAAGTAATGGAATTTTTTATATTACTTACACCAACAAAAAAGAAACAGGGCATATTATGACACGTTGTGACATGCTGCAGCTCCTGGTAAGGTAGTCATAAAAAAACCCAAACAAAAACCCCAGACAAAATTAGCCATTCTGCTCTTTTACAAAACAAGCGAACAAAAATGTAATCTGCAGCTGTGAAATGGTTTGACGATTTAATTGAGAAATTGTTAACATTTCATTTGAGAGAGTGAACAAGTCTGGGACTTTCCCTTGCTGAGAAAAACTGCCCATGGACTGCAAGTAGAGATGAATCAGTATAACTTACTGCACTATACGGTATTCATCAACTACAATTTGCTCTTAACTCACTGGGAAGGCTTAGGACTTTGCATGAAGTGTTTGGGAAACTCTCCAAAGACAGAGGAATAATTCCCTCTCATTTATCAAGAGCATATATAAACCCAATCCCTTACCTTGCACAAAAAGCAGTGGTATCCAGATTGCCTGTGCATGTGTGTTTACACATCTGAGAACTTTTTAACACAAATGGCTTGAATTAGGCTTAAGAAAAATATCTGGGATTTGGGTGGGGTAGCGTGGGTTTTGGGTT
This sequence comes from Pachycephala philippinensis, assembly GCA_013397055.1. Classification (NCBI taxonomy): domain Eukaryota; kingdom Metazoa; phylum Chordata; class Aves; order Passeriformes; genus Pachycephala; species Pachycephala philippinensis. Next base: position 84,582 of record VWZT01000880.1, read on the forward strand.
TTTTATGGGTTTGTTTGCTTTTTTGTTTAAATTATTTTGAAATAGGGCCTTGGGTGCGTGCCACAGCTTTAACCAAGACAGATTTAAATGTTCTGTTAATTGATAAGTTTCCAGGGGTGGGCCTCACATTCACATCATATTTTCTGTAGTGCAACCTTGCTAAGGTTGGAGTTTTGCTCATTTTTTAGAACATCTCCTTGCCTTGGTGCCAGGGAACAGAAGTAGACTTTGAAGTCTTAGATATATTTACAGAACAGGGACACTAGGCAACAACACATTTCTTTTCCCACAAAGCCTCTCTAAACCATTTCAATTCCATTGTAAAGATATCATTCACAGCACTAAAATGGCCTTTTAGTCTTTCTGCTCATGCAGTCTTGACTTATGTCCTGAGAAGGGATCTGGCAGGCAGGGAGTAGGTTTGTGAATGAGGTACCTGTGCAGGAGGGGCCTGGAGGAACGAGGACCCCCAGCTGCTGTCACAGCCCCCTTGGTTTTGACACCCGATGTCCTCGGATGTTAGGCTCATGTTTCATATCCATGGTGTGATATTCTGTGACCTTCCTCCTGCTTTAGGACCCATCATGGACAGCAATGGGATGAGGGTGAAGAAGAGACCTGAGACTGCATTAGAAGGAAGTCTTATCTGGTTAGCTCTTGGAAAGGGGTGTGGGGCATGAATCTCAAGTCCATTGGCATCACTGGGGGTGATTTGTACTGACTAAAGGGATTTTGGAGATGAACCCTTGGATTTAAAATTATGCATATCCCTAGAGACAAGCAGATAAGCAAATGGTTATGTGCAAAACAGGTGTAGTAGTGTAACAAAAACCTACTAATTGCTGCCTATTTATGTAGTGGGTTATGTATATGCTATACCTACACATGCCACACACCTTCATGAATGTCCAGTGCTGCTCTGCCAGGTTTCTGTGAGACAGTGAGGAACATTGTGTGATCAGCTTCTGTACAGCCTGAGGTGTGCCAGAGCATGAGGAAATCTGCAGAATTGCCAGTGATGCCTGTCATGCTATGGATTTCAGAAGTCAACTGTTGTAATAAAATTTGTCTCGCTCTTGAACATCTTTAGCACTTTTGAGCCTCAGCGTATTGACTGTAAAACACAGACAGAGTTTGCTTGTCTCCTAGGAAGCAGGGTTTATTCATCTACAGATTAATATTTTGAAGCGGTAAAATGGGTTTAGAAGTGAAGAGTATAGTACTTAAATTAATACTACTAAATAATAGTCGTTAATGCCAAAAGTGCAAGAGTTCAAAATCACAGATTTTAGGTGCTATTGCAGACTAAACTATCACATAGCAAATGCAGCCTAAAAAAACCCCCTGTCACTCTCTATACAACTACTGCAAGGATTGTACACAAAAATGTGATACCAGATAATCAAATGAGATGCAGAGAAACCCCAGTTAAAAAATTCCACACAAAAATTCTGAATCTTTGTAATCTCCATGTTCTGCTTTCACTTATATATCTGCAGTTCCGCTGTCTTCAATAGTATTGTTCAATTGTAAATCAAAGGAGATTTTTTTATTAGTATTTGGTCAATGCAGTCTTCATAGGTTACGGTTTGTAATTTTCTAATTTCCAGATTTGCAGGAAAAATCTCTTTTAGGCAGAAAGACATGGTGTCTGGGGTGCCCTGTCCATCTGGCTGATTTCCCACAAGTACAGCTTCCGTAAATTTTTAAGTCCCGTGTAGCATCTTAAAAAAAAAAAGATGTTGGAAGTAAAGACTGCTCACGTGATTTTTGAGAAAATAGAGGTCAGTAATAGTCAGCTTGGGTTAAAAACAGAGCTGAGGTTCACCAGAGTAACTCAACTGCTGTTGATGTACATCATGAGTTAGATTTGGAGCCAAGCAAAGTCAGTGGTCATCTCTCAGCCTAGGTAGGAGGCACAGAAATAGCTGAGACACATGGGCAGTCAGTGAAGAACTCTACAAAGGCATCAGTAAATACCAGATGGTATATTATGAATGTTGAAGAGTAAATTAAATTGGGATAATTTTTTCATTTCATCTTATTATGGGAAAGTTATTTCAAAGGGTTCTGCTGTCTTTGAAGAAATGTACTAATTTTAGATCCTGAATGTTTTTCCCTTGAACTGTGAGCAGTTGGCCTTGAGTGGCAGCGGAAATGGTAAAGGGCAGCAGCCAAAGATGCTGGAAAACAGCTGAAGTCTAATTTTTCTGAGCAAAAATACAGCTGCAAAATTGCAGTGTGTTACACATAGAGTGATTTGAGCCAGATCCTCAAGATGCAAATCAGTCTTCATCTGTTACTGCAGTGCTGTTCCTCTGAGTTACACCATTGTACAATGTCTAGGAAAAAAATAGTCAAAACATCTTTTCTCTATCGTTTTTTTTCCCCCACCTGAAAATCAAGATGCTGAGTCTTCTTTAATTTTACAAAAATTGCCAGTGTCATTGCCAGTACTCTCACAATTGCACCATTGTGATTACATAAAGAAGCAGACCTGTTCATGCTGTCTCATTCTAAATGATCTTCCTTGATTTTTTTTGGACTTGTAGGATACTCTCCACCACTGCAGTTGCTGTTGCAAAAATGTCAGATAATCTACAGGGGCTCATCTTCCTTACAGCTGAACGGTTGGTCATCTGGACGTAAAAAACAAGATCATCCGAATGTAAAAGAATAATTTAGAATTTTATAATGTAGTTTAATGGACACATACATTCCATGGAGTCCTGAAAATAAGCAGAGAAAAGGATAGTAGTAATGCAAAAAAAACCTAGCTCAAGACTTAAATTGTTCACTGATTAGTGTTCAGCTGTTGAAGCTGCTGCTGCCAGTGAAGATAATTAACTTCTAGGACCAAGGAACCCAGGTTTTTAATTCAGGACAGGAAATCAGAGATGCAATGACATCTGTGAGCATATTTGAGAATAGAACTTTGCCAGTAAATGGCCTCTATATTCCTAGTTCTCTAGGAAGAACTGGATAGGGGATTCTGTGATGAGACTCTTTCATACTGTAATATATTCTTAACATTTTAGAATCAACTTCCCATCTTTTAATTAAATATTCATCAGGAAAAGATTCTTGGCTCCAGAACAGAATCTGTTCAAAACCAGAGAAAGGGATCTTTAGGTTGGTTTACTTGCCTCGGTTTGTCTCTTTTCAAAACAGAGACAAACAAACAGTTTGTCTCAGTATAGAATGGATTTTTTTCTTTTAATAGTAATCTTTAAGTTTAAAAATGTGAAAGTTTCTTAGCCAACTCTTCTCAAGAAAAACTAAATTAGATGATACCTGTGAAACTGGAAGAAATGGTCTTATAACTTGATTCTTTAGATGTTAGAGTAGGTTTTAGACACCAGTCTGATTTTTGAGACAAAATTAATTCACTTGCAATAACAACAAAATAAATACAGTTCTGTAATCTCAGAGAAATGAACCTATGGTCAATCAACATCAGTTACAAGTTTGAAAGTATGGCAGGCTACTTCCAGCCATGCATGGTCACTGGACGTTACCAATGTGCATTCCAGCTTGATGCAATGGTGCCAGCTGGTGCCAACAGCTTTGGATAAATGCAAACAAACGGGAATATTTATTAATCAGAAAATCAGGTGTTACCCTGTTGTCCCTGGGGGAATAAGAAGCAAATAGTGCTGAGGAAAGCAGTAACTCCTCTTTGATATAAAATCAAGCCTTTCTATTTGAGGGCATAATTACTTTGTTGTTGATGTTAAAAGCTGTGAAAAACTGCAGTGCTATATATGAAAACTTCCCAAGTATTAGTCTTTTCACGCTGAATAATCAAAAATTCACAGTTCTAGCTGGTTTTCTCCTGGAGTAGGATTCAGACGGGATTTATTAGCTCTCTGTGCTGGCTCTTTCTCTCCATCTTTTAAGACACTGTGCGACAACCTTCTGTCCCCATACATGCATGTACACACCAAGGGTCAAAATATAATTTCTAGGAAGAGCCGATGGAGAATACCATCTCCCTTAGCAAATAATAATAAAAAATAATTCTCAGGTTTAGAAAACAACAATTCTATCTATTCAGGAAAAATACTATTCATATGTATTTGAATCACTAATGAACATAATGTACTGTAACAATACGAAGAATGACAATGCAAATAGAACTAGGAAAAGGAAAAATTAAAACATTTTTTAATACAGACATTTAGGACAAGAATACACTTTCTACTGACTTTTTTATATTTTTAATAAATTATTTTTANAAACCCCACACCAAATGAAATAGAAAAAATGTTGAATCCTGCTATGTGAGTGATAAGGCATATCACAGAGTAAAATTCCTTTCTCTTTCTGTTTTTTTTTCTAGTTTGCCACACTCTGATTTAGATGTGCTCTCTTTATGACAAATCATTTGTCAACATTCTCTTGAAAATTTCTGTGTGAGAAATTAAGCCATACTGCTGTAGCAAACTGCTTTGTTGCCTCTGCAGCTGCCAGCTTTTCTGTCTTCTTGCTCTTCTTAACAACAAAATATATTTCAAGGTTTTTTTGGTTCAAGAGGTTGTGCCAGAATGATTTTAGTGATCTTCTGTGTTTACATTTGGCATCTGTTTTAACAGCATAGCCTGAGTTTTTCCCACAGATTTTAATAAACGTTCACTTTTTTGAACACAGTGCTAATTTATGTAATACAACATCTTTGGTTACTTCTCAAGGAGATTTTTAATCTAACGGAGTTTCTCTATGTAACCTTGGCTTTCTGGCACGCCTGAGAAGTATGGATGCTGCGTGGGGGAGAAGTGGCTGCACAGGCTGCTTCCCCTGCCAAAAATTTGTATTTCAGACACTGACGTGAAAAATATCTGTGCAGCAGATGACAATAAGAACTTTGCCAATTATTAAGGCACCTTAAATCTTGTCTTTTCTCATTTCATAAAATATGAAGTGTTTTCTATATGGGATGTGTCAGGACTCACTGGCAACATTGCAGTCACTGAAGTACTGAACATCCAACTCAGGAATTAATTTATCCAAATAATTAGCTCACTTCTTTCCAGCGCTTTTGTTTCAGACCATTAGACATCAAATGCTAGTCAGTACCATGTTCACAATAAATGTAAGGCAAAAAATGTCTTTAAATTTCAAATGTTTTATGGTATGATAGCTATCCAACCTGCCTGGATATAGTCTTCTGTTCTAAAATTATCCTGGAGATGTGTTTCACACAAACGTTTCCATGTCAGCAGCTCTTGATGTTACTTCTGCACTATGTGTGTAATGAAATCCAAGTTCTGCTGCTCTAAAGATGTTTCCTCAGTCTAGTCTGTGTGTATGGAGACTTGATTTCAGAGGGGAAGGGGGATTTTTCGCAGTTCAGTATGAAAGATTATGTAGTTTTCTTGCTGTTTCTAGACTTTTGTTTCAGCTCATTTGTTTGGGGTTTTTTTTCAACTTCAAGCATACAATTTAGCTTAAATTTAACACATTTAGCACAAGATCAGATAAAGTCCAGATTTTTTTCCTGAAGGGAAATTTAAACTGTGCTTTTCCCCTGAATTTTCCACTTTGACCTTTCCCAAAGGGGGGCCATCTCTTTCCTTTTTCCCCATGCAGCTCTGCCATATCAGTGTCTGCAGTTCTATCATACCAGTGATTCCCCCAGAACCTGGAAATACATTGTCAATGGGAAACTCTGGGGTCTTGTGCTATGGGTTGTTTGCTAGAATGTGAACACAAAATTTTCAGAGAGGTCAAGGAGAACATTTACAAAGAAACCTCTAGAACCCTGCCACAAAAGCTGGCCTGTTCCCATGTTTCAAAGCTCTTCTTTAAACATCCTTTGAATTTCTCAAAAGAATAGGCAAATGGGCACCTGCCTCCATGTGACAAGCCTCTCATTCTGCTGACACAGACACCATAATGGCTTTCTAGTTTGCTTTCTTTAAAACTACTTTCTTCCTTAAATTTCAAGTGTAAAAGGTGGCCTGAGATAATGCTGTCTGTAGGCAGGAAAAGCCTCAAGTATCAGACTAAGCTGACTAAGCAGACTAAGCTGAATGGAGGATCTCTTTTTAAAATTTGGTGGTGAATTTTTGGTGAATATCTAAGAGTGTTTTATTTAGCCTCTTCTTTTGTGTGTCAGATGAATGAAGTGGAGGCTGTACATTGAAAAAAAGAAGAAAACAGTAATTTTTTACCAGCCCAGATTAGAATATTTCTAGATGTATACAAAAAGAAAATGGAAATCACGGGGACTTATAAAGCATCCCCAGTTCATTCCTTACATATAATATGACCTAGATTCTTAGCAGCAAAAGTGCATTTTGGAAGCAATATTTTTGTTTTGACATCCATCCCCACCTAGTGTCTGTGACTGTTACTAGCAAAATAATTCATCTCTATTTCCTCCTTCTGATTCCTTTTATCTCCCCTATTTCCAGCAGAGCACAGGAAAAAAAAAAATGCTTTTTGCATAGCAGTGACTTTCCTCTGCTGATAAATAAGGCCTTTTTTTAAGAAACTGCAGTTTTCTTGGACTTCTGTGGGAAATACACAAATATTCCTTTTTCTCTACCCTACAGGAATTAACCGATCTATCTACTGAACAAAAAAAGAATCTCTATGAATGAAATCAATTAAGGTTAGGTAATGCTTGTCCTCAGCCTCTTGCAACTTCTAATACTATGAATCTTGAGTAATATAACTTTTCAGTAGGTTTCACATCTGTATTTTGTATTTGTACACTTACTAGCAAATGAACTGGCATCAAATATTTTCATCTCCTTGTATTTTTCCTTTTGATTTAGAGATGCATGTAAAAGTCATAATTAACATTTTTATTAATACATTGGAGTCTAATGAAAATTTAAGACAAAATAAAAGTGTTTTAAAAATCTTATACATTTGAAAACCTTTGTACCAAGGAAGGTAAAAGCAAATTTGCATAGCTCGGTGTCTGAAAATACAGCCCATCTTTAAAGTAAATAACCAGACTGTTAAACTGTCCAAAATAGGGAAGAGAAAGTTAGTTATTCCAAAGAAAAGAAATAGTAGATCAATAACCAATAAAGTATTATAATTTATGATGCTTTTTGATGGATATTTAATGTCAAAAGTTTATATATACAAAATTGCATTATGGAACTAGATTGCAATATTAGAAATAAAATAACATTAAAAGCCAGTGGGACTGAGTGTTGATTGGTTTTGGTCGTTGTTTTTAAAGATTTCTATCCTAGAAAGATGTCTGTCTATCCTTTGCAAAATATTTCAATTTTATTCCTATTTTTTTAGGGGAGAAAAAAAGAAAGGATTGCTTGTTCTGTATTTATATACATGCATGATACAGCTTTTTCTAGGATTATTGTTAGGTATAGACAATCTGTCTTGTACATTGGAGCAGTATAATCGTCTAGAAAACTCAAGAAATCATACCTCAGTCTAGAGAAGACAGCATCAAATGGCCTAAAATGTGAATAATGTTTATTGTTCTTAGTCGTTTTGGGTGACTGTGTGCAGCTTCTATAAAGATATTAACCTTTCAGAATATTTTCTTTTTTTTTTTTTTTTATTGTGCTAAGTCTATCTCTGCCCTCAGTTTCAGTACTCAGCTCATTTCACAAGCTCCACCATTTTAGTATAAACATTTACTAGAACAGTTCATTGGAAGCCATAGCCATATGCTACATTTCAAGTCTCTGTTTTTCAATTAAATGGCAGCTGTGTACTCCATTTGGGCCTTCTGGGGCTTGGAATATGCACTGTAAATTTCACTTCATATGCACTCTAAAATTCATTTTTCCATGATAGCTTTCTTGTAATTACTCTACAGGTGCTGCTCCTGTGGTCTCGTAAGATTTGCTTTCAAGCATTTTTAAGAGTTGTTATGAAATGTGGGAAAGTTAAATTAAATTGTCAATGAAATATTTAAACTTTCTTGCCATCAGGGTAAAGGGCAACCATTGTACCTCTTGACTGATGTGACCCCAAAATAATGTGAGATATTTACAAAATACATCAAAAATCTAAGCAGTGGGAAAGAATGAGAAAACTCTTCGTAAATGCAAAAGAAAATATGCATATGAAAATATTTGGCAATTATTGTCCTTAAGACATTCTGAGTAAATATGAACTCCAGGGAGAGAATAATTATTGTTTTTATTCCTTGGTTACATTACGTCTTCATCAAAAGAGAAATAACAGTGGCGATAATAGCTCAGTGAAGGATTGTTTTTATATGAAGTTGTTGTGAAGTCTTAAAGTCCAGGAAAATTTTCTCGACAAAACTGCCTGAAAAAGTAAAATCCACAACCAAAAGAGATTGAAGGACTGAATTGCCACAGAAATTCCATATTTTGTCAAAACCTTTCATTATGGTAGAAAAATGTGCAAGATTCTTGCAATATAGTTTGCAATAGAACAGCTTTACTATTCACAAGATTGTCTTTTCTGGCTGAATGGAGTTAACTTACCCTGCACACCCCCCAGTTTCTCATAAATTTTACTTACAACTCTAATTTAGTAATGGTGTGACCTTTATTTCACCATAGGTGCAGTCAATTTGTGAAGAAGGAACTAGCTGAGCATGGTAAAATAAAGAGAGGGATGGGCTTTTTAATATGCCTGAAACAGTATAATAGTGTGAAAGAACTCAAACTTGGGTGAAACATAGAGCTTACTGTTAGAGAATAATATTGACAATCAAATCTAAAACTTTCGCGTTTTGTGTAATTTACACTGAAAGGGAATATCTAAAAACATTGTGGCTTTTGGAGAAGAGTGTAATCCCTTTTATTTTTAAAACACTGGAAATATGAATTTCCAGTTCTGCTTTATCTCCTCTCTACCCACTGATCTTCCAGTAGCATTTAAAATATGACCAGCATCAATCTCCTGGCATGACTCTGAAAGCTCATCTTCTTGCATTTTATTATAAGGAATATCCATAACATAGGAGTGAAGTTCTGTATGAGCAAGGTGTAAACAGATTCTAAGAAGCCTGCAGAGATTTTCTTTACACCCAGGGAAGGACAAGCAAAAGAGGCCATGTGTTTATAGCAGCCTGCAAGGTTTTGGAGCACCCTTCTTCAGGATACTTTAGTGATCAATAGCAAGATTTGCACCCCTTAAAATGGCATGTAGCTAGATTTCACGTTTACACTCTTACAGAGATCATCTATATGGCATATATTGGAATGCAATCATCCACTTCTGAAACAAGGAATAAGACGACCTGAAGTTTAGTAGAATGCAGCACTCTTTCAAAGATTTCAGACCATATTCTTCCAAGACACAAGCACATACTTACTAGTGCTTGTAGTAGTTTTAAAAAAATTAGTAAGCTGGTGTGGTGACTATGGATGCTAAAAAGCTCTAGCAGAGAAAGTTTTCAGCTCTCAGCAGCAGTTCGTGACAGCTCTGTTCTTCCTCATGCGAAACTATGCAAAACATGATAAAGTTTTCTGTAAACAGACTTTGCTAATCTTGCACCTGCGAATATAATTAGAATTGCTGTGATACCGACTAGAGAAATGAATGATGTGTGAATTGACCAATCACTCTGGTAGGTAGTTAGCTAGCAGTCCAATACCTCTTGCGATTTAGGAAAACACTAAAAGAACTAAACAGATAAAACCCCGTCTTTTATTAATTAAATAATTCATTCCTTTCTGCTGACCACACTCGTGTCTCTGAGTCATTCATTGCCCTCCGGCAGCGCCGACGGCGACAGGTGACCACAGCATGACAAAGATGTTCAGTTGCTTGCACCGTGCTGTCCATTGTTAACACTGTGTTCTTTCTGAATTACTCTGGATTTGAGCTATTGAAACCTGCAATTCTCATCAGGGAGTGAATAATTATCACCCATAGCACTCATTGCCAATACCATTTCTATTTGAATCCTAAATGTTTGTTTTAAGTAATTGTATTAAGATGCTGGGTCTCATTTAATTTTTGCAATCCTTTAATTTGTTATCCTTGAGAATTCACAGATTAACATGGTTAAATACCTATTTTGAAAGCTGTATCTTTCCTATCTTTGTTTCAACCACGCTCTAAGTAGTGTTTATCCTTTCTTACATTATCAGACAGTATGAATATTTTTTTCTCTGTTGCAGATGATAAGTTTTCATTTGACTTTATATGTTGTCAGTGACCTTAATGAAATTAAAATTATACTTAAAGAAGGAGAAGTTTACCTTTTTTACACTGTCAATATTCACAAGTCAAGGAACAAAAACCCATAACATTTTTTAGCCCCGATGGCCTCAAAAGTAACACATGAAACAAACAAACAAAAAAAAGAAATTGTGTAATATCTGCAATAACCAAACTACTTGAAAGAGACTTCTGTATTCTTTCATTTTATGTAAGCCTACTTGAAAAGAGAATGAAATTCACATCCTTATTAATAAATATGAGTAAGCAATGAAAGGAAAGCTAAGAAGAACCTTTTGGCTTCCAAATGTGTGTACCGGTATAGAAGGAGGAAGTGGTCTGGTTTGTTTTTTTCTCTCAGGAATGCAGTAGTATCTGAGGTGCTCTGGGACATGCTGCCTGACTCCAGCTAGCATCCAATAAGGAGAAAATGACACAGACCTGTCAGTCATTTAAAGAAGCGATGATAGACCTGATGACAGATTCACATGACAATGAAGCTCTTCAGCAGCCTCAGCAGTGATTTTCCTTTAAATAGCTCTAATTGAGAAGACTGACAAATTTCAGTAAAATCTCAAGATCTTGGGTTTTTAATGAGAGAGGCAATATTTATTCGTGGGAGAACAATGTTGTTACATGGACTCTGACTTGTTCAGCTTTCATCATACAATGAGATACGTGATATAAGAGATTTGTAGTTTTTCTCAGATGCGCAATTTAGCTAACTTTAAGAAAAGAGCTCATTAAAATCAGTAGCTCAAAGAATTATGTGGCAGCTATAACAGAACCAGTTTTCTTTGATACCACTCTTACATTGAAACCTCTTCAATTCAACTCCAAGATGGTGCGGAAAAAGATTAGAATTGTGTTTTCCCAGTCAGCATTTTAAGTTCTCCCACCTAAAATGGTCAGGGTACCAGAGACTGTTTTTGCTAAAACTAAAAGTTGAGCAAAGACGTAACTTTTTTCAGAACTTCAAGTGTAACAAAGATCTAAATGAAAATAGACATATTATTACCGACAAAATTTAGACATCCATAAAATCTCTTTCCATGATGCACTCAGTAACATATGGAAAATTGAATGGGACTTAAGTTGCACTGATATAACCAAAGTAATTTTAAAAATCAGAATTTTAAAAAAAAATTAAAAATCAGACCTGTGGCCTGCACAGCCTTTCTGTATAATGCAAGAGCAAGTGGCTTAACAGGAAGAGTTGCAATTACAGTGTATTTGTGGTGTAAATGTAACTGATAGAGTAGCACTCCAAAACGAACATAGCAATGTATGACATGGTGGGCATTTTCAGTAGAGATGATGTCTTATTGCTTTAGGCATTATGTAGCTGTTATGTATTTTTAGATTTCCAGAATGAAATATTCTAGTGGTCACTAATTGAGTCTTTTCAAAGTGCCTTCTGAAAGGTTAATGTATTGCTGCTGGTATCGCTTGTCAACTTGAATTTTGAAGAATGAGATATTATATATGAGAGTAGAGTTTTTTAGTTACCTGAATATTGGCAAACCATGGGAGTTGTCCACCTGTACAATTCAGATTGATATACAGAATTAAAGGATTATATGTTGAATATTTCTGCTAGAAAAAAAAGAAGAAATATTCCCTTGCAGCTGAGAATGAAACAAAAATATGACACTATATATGAATTATATATTGTGTCCTGGGAGGTTAATTTAAGATTTTTTTATTATTTTCATTGTGATGATAATAATTAAATTACAGGTTAAATTTTAAATAGTAGGTGGAAATGAACACATGCATAAAAATAAATGAAAAACCATAAAATGTATATGCTACGAGAGAAATATAGCATATCTGTATCTATGGGAGAAAAATACTCTGTTAGGTCATTCAGCTTGACAGAATAATTCGGGACTGTTCCAAGCCTTCCCCAAATATTGTGGAATATAATGTATAACATCTTCTTGGTCTAATTTTAGAGTTCTGAAAAATACGTATGGTGGCCGTCATGTTCTCTCGCACGTGCCTTTGTATTGCAGAAAAGGTGAAAGCTGAAAGGCAGGACAAAAGGCATTCCACTTTGGATGTAGGATCGTTGCTACTGCAGCAACACCACCCCTTGCTCCAGCTTTGATTGACTCAGTTCACATGTTTGCAAGAGTGAGTTCCTGCAGGGACTGATGTACGTAAAGCCACTCAAGACTTTGTGAACTGAGCTGAGGGTGTTCTGTGTCAGTCACCACACATAACCATTCACCCCAGTGCTTAGAAGAAAAAAAATATCCTGTGGTACAGCTGCCTCTAATGTGGACAATAAGAAGGGTTGCAGTTTTTCTTTCTTTCTGGTCATTAAAAGCAAGATTTCCATCTACTGAAGAATTTAATTGGAACAAAAGAATAGCAAACAAAACCACTGAATAATTACACATGACTTTAAGTTGGATCAAGACTTCTTGCTATTTGTTAAATTTCTTCTCAGCAGGAAATCTTTTTGTTATTTAATATGTTTTTCGAAGTTGTTTTTTACCTGTTATATCTAACTGGAAGCAAACTGCAATACCTCCCTCTAGCATCTGTTTCTTCTTTTGTGCAAAATTGCAAAATTAATTACTTTCATTTTATTGCTTATTGTAGTTGTTTTCTATATGATGGTGACTCTGCAATCAATGGGAATTCTGCCACTGACCATTCTTGAAATGTTCTTAAGCTGTGGTATGTTCTACAGCTTTATGAATAGTACAATGTCCCAGTGCTTGGCAAAAATACTAAGCACAATTAGAATGCTTAGATGTTTAGAGATTTTTTGAATGTTTAATTTGTGTGTACGTGTGATCCAAAATGAATGGTTTCTGCCTGGACAAAAATTTGCTTGTGCAGTGTGTCTGGAAATATCACTAAATATAGAAGGTATAAAACAAAGCAATAATTCAATGTCAGGGCTACTGAAGGTTATTGCCCATTAGTATGTTCCCCAACCAGAACGATGTCAAATTAATCTCCAGAATGTGACCATGTTTACATTAGTCTATGCAACTTGTTCACTGTACTGCATTGTTACATGACTAAATTTGCAAACATTTAGGCGTATCACAAAACACAGCTAGTTATGTTGATCAAAGACTAAGGAATTAAAATTCTGTACCTCCATTTTCTAAATATCCTGGCTTTGTTCAGGGAAACTCATGATTTAACAATATCCAACACTGCGTTAGACAAAATGGCATGAAATTATTATAGTGTATTTTTCATATTATGATTCATCAGTTGTGAGCTATACCTTGTCATATGCCATATAACCACGTGATTTCAAAATACAAAGGAGCAGAGTACAGTTGCCAGCCTATCAAACTGCAGTTTTGGTAAAAATTTCCATAAATACTACTGCATCGAAGCCATTTCTTTTCTCTCCCTGTAATTATGCTTTATCACTTAAAACATACACTGTTACATCTCAGAGGTCAATTTCTGCAAGTTGAGTAGCTAATACTGAAAGAAGGAGTTTCAAACATATCACTGTTTAAGTGCATACAGGTATCTAATCAGGTTTATGACAACATTAACAGTCTCTCTCCCATCACATAGAGAATTGGCAAAATGTGATTAAAATTTGGAAATTAGGATAATTCAACTGGATTGATGAAAAATAAAGGATTAGGACTGAGGGGCTTTTTTGTGTCTGTGTTGGATGAAGCCTGCTTTTAATTAGATTGATACTAACTTGACATAATTATGCTGTATACAGTTAGCATCAAAAAAGACCCCTGAGCAGAAACTGGCACTAGAACAATGACTTTTGCTAACAAGGGAAGAGAAATGGATACCAGTTGATGTTTGTGCAATTTAACAGAATACCACAGTAACTATCAAGTATCAAGTAGTTTCCAAACAAGTTTTCACTAGCTGTGCTATGACCACACACATTCTTGTATGGACATTTTCCACTAGTCATCTTCACATTCTACTTAGTTAGAAATTTCTTCAAAATTGAATTCACTCACTGAAATATTAACTTTCCATATTAAATTAAAAAATAAAACCAAAACCCCTGACACACATCTATTTTTTCTCTTTCAGTTTTGAAAAGAATAAATTAAATTTCCCAGAGAGATAAATTAATCCACAGGAAATGTATAGTTCAAAAATTAAGTCGTGAAAATACTCTTCTGGTTAACAAGACAGCACGTTTTGTGCCAGTTTCATTATGCTGAATGAGATTATTTCAAAACTCCCTAATGATTTAGGATCCAAAATCAGCTGTATAAATTTTGTTACATAAAAAATATTCATATTTTTGTTTATAAAGTGAAGACGTTTTGAATAACACGGAGAAAACATATTAGAATTACAAAGCTGTTTCAATGTGTGTTTAGTTGATATTTAATCCACATGTTTAGCTCATGAGAGTTGTTTTAAAGTGGTTTCTAGAATATTAATCTCTTCATAAGGTACACTGAGTTGTTTGTTGAGTTCCACCCCTGGATATCTAGTTCATTTGTCAAGCTTTCTCTGGCTGCTCCATACAAAATAAATTAATTGCTTCTTTTAAATAATTGACTTGCACATTTACTTATAAATTGCTTTATTTCTTCCCAAGGAAGTAAGTGAAGTGATTGCTTTATTGATGGTGACAAAAACAAAATGCAAATTATCTCACTTGCAAAACATAACTTAAAAGTTCTTGAGTGAGGCATCTGGGCATTCTATGACCAATTAAAGAAAATTAGAAAAAGAAAAAGGAAAAGGAAAACTGCTGCAAAGAACACTTGAAAGCCTGACTCCAGGTTGGGTGCAAAGCAGTGCTTCCCAGACAAACTGTCTCTCTCTGTCTTTCTTGATTGCATATGGAGTCTAAGTTGGAAACATCCAACTTTGCAAACAAAGCTCAATGCTGTTAATTTCCTATATCACATTTTGCTCTTGTGCTTTGGTATGTCTCTAACTGAAGTCTATATTTAGGTAACTAGTAGTAAGTCTCATTAAAAATTAATTATACATATGTAGTGTTTTTTAGATTCCAGGTAGGTTTGATTCTTTTAATTGTTTAAATGCAAATAAAGGCGTTCTCTGCATTGGAATATTACTAATAAAAGCTAATCAAGTAGCTCAGGTATGGGCTCACTGAGGAACTTCTTGCTGGGTTTCTCTCATTGCTGGTTCAGCTGCAGTGAACAGGGGGACTGCACAGTGGTGGGCCTCAAGATGTAGATGGCACAATAGAAGAATGTAGAAGTTTCCCCACTTCCCTTCATACTCACTGGTCTGTCCTGTAAGAACAAATCCCTTCCAGATATCACCTTTCTTTCCTCTTTAGCTTCTAGCCTGTTTTACAGGAGAAAAAAGAAATCCCGCGTGTTGGGGATATTTGGTCACACCAAGTATAAGCAGATGTATTTGGAACACTGTGAACATATTTGGGAAAGGCTTCTTGCTGTGTAAAGCCAGTTTTAGTTCTCGGATCCAGACAGATGAGCAACTTGTGTTCAGAGTCTTGGTCAGCACTTGGTTGTAAAGTAGCCCGTGACATTAAATAAACACTTTGATAGCAATAATTTGGTATATTTCTAGCCATCTAAAAGTCACATATCAAACCTAAAAGCTGCATGTCAAGAATTCTTCAGTCATCATTGAAGGGATAATGAAACACGTAATGGCAAAGATCATCCTGAAATGTATGCCGAAACACATGTATGACATGAAGATGATTAGCGACAGCCCACATAGCATCACTAAACACAAATTATGCCTGATTAACCCAGTGGCCTTCTGTGATGGAGTACAACTACATCAGTGAACAAGGGAAGTGCTTGGATGTCATCTACCCAGACTTCTCTAAGTCCTTTTATGTGGTGTCCCGTAACATTCTTGTTATTATATTGGGAAAATAGAGATTTGGTGGATGGACCATTAGATGGATAAAAAATTGGCTGGATGGTTGCATCCAAAGAGTAGTAGTCAATGGCTCAGTGTCCAAGTGGAAAAACAGTATAATGAGTGGTGTCCCTCAAGACCCTGTACTGGAACCAATTTAGCAGTTTTATCAACAACATAGACAGTGGGATTGAGTGCATACTCAGAAAGTTTGCAGGCAACATCGAGCTAAGTGGTGCTCTTGATACTCTTGAGGGAAGGATGACATCCAGAGGGACCTTTCCAGGCTGGTTCCATATGAACCTCATGAAGTTCAACAAGGAGAAGTGCAATATCCTGCACCCAGGTCAGGACAAACCTCAGTATCAATACAGGTGATGATACTTATTGATGAATAGATTGAGAGCAGCCCTGTAGAGAAGGACTTGGAGATACTGGTGAATGGTAAATTTGACGTGATCTGGCAATGTGCACTTGTAGCCCAGAAAGCCAGCTGTATCCCCATCTGCATCAAAAAGAAGTGTGGCCAGCAGGTTGAAGGACATGATTCTCTCCCCCTGCTCTCATGAGACCATACCTGTTTCCAGCTCTAGGACCCCCGACATAAGAACATGGACCTCTTGCAGTGAGTCCAGAGGAGGGCCATGAAGACAATCAGGGATCTGGAGCACCTCTTCTATTAGGAAAGGCTGAGAGAATTGAGGTTCCTCAGCCTGAAGAAGAGAAGGCTCCAGGGAGATGGTATTTCAGCCTTTCAGTATATAAAAGGGGCCTATAAGAAAGATGGAGAAAGACTTTCTACAAGGTCTTGTATTGACAGGACAAGGGACAGTGATTTTAAACTGAGAGTAGTTTTAGATTGAATATAAGAAACCCAAACCCACATTTGAAGTCATATTTGAATATTTTGGAATAATTTGCTAATTTTTATTCAAAATTTGGTTTATCTTGCATTCAGATATCACTTTGGGGAAAAAAAAAACCAAAGTTAGCTTCTTGTAACTATTCCTCTGGTCTAAGACTGGCATCTGGTGGTAAGCTTCATGCAGAAGATAAACCTCAGGAAACAGACGTCTTTCTTGTTTTGGTTGTCTTACAGCTGACAGGATCTGCAGCGTTTAGTTCATTATTTGTGAATGTAGCAACACCGTCCTGTAGAGAAATCACAGTTGTTTGTGCTGTGTCTAGTGTGGAGCAGATTTCCTTCTTCAGATTCAATTTATAAATATATTTCTTTAAGTTAATGGAGTGTGATGTTAAATTGAGTAGTGATTTTGCACTGCAGTTCAAGAGTGCTTTCTCAGCCTTAGCCAGGATGCATTTTTTCACTGAAAATATCTTGTCAACAGGTGCAATAGTGCTTGAAAATGCCAACAGATTTTCAATGTATGGTCTGACATTTTCAGAGTGCCCATGTCCAGTAATTATGTCTAATGGAACCTTGCTTCAAGGTGAAGTTAATCTCACCTGAGTATATTATGTCTCAAAATCAGATACAGAGTATTGCAATTTAAAAATGTGAATTTTTCTTTGTTGACTGTCAACTGACCAGCTCAAATGGAGACTCTCGCGTTGTTAGACACATGGGCAGGAAAGCTGTCTTAGGCATGTATTTTTGAAACCTGTCTGTGTGTGGTGGGAGTCAAGTGGGGACCCATCGGCTCACTAGAGCTGCCCACTGCAAAAGGGCTTGGGTCCCATCAGTGAAAGTTTTGGGTGGTGTGATTGTGACTCCCAGAGTTTTAGACTCCTAAATGGTCAAACAAAAACATTTCCTTAACGATGGAAAGACTGAAGTATTGAATATCTTCTTTGCCTTAGTCTTAACATGGAAAAACAGCCTTCAGGAGGCTTAGGCCCCTGAGGGTGTAAACACATGGTCGGGAATATAATTCGGTAGTGCAGCTCCTTACTTTGCAAAGAATACTTTCCATTGTGTGTGATTTCATTTATGTGTTTCTTTTGTAAGCCATAAACAAAACTAAGTGTTTGTATTTCTATGTTCTATTACTCTAGTTGTTGAAGTCTGCTTATGTTAAATTACAAGCCTGCCATAAACTATATTGTGAACATTTTGAATACCCACCTCCAGCCTTCTCCCTCTATCCCAGGACAGAATTGTCCCTTTTCCCATTTATTTTAATGAAATGTGTAGTGCTTAATCGAAATAACACAATTAAATCTGTAGTGGTGTCCTGGTTTTAGAGACAAAATTTTCAGGAGGAGACGCTCTGGAATGAGCGCCTCCTTCCAAGGGAAAGGGGCCTCCCCCTTTCCTCCACCAAAGGGGAAAAATTAACAAAAGTAATGAAAGTGGAAGAAAAAAAACCCTGAACTATTTATTAACACAAAACACAACTGAGAGAACAAAAAGGGGAAAAAAAGAAAGGATGCCCGGGAGGAGCCGGTAACTGGTCGTCTCCGCCCCCCCAGTCTCCGGGAAGGGGAGTCCACACAGTAGGCAGCCGGAGAAGGGCAGATAGAAACCTTTTAACTGTTCTTCGGTGCCGATTCTCCTCCTCACAGCAGGCGATGCCGGTGGATCTCTGTGTCCCTTCGCTCGCCGGCCTGGTCTTCCTCGGGGTTCGGACCAGCGGGGCCACCCCGCAGGCCCACCGGGGCCACCCCACAGGCCCCCCGGGCAGGAGGTAAGGGAAGGAAAGCAGGGAGGTCAGGGGAAGAAAAAGGGGAAAACAAACAAAACCTTTTCTAAGCCTCGGGAACAACCAAAGACCCAAAAGAGAGAGAGAGAGCAGCGCAGCGGTGCCAGTGCACTCCCTCCCCAAGCCTGGCTCAGAGCCGTTGCCCGGGGCGTTGGGCGGAGCCGTTGAACTGCCCTGCACCTGGGGCCTCGCGGCTCCAGCCCCGCCCCCGGGCCCACCTTAAACATACAGGCACTGGGGGCACTAAGCAGATGGTTATAGAATAAAGGAGCCTCATAACATCACCGCAGGACAAGTGGTTTTTCTAATTGTTTTTTGTTCCCTGTAGAACTGAGTAAGTGAGATTTTTCCTAGATTTACTTATACTCTCCCCTCATTTTGGAATTTATCCAGCTTTAACACTGAGGCAATATTTTATGCATAGACATGATTTAGTAATCTGTAGGAACAGAAGCCTTATTCATAAGTGCGAACATATCATCAATGTTAATAAAGGCATGGCCAGGTGAATATCAGTGATCATTTTACAGTGGTTTAAGTAACTGGCTTACATCTGCTAGTTATCACCTCTCAGTCAGCATTTTGATGCCTTCTTATTGGATCCTATACATGGTCATGCTTACAGTCCTGTTCTGTTAAAGGTAAAGTAAACCTAGATTGATTTTACCCTCCTTGATGACAGATAAAATATTTCATTTGAAGAAGAGGTAAAACATTAAGTGCTGCATGGTAATGCGTAAGTGAAGGGTAATGAGGTAAGGCCAAGTGCCTCTGAATAGCAAATCATACATAAATTCAAAGATAAAGCTTCTGAGGTCCTTTAAACTTGTCTCAATATTAGATAAAGTCTAGGAACATAGAACTCTCAAAAATGAAACTCCTGACAAAACTTCCAGTGATTAAAGTCAAATTGGGGCACTGTGGCTCCAAGCAAGTGGTGGCTCTGAGGAGACTGGTCACGAGCTCAAAGAGGGGGAAATGTCACAGGGGCAACGCATTACTTTATAATAGCTATTCAAGGGATTATATCCAGACTTACGAGGTTTTCAACAGGTACACAAATTAAAATTTTACAAAAATATCTTTGACTATAAAACCCTTTCCTCTGAAAACAGTCTCAAAGGCTTGAGTGCACACATTTGCCATGGCTAGTTTCATTCATAAAGGGCAGGACATCAGTTAAATAGCCTTCATAAGCTTTCATTTTGTCAAGATCCCCCTCCTCCTGGCCTCCTCCCTCCCCCACCCTCTGCCCCTCCTACTCTCATCCCCCTCCAAAGAATATAAGCAAAGATCAAATTGGTTCTTGTCAGGTGAAGAAGGTAAAAGTGAGGCTGAAGGGAAAACTATAATAAAAGCTGCACGTGAGATCAAAGTAGGTGCCTGGCTCTGGGATAAGAAGCTGTCTCTTCAATGTGGGTATCTAGGCTCCCTGCATACTGGTGAAAGCACTTTAGATGTTTTAATCTAAGCAGTGAGTACCCCGAGGTTGCTAATGTCACATGCAAACTGCAATGCATGTTTCCAAAGTAATTAATAATTATAATAATAACTGTTTGTTT
This sequence comes from Pachycephala philippinensis, assembly GCA_013397055.1. Lineage (NCBI taxonomy): Eukaryota > Metazoa > Chordata > Aves > Passeriformes > Pachycephala > Pachycephala philippinensis. Next base: position 104,788 of record VWZT01000880.1, read on the forward strand.
GACTGCTTTAAAAATAATTATAGGTTTATTTCTCAGATTTGAAAACATTTAAACAGATTTCTGTTTCCTTTTGGAAATTTCTTCTTCCTTCACAGAGTGGCTGTAAATCATTGCTTCAAGACTGGTCTTGGAAGCCTCTGGTACAGAGGCTCTTGAAAGACAAGCTGTGCTCAGGAATTTCCTCCTGTGTTACTAAGTGTCTAGGTTTGAGACAAATTAGGAGGAAACATCCTAATGAACGTCCTCTAATAGAAGGCAGGTTTCAGCAGCCCCTCCCCCACCAGGTTCAGAAAGAAATTACTTGGAGGAAAGTAAAAAAAAACTGTTTATTTGACCAGCAAAGTGCACGCAGGAACGNCGCAGGCACGGGGGGGGGAAAAAAAAAGAATAATATTAAATAATAAACCTCTCGCTGTGGAGAAAACCTGGAGATTCAGAGTCCTTTCTGTAGGTGTGGCTCTGCTCTCTCCAGAGCTGGGGTGCGGTGTGGGCCCCTCAGGGCTGAGGTGTGGGACCTCCCGGTGATGGTGTTCCTGAACGGAGCTCAACAGTTCCAGGAGAAGAAGTAAAAAGGCCACAGTCCCAGGAAAACTTTCTTGCCTCAGCTAGCAGGCTAGCTAAAAAAGCAAACTCTCCATCTCTCTCCTGAGAAAAAGGAGCCAAGAGCTGGGGAAGAACAGGAAGGTGCTTTCTCAGCTCTGCAGCGGTGAGAACGTGGAGTAGTCTGTCTCCTTGAACACAAACCTGAAGAATTCGCTCGGCTTCCCCCCGCTTTCTCTCAGACCCAGCTTAAAGGCACAGAAAGGCACAGGATTCATGTCTGGCATAGAGCAGGTGATAGGGGATACAGCATCATACAGTCACCCCAAGACACGAAGCTGAAACAAATGCTTAATACCTTCTTTTCTTAGAGAAGGCAGGGAGGGAGAGGGACCTACCAAGTGTTACATGGCTGGTGGCTGAAGGTGTTTTAGATCACACTCCTGCAGTAAAGACCCTGACGTCTGGTAGGATCTTGTTTGAGGAGTTTATGTGGATCTAGAGTCCAGTTCCTTTTCTTAGCTCTGTTTCCATTTCGGTAGTAAATTATTGAGATGAAAGAATGAAACTAATGGATCCAGGATAAGAAAGGCTATTTACAGATAAGAGAAAGGCTGATATTCTTACTGCAAATTACACTAGCATTAGAAGGGCTTAATTTCTGATCTGACAAAGGGCAGCTGGGAGAAAATCAGAGAAAAGGCTTATGATAGTTTCAGGCAGATTTCCAGAGTTGCAGTGGAAAGCATTTATGGGGTGAGAGAGCAGGTAAGGCTGTGGCAAAAAAGAGGTACAGTGGCACTTCAATGGAGGCCAAGCCAGAAGACTTCATCCCTTTGTATGCATAACATTTAAAAATTACGTGTCAGAAATGTGGTGATTTAGAGACAAGTCCACATCTCCAAACCCTGCCTGTGTGTTCTGCGTTGGCAAGGGAGTCCATAAGATTACTAGGCCTCTCTGCCTCAGAAAGACATGAGAATGTAAATATTCTAATTAAAAGATTTTTACTCTCCACTGCCCAAAGTTCCAGTATTTATTAGTATTAAAGGTATTTTGCACAGATACCTTTGGAGATTATCAAGTGACACTAACCCACATCAATTTCTGGATAATTTTACAGGCTGAAAAGATGTGTTTCAGATTAATATTGATGCCATGTGTTCTGCAGATCGCATTTGGATGTCCCCTGTAGGTTCTACTTCTACAGTTCTTAAACATCTGATTCACTTGAAGTGAGGATATCAGCAATAATAAACTATGAATGTAGTTAAATATGGGCAATAGAATAAAATTCATAGTGTTTATGTTTTCATGTAAAATTTAATGTTCCTTTCTGGGAGACTGAACCTGACATTTCTGTAGCTAACATCTATTTTACTCCTGAGAGATTTTAATATAGCTAAGCATATGTCAAAAATAAAACATACTAGAATTAGACTGGGAAAAAAAGGACTCATTAAAATCTCAATCAGGGCTTCTCACTATCTTAAGTAATTGAAGTGAAATTTTACATAACGTAGAAAAGGAAGGATTTAAGAAACAGATTTTTCTAAAAGAAACCAACATGTTATTTCACAGTCTAATGAGCCTTCACTGTTCATTGTAACCTTTTAATAAGCTGTAAAAACTCATTGGAATAATTTTAATACATACTTATATCTTTTAAGAAACTTAAATGAGAGACTGATTTACATCATGTATTTTTCAATTTCAATTTCAATTCTACCAAATTAAATAAAATTAAAAAAAAAAAATAGGATACAGATTTTTTTCTCCTCAACAAAGCATAGCCATGTTTTGAAAAATAGAGCTTTTCCTAACAAATTGTGTTTTCCCATTACTGCTTCTCACAGATCAAATGTTCAATTTTCAAATCAATCTAATTTTTTTCAGTGTTTGTAGAATAACATCTCAGATGTATTTTTTTCACTCTTTGATTTGTAGGTATTCTTACGTGGTTTTTTGTTTGTTTTTTTTTCTTGGTGTGTATGGTTTTTGAGATGAGCCATATTCATACGCTCACTTATATTTACTTGGGTGTCTGGCGATTTTTCACTACTTGGACTGTCTTAGATTTACCCATTCATTCAGTATAAATTATATGGCTGATTTTGTAGCAGTATTTCATTGAATGCATTGCTTGTCAAAGAAGGTAGACTTGTGATTTAGTGTTAGGCCAGCTTACATCACATCTTTGCATTTCATGTCACCATCTCTGAAAAGGTAATGCTGGAACCATACTTTGCTGTACGAATCTGCTAGCTTTCTGGAGTTCTTTGAAAATAATTAATTTTAATTTTTGTAACAATCTGTGAAATATATTAAAATTCACAGGTGGTTTTGTTTTGTTTTGTTTTTGGCAGAAGAGATAACTCTGCCTAAATGCCTGCTCACTTATATGCAGAGTTCTGCATGACTGACAAAAATCTTATTTTTGAAAATTTTTATATCCCTTGAAATAGTACCTTTGTAACAGTAGGCCAGCAGATTTGCAGGATGCCTTCAAAGCTGGCATGGAGGCTCACAGAAGTCCAAGATCCTTAGACTAGTTAGACCTCAAATAAAGTTTAAATGGGGAAAAGCAAGCAGTTCAGTGCTGCTGGTCTCATTTTTATCTTTGCAAGGCTTTCTTACTAAGCAAATGAAAGTCTCAGTCTCATGCCTTTGGTCACAGCTAGACCTTGCAACCCTTCTGGTTCTCCATCACTTCTGAATTTTAGTTTAAATGCACAAACCAAAGCACATTACTGCTGCTTTGCCACCAGCAACAGGCTGAAAAAGGATTTTTTTCCTGCATGTAGGATGTTTGCTCTAGTGAAGCAACATGATGTAACTGGTTTTTTGGTCTAGGCACTCACAGATATCCATTCTAATGGAAATGCTGCATGTCCAATTATTAACGGAGGAGCACTGGAAAATGCCAGAGGAAACATACTACTTTTCCAGTTTTCTTGAGGTTTCTTACATTACCTTCTTTTATACAATCCTCTGTCTCTGCTGATCTATATCCCCTTAAAATGAGAGCTTTTAAAAAATAAGTTCTCAAATAAACTGTAACCTTATCTAACCTTCAGAAAATCACACACAGTGAAGGAAGAGATTTAACCAAAGGGCTACTAAAATTTAGGGAAAGGCTGAGGCTGCAAGTTAGCGGTCTTTTCTGAAATCTGAAACACAGTGTTCTTTTAGTGTTCTCATGCAGTTATCATGGTTGAATGAGGCAGAATTTCTTTACATATAGATGATATGGTATACACATAGAAATATGATATTGTACTGCGTGTTCAGCGTATGCAGTTCTTGGAAAAGATGCTGCTTGTACTTTCTATAACATGTAAAACATCACAATTTCAAGCTTTGGTGTTTGCATATGAATTTTGTGGGAGATTGGCTCTTTAATATGGATAAAATGAAAAATTATAAAATAAATTAAAAAATTGGGAGAGACAACAATTTAGAGAGACACCAAATTTCTGGCATAAGTTGTATATGCATTTATGTTTATCTTTAATGAACTAAGAAAAAAGAAGCATAAAAAGCTAATGATGGTGCCATACATTCTTTTATATTTCAGTAATGGATTCCTTAATAACTGAAGTGAAACCAGATTATTCATGTTTACAATTATCTTTGAAATTAAGAAATAAAACAATCACAATGTCAGGACTGGTTAAACAGATGGGAGAAATGCTATAAGTGAACTTCAGTAGATGAAAAACGGGATATTATACTGAAGATATTCCTTGTGCTGTCTTACCCTTTTTTAGTCATATGCTTTTGAAAGTAATATTTTGGTCTATCTGGAACTTTCAACATGGCTACTTTCAGTTTCCATAATTTCAATTAATTTTCTCATGTATCTATTTCTCAGCATGTTCCCAGCTTTAAACACTGCAGTAACCCCACGGGAATGGGTCCTGTAAGTTTAGTACGCGGTTAAGTTTTCAGAGGATCAAGACGGCACTCTTAGACAATAACTTATTTAGAAATTTAAATGTAGCATTCAGAATGCAAAAGGGAACAATGTGAAACACAGCATCTCTTATTAAGTGGTTTTGAGTCTGAAAAACCAGCTGTGGTATTAATCTATATTTTAATCTGAAGATTTATTTGTAAAGTCATGGAAAACTTTAATATTATTGCCCAGACTGATGTATATAAACTGTTGAGACAAAAGACTAATTATTTGCAGGACAGGCTCTTAAGCTACTGAAAACTGAGATAAGCTGAATCCAAATATGTTTCATTGCTCTTTAAAGTGTAGAGAAGCATCACTATGAGCAGAACTAAGTTCTCTTATTTTTCTCTATATAGCTATAAACCGAAAATGTAATTTTATCTATTTATAAATTAAGACCATCATTAATCATTTGTGGTTTGTTATACATGCAAGCTATATCTGTCTTTTCATATGACACAGAATGAAGATCCCTGTCACGTGTAATTGCTGTATGTGGAAGACAAATGCTACGTTATCTTTCCTCAGTGGAGTGAATGTTTGCCATGTTTAATACAGTAAAATTTTATTTTCCCCATGAGTTATTCAATAATCCACAGCTAAATCCTTTCTCATTCTTCACTGCTGACAGGTTGAAATCCCAAAATATTTATTATTTTTTTGGTGAGGTTTTATATTTTTTTTCAGCAGAAGCCACACATGCGAATGCCAAGTGAGCTGATGCTAACCAAGTGAAGAGCTGAGATTCTTACCAAGGCAGGCACAAGGAGCTGACAGGAACCTACAGTCCAGTTCTGGTTGGACACTGCAAACTGCAATAGAGCTTTAATCAAGAAGGATCCATAGAACATCCCATCTTAATGTCCTGACATAATGCAGCTACAGAATGCTTAAAATCAAGCAGGAAGAAAGAATAGCAACCCTTGAAATGTGCCAGAGGAATAGAACAAGAAAGGTCAGTTTTCAATTGAATAGCAAGGAAATTGGAGACCCTGGATACCAAATGTGGTCAGCCCTGGGATCGTGAGCCTGATCTATCAACTAAGCCCCTGATGCATGTACCATCTTAAATCCTTTCTCTGTCTGTGAGGGATCTCCACAGAAAAGTCTCTTCACACCCCCAAAATTCTTGAAATTACACATTGAAGGGAGATTGGAAGGAGGGATCCCTTCTGAATGCTGCAGGAAACTGAAACGCACAGGATTAACATAGTCCAAATATGGTGCAAATGAGCAGCAATTCAGTTTTGTCTTGGATCTCCTGGGCAATACCAAGATAAAGAGCAAATGTCTTTAAAAGGAAAATATGTCCTATATTTGATACAGATCTGGTAAAAAGCAATCTTATGTGATTCAGAAGAATATTACTGGAATCACACATGTTTCCAAAATGTTTTGCTGAAAGTTAATTAAATTCTTACATTTGAAGAGAAGCCTTTTGTGATGCTGAAAATTTGTCACCCCTTGGAATGTGCTCCTGCATAAAACGATTACTTCAGAATCTTTTTGCCTCTAAAGTCATCAAATAAGCCAATTCTTATGAGGCCAAGTTTTATTAGAAGGCTTTTTGGACCCAATATTTAGCACCATAGATTAAAAATTATCTTGGAGGCATATTCTATATCAATGTGTATTTTCCTCCTGCTAGCAGCTTTATTCTGGTGTCTATGTTAATAATTCTCTGAGGCAAATCTCTCAGGACATGTCATGCAAAACATAGTGCTTAAGATTCCTTTTCATCTCTGTATTCCCTGCACACCTTGTCTAAAATGAGATACATTGAGAAGTCCTGGAAGAAATGGGAGAATTACCATTACTTTTCCTGAAGGCTGACATTAAAAACATTTCCTTTTATGTTCCTTCCAAAGGCAGGAAGATATTTTCCTCTCCTGCCCATGGAATCATTCCTGTGAATATTTAATTCAATAAAATTTGTAATTCGACTTCCTGTTGACCAGAATTTTCCCAAGATATTTCAGAGATTTTTTGGGTTTTTTCTAGAAAAATTGGCAGACCACAAAAAACAATTTAACAATAGAGCTGTTTCAGACCAGCAGTGTTTGTCTGCTATTCTGAAAATGCTTCTGTAACAGACAACTTTGCAGATGTCAACTCTTAACATGTTAACTTCAGCAGGTTTCCTTTTTTGCTATTAGTATAGACTTCAAGTTCCTAGCTAAATCACTGCTTGTAATCTAAAATAATCACATAAATGTTGTAAAGTGTTTTGTTGTTTGGGTTTTTAACATTTTTTGAGGGTTTTTTGTTTGTTTTTTTTTTCTTTCAATTATGTTTCATTTTTAAGTTTGAGCCTTGGGAATAAAAATATTAAATGAATTTTTGAATACTTTTTATGAGTATCCAGATTCTCATATTTGTTGTGTGAAGCACCATTCTGCACAAGCTTTGTACATTCCTTAGTGTTCAGTTTAACAAGTGTCAGGAAATCATCTCCCTTTCCCAGTACCATTCGAGTCTATTTATTAGATTAAACAACACTCCATTGGAGTTTGCTGAAAGTACTTTGGAACACTTTGCTGGCTCTGTGTCCACAAGATGTCAGTGTGGATTCTTAATTCACTTCTACTCTTACTCTTTGTCTTATATTGTTAAAAAAAAATGTGACAAACACTGGCAACCCCTCTGCAGACATTTCCTTTGAAGCTGAAGGGGGTATTCATCATGTAAAAATCCCATTATTGGCTTGGGTCTGGTCTCTGCTGTTTAAAGGGATCAGACTGGTGTTTCTAATCTTTCCTTGGAGGAGAAGTACTAAACTTTGGATGTGTGTATTGAGCACAGAGACCAGTGAAACTAGTCTGACAGCTGACACCAACAGGGCTGGTGGGATTGAGCAGTAGAAGACATTGCTGAGTTCTGGAGCAGAAAAAAGGTGCTAATGGCATGGAGCTGTAAAAGCTTGCTAAAATTGCCCAGATACAAGGCTGGTGCATAGTGATTTTAATTTTTTTTTAACATGAATTAATATTTTTGCTTTGGCTTCTTGCATTACATCAGCTGAGTGTTAACACGTAGTTGGTTTTAACTGGTTATCTCAGCCTAATGAGTATTGTTTAGCATTAGGTGCTGCATATTCATCTCCTTCTGTTTAAAGCCTGTGAAGCTTGGTGATTTTAGTTCAGGTTGTTTACTGTGTCTTGCTATTTATACATCCCTGTAGTGAGGGAAAAAGCTAGCAGAATTTGGTAAGCTTTCAATGCCTGAATAGCTTCTGCTTAAATCCCACTGAATTTCATCTGAGTTGCCAGCTTTTGCTGAGGAGAATTCGATTGACCTTAATACTACGGATATGTAGCACATAAGAGGCATTTAATCAACTCTCACACACCACTGCTTTGAAAGCCTGCTTGAAAACTCTGAAGAGATCCTGATAAACATTTTATTACAATGCATTTTTAATCAATAGTGTACTTCATGCAGCTACATACTGGAGCTATTTACATTTTTTTCCTTTAGATAAATGAATTAAAGTGAACTGTAGTTAGTAGACTACTTTATAAATAATATTTTCTAAATGAGACTTGAAGAAAAACAATTGCTTTGAACCAAAATCAAGACAGATCTACAAAAAACATTTTCTTGCAGTGTGTACAAAAAGAATGTGATTGATGTGCCTTGTATGGCAGAATCTGGTTTTATTTCCAATACGTCTCTCAAGGTAAGGCAAACAGTAGGGAATCCACATTTATCAAAGCCAAAGCTCTTTTTTTTAGGCCATTAAAAAGAAGTTTAAAAATGTATCCTCTGCCTATCATAAGGAAGATCACTCTTTTTTTTCAGTGAAAAAATACATTAAAAAATTTTTAAAAATTCTGGTTGCAAATGTAAATATATATATATTGATTGTGTTTCATAAGATACATTCTTCTTGTACTATTGCATTACATCCAGATGAACTGATATATTCTTTTGTCTGATTTTTTATCACAGTTTTCTATGAATTGCATTTCTGGTTATCTTTAAATGTAGCTTAGCTGTGAGAGGTGTGAGAATCTGAAGAAACACTGTGTGCTTCCTTTGTTTATTACACCATGAAAAGCTGCAGTGTTATTTAAAATAAGATGATGAGGTATTAGATCTCACATATTTGGGGGGGAGCAATTCTTTGTTAGTGTTAAGATAGTACATTACTGTTCACAATTATAAGTTGAGTCTTTGAAGTTTGCTGGTTCTCCAGTTATTTGTTATGTTCCCAGCATATTTTCAGTATTGGTGTTACAGAAGCCTTCTCTCATATTCCCTTTGTCAGGGACCTTAGGAGCAGATAAGAGGGAAATATTGGGAAATGCTGGAAATATTTTTCCAAATATGGGAACCTATGCAGATGTTCTTGTGGCTCCCACTAACTCAAATTTAAAAAAGAGACTTGTCTGGGATTTTAACCTATGTAAGCATATTTTGTTTAATGGAAACATTATAGGAAAAATGTCAAGCATAGAATATAATTCTTGTCAGTACCACGTGTTCTGCTTACTCAATCTTTGCTATAGATTCGGTCTTTGGTACAGAACACTCATTTTTTGGCATTTTGAAACAAGATCACAATTCCTGAAAGACATGATTTCCTGATGATAGCTTCTTGATGGCCCTTTATGACATAGGGAAGTTCAGTATCTTTGGCAGGTGTTTGTATACATCCTACCTTTGGCTCTTTGTCTCTGGGTTTTTTAGTGTATGATAGCAAATAGGATTCTCCCATCAGTAAAATCATTGTAATTTTCAGATGTAAAGAACAACTGCAGTTCAGAGAAACAGACTTCAGCTTCTACAGCAAATGGGAATATTATTTTAAGATGCTGCAACCAACAGCAGCCAACTGGACTACCCTGTGCTGATAGATGTTAGCAAGAGTTAAAGGACTTCATACCTTTAACCTCATTAGAATACACTAATGATAATTCAGTGAAATTTGGCCTTATTCCTGATTCAAGGAATTGCTGAAGGCAGCTAATGTCTTGCTGTCTGCTTCTTCAGGTCTGAGCTTATAGACCAGTAGTGGAAGAAGCTTTGATGACCTGTTTAGGGGCATAAAATGACACCTCCTTTTGATAGGGATGGAAGCAAAAATAAAAATACTATTCTGACTGACAAACCTCCCTATGCATGCAACCATATTTTGTGATGGTAAAATGACCATGTTTGAGAATATTTTCCATCTGGACTCTTAAGGAAAATAAGACAAGACTTCTGTCACCCTCTTAATTCCCCCTAAAAATATGAACACTTTGGGCAATTTAAGAAAAAAATTGAAAGATGTGAAAAAGACCTCCAAGATAATTACTTACCTTCAAGCTCCACAAAAGTTGTGAGGAGAAGATTCAAATTACTTCCTCTCTTGGAGAAAAAGGCAAGTGTTATCTTATGGAAGGGCAGCATAGAGGGCACGAGCAGTTCAGGATGTTCCTAGAGGTCATTGCTGCTAACTTTCTGACACAAGCGACCAAGAAGTTGATGACAGCAGATGCTCTGATGGATCTTATTCTTACAAAAAAAGAACTGGCCAGCGATGTGAAGCCTGAGGGAAGTCCTGGCTCCAGAGAATATGAATTCAGGAGTGGAGTTCAGGAGCCATACATGAGGTATTAAGGTAAAACCCAGGATCACAAGCTCTAACTTCAAGAGAGACAACTTTGGTCTGTTCAGGGACCTACTTGGAAGTATGCCATGGGAGACAATCCTGGGGGAAAAAAGGAGTTTGAGAGAGCTTGTAGGTTTTCAAGGATAGCCTCTACTAAGTTAAAGAGCTGTCCAACCTCACATGCAGGAGAACAGCAGAAGACCTGCGTAGTTGAGCAAGTAGCTCCTAACTAAACTCAGACTGAGGAAGAAACACACAGGTTGAAGTTGCTTCAGGTAACTGTGCAGAGAGGAAATTTAGAAACATTGTTCAAGTGTGAAATATATGGTGAAGACAGCCAAAACACATCTGGAATTGAATCTGAAGGGGAACAGGATGTACCACAGTATGGGCTTCTACAAGTACAAAGACAACAAAAGGCACACTAGGGAAAACATGGCTCCTGCATGGAACTCAATGGGAATCCCGGTGACAAAGTATATGGAGAAGACTGAGGTACTCAAGGCCACCTTTGCCTCACTATCTACCGGCAGGATTTGTCTTCAGGAATACTAGGCACCTGCAACAATATGAAAGTCTGGGTAAAGGAAAATTAAGCTAGGGAAAATTTAAACAAACTGGATGTTTGGGACCTATATAGTATGTACCTAAAGTTATGAAGAGTGCTGGTCAATGTCGTTGTCATTCGTCTTTGAAAAGTCATGGTAATCAGGAAAGGTTTCTGAGGGCTTGAAGAACGCAAATGTCATTGCTATCTTGGAGACCTAGGAGGATCTGAGGAACTACAGGCTGGTCACCCCCTTATTCTGGGGAAAGTGGTGGAGCAAATAAACCTAAAAAACTTTTGCAAATTTATAGAGGACAAGAAGGTGATTGGGCATAGTCATTGTGGCTTTGGTGAAATGGTACTTGGCCAACCCAAGTGTCTTTTAAGGAAATGACTGCCTAAGTGGATGAGGAAAGAGGACTGGATATTGTTTGTCCTGACTTTAGCAAGGCTTTGGACACTGTATCCCATAACATACTCATAGACAAAGTATGAAGCATTGGCTAGGTAAGCGAGCAGTGAGGTGGACAAAAAACTGTACTCAAAGTGTTGTGACAAGCTGTCCAGAGGCCAGTCAGTAGTAGTGTACCCCAGGGTAGATTAACGGGTTGATACTGTTTTAACATTTTCATTAATGACCTGGTTGATGGGAGAGACAGCACCCGGAACAAGTTTATAAGTTGTTTTCAACCTGGGGTGATGCGTCAGGAATCACTATGATACGCCAGTTGGTTGTGTTGCCATCCAGAGCAACAACAGCAGGCTGAAGTAATGGTCCAATGCAAACCTCACGAAGTTCAAGAAAAGGCAATGCAAAGCTCTGCATCTGAGGCAGAATAATGTCAGGCAGTGCTGCACACTGGGGGCTGACATGCTGCAAGGCAGCCTTACAGAAGCTCACTGAAGTGAGCCCCTCTGTGTCTCACTGAAGATCAGATTTAACATCTGCCAGCAATATGCCCTTGGCACCAATGAAGGTCAGTGGCCTCTTGGGCTATAAAAACTGTTGCTAGCAGGTCAAAGAAGACTATTCTTCTCCATTACTCAGCACTGGTGAGACCAAGTCTGGAGCACTGTGTCCACTTCTGGGCTTCCCAGTACAAGAGATACATGGACTTAATGGAGCAAATTGACTGAAGGGCCACAAAAATTATTAAAGGACTGGAGTACCTGAAGTATGAGGAGAGACAGAAAGCTGGGACTGTTCAGCCTGGAGAGGAGAAGGCTCAAGGGGAAGGCTCAAGGGAACCGCTTATCAGTGTGGATTGATACCTGGTGAGAAGCAAAGAAGGTAGAGACAGAGTCTTTTCAGTGGTATCCAGTGGATGGGAAAGAGGCAATGTGCACAGTTTGAGCTGCAAGAAATTCCATTTAAACCTCAGGGGAAAATATACTGTGTGATTTGTCAGGCACTCGAACATGTGGCTCACAGATGTTATAGAATTCCCTGTGTGGATCTCACCATACTGATTTTTAAAGAGAACTCATATCTGAGTTAAGAAATAAATCCTGCTTAAGAACTAAGAGAATAATTTGCACTCAAGTTCAGTGTTAGGATACTCTCTTCTCTCCATTAGCAGAAAATTCACCCACTACTAGTCTCAGTAGATGTTTTGATTGCATCAGGGCTTTTTTTTTTTTTTTTTAAGGTTGAGACTTCTGCTCAGTTTCATTTTGAAATGAGTTTTAAAAGTGATTTCTGTTTATTTTAGATGTGGACTGCTTTGGAGAAGACTAACATCATATTTGACATTTAAAAGTCAAATCTCTACTGTTTTTTAACCAAGTTATGGTGTATAATATCCTCTGAATACAGAAAGGCTGCAGGATCCAAGAAATCTTGTCTTTTCAGGGCTGCCTTTCTGCAGGTCGTTAGAGTAATGAAATTAACCATTATTTTGTTCCACTGGATTTTTAACACAATCTCATAGACTTATACGTGGTTCTTGGTGTCTTACTCAGTTAGAGAGTTGATGTTACGATGGAAATATGGTCTTATCTGAGAGGACAGAGGAAGATGTTCTTGTCATTACAGTGCTGCCAGGAGATACAAGAAACTTGTGGTTAATTCTGGTGTTTTTCTTAAGCTTCCTGTATGATCATTGGCAAGCTGTTTTGGATGAAGATTACTATAATAATTTCAAAGCTGAAGTTGTACCAATTGCTTCCAACTCATTTCCCCTGCTAAATACCGTGACTTTTCTTCTTAAGCTGGGGTAGAAATTCTTTTGTACTCTTGTCTGTTTTCCTGAACATTCAGGGTATAAGATGCTTGGTTCATGTGTTGAAAAATAATGCATGTTTTTATCATGTTTGTGCTCAATAGCACCACTGGAATTTTAATAGAAATAAAAAAACATAAAAATTTATCCTAACAACTTGAAGAGGGTAAATTGGAATGACATACTCAATAATACTCCCAAGCTATATACCTTTCCTTTAATCTAATTATAAATATACTCTGCCTACACAGTAAATGCATTAGTAAGGATTGAATTAATTTATTGAGAGGTGTGACAAAAGACTTCTGAAGCACTGTTACCTTGCTCTAAATGTCACAATAGCAACAGAAAAAAAAAAGAAAAAAAAGTTTTCATTCAATCCATGTAGCTTTGGTACCCATTTAACAAAAGCCAATGAGCCTGTTGGGAGGGTTTATGTAAATCAATACAAATGAAAACAGAATCCATTAGATATCCCTCAAGCAACTGGTTAGCTCTTGTTATTCCCTATTGTCTGGATCAGGAGTTTAATCAGGTTTCTCAAGAGACCACTACAGTATGTGTCTCTGAAAATCAGGGTGTCATTGACATTGTCTTATTGGAATGATAATATACCTGCTGCTGCTGTAAATGACTATTTAATATCCAAAGACTGGTCTGGATTCTGAGAGATCAATGAGAAGTAGTTTATCTTTTGTCATAGGGGAAATTATGATTATGCCTTAATCTTATTTTAACTCTCAAGAAAAATCAAATGAAGCCTTATTATAGAAATAGAGTTACACAGCGATAGTGCAGTTTAAGGTTTTGTTGGCATGTCCATTTAAGCTCTTTTATCCCAAGGAGGTATAACCCAGCAATGGCTCTGAACTAAAGCTTTGCACAGTGATCTTATCACTATGGGAGTTCATTTCCAAATACAGTGTCACGAATGGATGTGGGGGTTTAGATTAACCCTGTCTCCTGCCCAGGCCTCTGGCAGCAGACAGTAACTTTATTGAGGCGGCCAGCACCCCAAAACCCACTCTCATTCGTATGTTCTTTTAATGATGACTGATTCTGTCTATTATAGAATAAATCATTTATTAATAGACGGGGAAACAAACAAACATAAGACTTAAAGTAAACTAAATACTACACAGGAACAGAACAAAAGGAAGAGACTACTAGTAGTTAATATACAGTGCATGAAAAATGGTACCTTTTCAGTTACAGCTAGCGAAGAAATAGCATAAGCTTAGGATTCAATGTATCTTACCATCCAGTTGCTGGTGGGGCACACATGAAGATCCTTTCCCTCAATCTCCAGAGAAGTTACCACGAAGCCTGCGTCCAGACTTCAGGGAGAAGTCCGAACACCTTCCATGGTGTAAGAGGCTTCTGCTTCAGTGATGTCTCGTATATCTTTTATAGGGTAAAACCATGGCTCTTAGTCAATAGTTTCTTTCATCTCTCCTCCCATCAGCTCTGCAGACTAAGATATAGATTCTTAGTCAGGTCTGAGCCCTCCTGGCGCCCTTGCTGACCTTTGTGCCTTTGAGCTATCTCTTTATGCACCAGATATCTGGGACACACAGGAGGAGGTGGTGATGGGGGTAACCGTCCTGCCACATACAGCTACTGTAGGTTCTGAAGCATCTGTGGGGACCCTGCATGAGACGGTCGGGATGGAGACAAGAGATCTCTGGAGTTGGTCTTGGAGCATGGGGTTTATTGAGAAAGAGCGTGGGTATGAAGGACCTGCTTGGAGCTGCTAGATGCAGCCCGAAGCAGGTCAGAGCAAAAGAAGGAGAGAGTAGAAGAGGAGTGGAAGAGGCAGAGCAGAATAGAATAGAATGCAGAATGCAGCACAGCATAGAATACAGAATAGAATACAGAATGCTGTGGTTGCCGATTACAGTACAATAAATCATCTTCTGTGCTGAATATTCTGATTTCCATTAACCAATCCAGAACGTGCTACAAATCCTACTACAACTACATTAACATATAGCCTATAAGAATCATCGCATTACCATATGACGTTATATTTTAAACCCTAAAAACTACTTTTTGGACCCTCTGTCACATTAGCAGGGTCTCTTCTGACCCTTGGACTTGTCAGCAAACAGAGGGTTTTGTTTCATCAAAGGGGGATTACGTTCAGTCGGCCATACCATTGTTTTCCAGTTGTTCAGTAACTGGAGTTTGGTATCTCAAAGCTCGTCTTCATTTCAATCTCGCTTGTAGTTTCCATATTGTCAGCATCTTTTGCTATGTGATCATATTTATAAGGCTTTCCTATTTCATCTCCTCCAACAAGCTACAACAAAAAAAATTAGTGCATGGATGTTTATATTCAGCAGGATATAAGTTTATGACTGACAGCTATGTTTAGATTTCTGTTTATTAGAAGAGTAAAAATTCTATTTCTCTTTCTACAATGATATGTTCAGGCTCAGAACACCTCTGGGAAACAAAAAAAGGAGGACTAATCCTGGTCTGATTGAAGCCTGCTAAAGGTTTTTCATTGACTTTAGAAGAGTAGAGATGTATATGCTCACTCAGAAACAGAATTGCTTTTCCACTCAGTCTGGCTAAGAGCTTTCCTCATGATTTGCATCTATTATTATTTGTGTCAGTAGTACAAATTGTCAGTTGAATGCAATTTGCTCATACAGAATCTATTGCATGGTAAGATATAGGCAGAACCTTGTACAATCCCACCGAATTCACTAGAAAATGTTACATTGAATTCAATATCCAGAAAAACTGGTGTTCTTGCATTAAAATCAAGATATGAGCAAACGGGGGAAAAAAAACACTAGAATTTTTCAGTATTTTGGAACTTTCTAATAGTTTTGATCATCACTGCTGATCCAAATCAGATGATATTTTAAAAACACCAGGACAGCATCAAGCTGCTGTTTGTCCTAAACCTGATATTTCTCAGGGTAAAAAAAACATACTAGACACTTGGAGATATGAAAAAATTTTAAAAAGTTGAAATAACTTGAAACCAAGTCAAATAAATTTGACGTTTTCCAAATACATTTAGCAACAATTAAAAAAGGTTTATGGTTAAAAGGCAGTTATAGAATGGACATGTTGAAATGACTTCCTGAAAAGAGTGCTACGTACAAATGACTATTTTGTCATATTGCCATCATAAATGGCTTTTAAATCAATTAAAAGTCAAGTTCATTGTTTATCTTACAATAACAGTCAAGTAATGAGGAAAACCAAGAAATATAATAATAACTATATGACTAAAAGCCATTTAAACATCTACTATTACCTCACTTAGATACAAAAACAATTCCAAATGGAATTATGCATTATTTTATTAATGCATTCGTTAATAAAAGTTGTTTGGTTCACAACACTCTAGGACAGTTCATGCATGTTTTTAACTCCTGCTGACTCATAAAATAAAAGTAAAACTTAGAAGATATTTCAGAAGATTTGGTAGTAAAATGCCTAAATCTATTTAACTTTTAGGTCTTTTGGACATCTTGGCTCATTTGAGAGAAGAAGATTGTAGTGTAGGTGATCTCTTCAACCTTTCAAAATTTTGAGTAGGTTCTCCTAATCTGTAGTTCTTTGCTATAGATTTTGTGAAAAAACAAACACAAAAACATTTTTAATTTAGGATAATTTAAAAATCAATCCTAGAAATATAAGTTTAGAGGAATGGAGTAAGACCATGTACTCTGTTCCCTACCTCACTTGTGTAGTTCCCTACCTCACTTGATAGGGAGTTTCTAACCCATCCTTAATAATCTCTGACTCTTAAACACCTTGAAACTCCTCAAGAATGAAATTCTATCCTTATACTTATCCTTATCCTTATCCTTGTCCTTACCTTGTAGCATATTTTGTAATACATTATTGATCAGTTCTTATTCAATTTAAAATAATATCTTCCTTTTTCTCTAAAAAACTCACCTGGCTGTTTTTTACCTGACTGTTTTCTTTTCAATAAAATAGGCTCTTTATTTTAATGATACAAAGATGTTTCCTTTCTTACAGAGTTTTTATTTTTGCTATTTATGAATGTAATTTTATAACCCTGTCCTTCAAGTCTCTGACAGTAATCCTCAGCTTAGCATCCATTCACTTTTAACAAAGACAGTGTCTTTTTCATCAAAGTTTTCAACAGAAAATACTAAGGCGTGACAGGTTTAGGGATTTCTAGTGTAATGGAAACTAGTAATCATTGTAAGTAAGGTTTTCCAACCAGTTTTGTTCTGTTTTGTAAGCTCTATAATACTCCATTACTTTGTTCATGCAAAGTACTATGAATCAGTCAAGAGCCTTAACAGAAGGCAAGATGCTTGAGTTACGTTGCTTTTCCTATCACAGGAGGAATGGTAATATTGTACTTGACAAAGTAATGTAAACTTGCTGCTCATTGTCTTGCAATCCACAAGATGGTTACAGACTTTTGATTTGTTCTAGCTGGTTTTCTGGAAGCGGAAATTGACAAGTCTGTAATTGTAGTGTAAAAACTCCATCTTTTTTGTTCTTCTGACCTTTTTCCCATAGATTCTCAAGAATATTTAATAGCATTGCCTTTTTGAGATAATTCTACTTTAAAGAAATATGGACAACAGGGAAAGTAAGAATGTTTTCATGTTTATGTTTTTAGTCCTTTTTGAAAGTCTCATTGAAGAAGTGTATTAAAACGTGTCTATATTTTATTTGCAGAGATTTAACACTATTGCTGCTCATCCTTGCTATCTTAGTTCATTGTTACAATTTCCTTAAGGCTTATTGCCCTCATAGACTAGAACACCAAGGAAATACGGCTGAAAAATTTGTTTCTGCTCCCACAGAATTTGCCATCTAAGTTGATCTGCTCAGGCTGATGGATAAAGCAGTCCATGAAACCAGTAGGTGAGTATTGGCTTTGTGATCTGTGGCTGTGTCACAGTAACAAGTAGTATGGCAAAATCAGAATGAATCTGTGGAGTAACTAGTGCTGTAGATCTGACATCCACATTATGTGTATTTTGAAGATTTGACTTCAGATTAACTCAAATATGGCCCTAATGACTAAGCATGCCCTGTCATTGACATGATAAGATGTGCTCTGGTTTAGTTTCATCTGGAATAAATTTAATTCACACTCTCTGGCCCTCCATTGTCATATGAAACAAAGCACAGTAAGAGGGAATTAGGTGATTTCCTTCTACAGTGCAGTCCTTATTCACACTAAAACACCATGCATTTTCTAGGGATACTCCTGTAATTTTGGGTAATGAGCTGTCTGGTATCCACTTATGCATCTAGACACCATTAGTCTTGGATTTCAAATATGCCATGGAGGTCACTTCTGTGGGAGCATGTAGATTCTGCATCTTCCTTCTACCTCCCTTCAAAGCAAGAAAGCTGAAATACAGTTTCTTCCTCTGTTTCTGACTTGCTCTGCCAAAACCCACTGTGTTACAGATAAATCTGAGGAGTCTACAGTGTGACAAAAAGTTAAGCACCTTCAAGAACTATAAAATTTTTTGTAATCCCTATGATTGCTAAGAGCCTAGTTAAATGAGTTGTGCTGTGTATGAAAAATGGAGACTATGCAAAAGAGAATGTGTATGTGTACATGGTCAGACATATATTTAAGTTGTTCTTTTCCTTTGTTTACTGAGTCTTTACATATTCCTTGTAGCAGCAGAGTAACAAATGAGGGGTCACGGTAGTAGTTAGTAGTTAAACTATTCATCTCATTAAACATCTTCAAATGAATTGGTGGGTTTATTTGCATCTTGGAAGGGTGTTGTGTGTAATGTGCAAGGAGGTTTGAGGATTTTTTTATGGTAGTTTCCTGTAAAGGATACCATGCCTCCAGTACATGCCATGGTATCAGTGACAGGAAAGATACATTGTGAAGGTTGTGTTTTTCTTTCTTGCCTGGCAAGTTTGTCAGGGGCTTTGGGATGCTTTGATTGTAAAAGCAGTTGCAGCTATATGGCAAGAGAGAAGTAGCTCCAAATTTATTCTAAAGGCCAGATTAATATGGCTGTTATTTAGGTCATACATAATGAGGCCCCATTATGCATGAAGGAGACATGCAGAGAGCTGTGGCAGTGACTGTAACTTGGCACATGTGCTCCTGCCTGTTCTGCCAAGCCTTGCAGTGATTTCGTGTAGTGGGGCTCCATGTCACCTGGTGCAAACACAGGTGGGGGTTTCAGATATCTGTCCATTCACAGACCTAAGCTCTGTTCCTCTCAGAAAAGCTGCAGGCTGCATTCATCCTGGATAAATTCCGTGTGCCATTGTCCTCATTTCTGCCTGCCCCAGTCTGCTGTGTAGATGCTTCTCCCACATAAGCACATTCTCTAAGGAAGTGCCATCTGTTTCTCTTTGCAATTTTTTTCCCACCCTATTGAAATACCATTAGGAAAGACCGATCTCTCTTCTCTCTTTTGTTCAGCCCTATTCTTTTGAATAATGGTATTTTACAATTCACTCACAATACACTGTGCAAACAAATACAGCAGGTCCATCACCTGGCACATTCCACAAGGACAGTATATGAAAAGGTCTTCATTTGCTGCTTTTTGTGCTTCTCTTAGAACTGTACATGCAGCTTTGGTGCAAAATCAGGCATTATGGCTTTTTATCATGCAACCTGTAGTACAAGGAAATACATAGTCCAGAAAAAATACAGGAAAGAAATGCTTGTGCAGACCTTACAAGCAAGAAGCAGGAGGTGTCATTTCACCAAAGCTTGACTTTAAATAGTATATCTTAATTAATAATAATTTCTTCTTTTTCAATGTAGAGTAATTTTCCAAATTTTAAAAGAGAAAAATCTTTGTTAAACTCAATGAAAATGGCTTAAAAACGAATTATTTCAACATTTGTCTTTTGAGTATTTCACTATTCTCTTTGCGGTATTTTGGAGAGGGGCATGAAGGGAAGAGGGCTTTATGTTCTTTTAAAAAATACTTGTTCAGCCAGTCAGCATTCCTTTAAACTGAAATGAAAAAGAATGAATCTGCTTTACATCCTTTCCGAATACAGAAAATATCCAGTCAGTCTTTAATATTAAGCAAAACTAGCACCACTGTTTCCACAGTGGTTTTAAACAGACCGCAGCAGTTCATCTCTGATTGCAGTAAGGTTATGCAGTATTTTAATAAGGAGTGTTCTTTGTAGTTCAGTAAAATCTGAAAAGACTTAAAGAACAATTGAGAACAACATCTCCTCTGGTCTGTGTTACTCCTCCTTTTGCAAGGTTCATAAACAAAAAGTCTGTCATTAGATCACCACTGATTTTTCCCAGCATTTTACTTTTTATCTTCAGCACTTATTATATTGTATAAATCTCCTCTCTTCACCTCCTGCACCAAACCCCAGTAAGTATTCATAATTATGTACATCTTCCCAGTTGTTTCTCAGGTCAGTGATTTTGGTATGAGTTAGTCGGGGAAAATAAGTTGATTTTCTCTGATTCTTTTGATGTCTACTCTGATCTGCTTCACAACCATTTTTTGTAGCTTTAATTTACATATATACTGAACTTAAACAGTAATGTCAGGAGTTTATGAATTAAAGCAGTATGCACATGAAACTTCATTTGTATAGCTCCACACACCATTTTGTATACTCACTATGTGTTCAGTTTAGTTGATGGGGAGAAAATCATCATCATGGTCTAAAAATACAGGATGTTCAACCTAGGGAAAAGACGAGTTTGAGGCTCTGAGTGAAACATCTGCTGTTGGGAATACAAGCAAGGCATACTCACACAGAGGGGCTATCACTCCATCCATCCATCCATCCATCCATCCATCCATCCATCCATCCATCCATCCATCCATCCATCCATCCATCCATCCATCCATCCATCCATCCATCCGTCTGTCCATCCATCCATCCACTTCCTCTGACATGTATCCTATTATCTTTTAACATCTTGGATGTTAGATGGCTTGTGGAACCCAACTGCTGAGGTTCCATGTAATCAAGTCTTCATAGCCGGTTCAGCAGGGAATAGTTAAGTAATCTAGGAACACAGCCCAGTTACATTTTCTGATGCTTTTTCACAATTCTGTTTTTTTCATTATAAAGATTGTCAAATACAATGAGATGTAGGACATTCCTAAGATGAAGCAATGGGATTTTAAAATTTTTGTTTATTCCTGTAGATCAAAACCAATTTTGGAACCATAGCGACACTTTTTTAGCATCATTCATGTGAGTGTCTCATTAGGTACTTACTGCTACTTACTGTTAAGCTCCTTCAGACTCTTAGGGTGTCCTTCAGTTTTAAGATGGGACCTTGACAATGTCCCAAGGAAAACATATGTTCATTAGATTATTGTTACTTTCAACTGAATTGCTTCAACATCACTGAATGACTACTAGGATGCTAAAGCATCTCAGAGAATTCAGTTTTTGTGTTTGTGTTTGTAAGGTTCTGCAAGAATAAGATAAAAAGGAGGTGAAATGAAGAACAAGTTAAAGTGGACTCTTAGGTTCTTAATTTCCTTAATCAATGAAAAAGATTGCTTTGAATTGATTCCTTCCCTGGTGCCCCATTTGAAAACTTGCTGCAATTGTTCTCTGATTTTTCTAATTCTCCATTTCATTACTGAGTAGGGTATAAGCTGCATTCATTGAACATTACTTGCTGGTCTGGAAGACAGAAGGATTTTGTCTGTAAAATCCACTGATAATATGCTTTGAAGTTGCTTTGAACTAGCTTAACTTATCAGCGCTACTTTATAATACAGAAAATTATATTAGACAGGGTTGTGATAAACATTTTTAAATTCGAGGAGTTTTTTAATAAAGAAATCCAGTATCAGCTGAGGGGCATATCTCTTACTGCAAGCTGTCAAGGGAGTCAAAGCAAGCTCTATTTCTAATTAAGAGATCTCATTTAGATGACCGAACAAAAGTGGGACAATTTCATTCTGGAGAGTCTTGCATATACAGAGAAATGGATGGTTAGTGAAGAGGTAGATACTCTGCATCAGTGAGGTTTAGTTAAGCATTTCTTCATATTGCCCCCAAAAAATAAGAATAATTTCTTAGATATGTGTCTCCAGCAGTTTTTCTTATGTTTTGCTTTTTTTTCTAAAGCATTAGAGGAGCAATATTAAAAGTGAAAGATATCAACCCTTAAAAGGTCTGCTGGGTCGATACTGACATGAGAATGTTGTTTCATTCTTGGTTGAAGTCCTGTTGGTTATTTAGGAAATATGTAGCTTAAAATACCAAGATTATTGAATCTTAAAAGCTGAAAAAGTGGAAAGGTATTACTTTGTCTTTACTTTTCCTGATATATGTTGCTTTTAGACCTTCTTTTCTCACAATTTAAAAATTAATGAAAGCACTGAGAAATCTACTTACTTTTATGAGACTGGATTGCGATTCTCTAATTCATACCGGTGAGAATTTTCTTCAGCAAAAATGCTAAAAATTTATTAATTAGACAAAGGAATTATTTATTAGTCATTATAATGTTGTTGAGATGTGAAAAAAAAAAAAAGTAATTCATGGCATATTTATGCTCTCAGAGAACTACTCAGAGATAACCAGCTAGCTTATTTCACTCATAAGCGTGTCAAAGTCATGGACAGCTCTACCTATCTGTGTTTGGTTGATTAGTGTTGTGTATCATGCTGGAACAGCTCAGTATCATAAGAAATATTTAGCTCCATTTGGAAAATATTTCCCATGTAAGAATTTTACTAGTCCTCTAAATTTTTACCAAAACATCAGAAAAGTAGAATTCAGTACAATTTAGTAGAACTGAGTATTTCACCACAGATTTGTACTATGGGATTGGCAGACAAAATGCTTAGTCTTCTGTGTTTTAAATGTATGATCCCTTACAATATTGCTTTTTTCAGCGCTGTCAATAAATAATTGTTGAATATGATGTTGGGTCTCAGTGGATCTTTCTCATCTTATTTATCAAATTGCCATACATGGATTTATTCAGACAAGATGGAGATGCTCCATATTTTTGTGGGTGAAATTCTAGAGTCAGATACTTCACACTGCTCCTACACATTTTAAAAGCCTTTCAGCGAGTGCAGATTCTCTGGAGAGCAGAGGGGGCTGAGCAAACATCTCCATTTACCGGTCTTATTCCATTACATATTTTCTGCGCTGATACTGGTGCTCCTCACAGGTATTATTCAACTTAATAATGAAGGTCTTGCTCAGGGATTTCAGGGATGGTGACTGAGCTCCAGTGAATATTGACTGCTGTTGGCTGCAGCTTTACATTGTCTAAATTGTATGAATAGTCATGGCACTTCATTCTTTAACATTATCTTTGAAAACTACTCGTTTTTTAAATCTCTTTGGGGACATCACTATGTAATGGAGGTGCCATCTGTCATCCTCTCTGAGACCAGCCCTGCAAATGCAATGCCATCATTGTGTTGCTGTCAAAATCAGAGAACATAATATGTTGATGGGATAACCGCCTTGAATGCCACCAGCTTCCAATTTGAAGGTAACAGATTACAGGCCTAAATTAGGATTCCAACAGAGAAATTGTTCTCTTGTCTTTTGTCTCTTGTATTACTTTCTCTTCTGCCCCTTTGGTAATACTTTCTCTTCTGCCCCTCTATAAAAAGGCTACAAATACAAACAATTCAACCGTTACCCGTTTCATAAATGGTGTGAGGTACGTAATTTCTAGCTCTGTGGAAGTTTAGAAAGGCATGAAGTGGTGGAGGCAACTATTGAACCTATACAACTGCATGAGGCAGTTTCTCAGATTGCTCATGGTTTGGAGGGAAAGACCTCTCCAGAAGATGATTCAGCCCATCTAAAATGTGAATTACCAGAATATCACATTTTGCCACTAATTGCAGAGCAAATTAAGGAATATTCCTGATTTAAGTGCCAGAACCCAGGTGGAGTAAATTCAGATTGGAGTGTCTAGCCCATGGAGAGAAAAGGAAGGTTATTCGGTGACCTTTACAGCTATGATATCACATTTTGGAACAGTCTTTCTTCATCACTCATTCCTCCCTTTTATACATGTGATAATTTAAAATGCACTATTTTTATAACAGCAAGTAGAAGAGATTAAATTAATGAATTAATAGCAAAAGCTTACTTGTTTTTACTGAATTCAAGCTCATTTTAATTTGGGTTCAGATGGTTGGGGTTTCAGGGAAAGATTCTTGAGTGATTAGCAGAAGTTCTTTCAGAGGATGATACTGCTGTAAGGAATTTACTTTCCACATTTAGAATCAGTAACATATGGGAGTGCATGGCAGATGCAACAGGTCAGTTTTATGTATTCCTAGCACAAAATCCTAAAATTGACAATAGATGGCTGTTTCTGATCAGTACTTTGTTTCTATACCCATTTTCTGTAGATTCTGTAGATTCTTTAGGTTAAGACCTCTCTAGATCCTAGAGATACTGTGAGGCATCCCATGAGACAGTGATGGTGACAATATAAATTATAGACAGATATATATCATCACAGAAGGAAGTGTTTCCCCCTTTGCAGTTACACATACAAAGAGTGGGGAAAATTCACTGTAATGACTTTAAAAAATCCTTAGAAATCCAAAATTATTTTCTTTGTGACAAGGCTTTCTCACTCCAACCTGGTGTCTTGCAAGTCAGCTCTGATTTAAAAATTACGGGATTATCTTTAAGAGTCACAGAGGCCAAGCAAATAAATTTGATATTGGAACAATACTTTCTTTTTCAATCTTGTCATGGTGCTCTGTGCAATTAATGCATGTGGTCTCCATTGTGGCCAAAGTGGAGTGTCTTCAGATCTGTCTGCATTCTGACATGAAGAACCTCAGTGAGAAATGTGTGGTTACTCTATAACTTTTGAGCACCCAGTTGGAAGTTTAGGCAAGGTCCAACTTTCTGCAAAAAACCCAGAATTTTTTTGAAATATTTTGCCCCTTGAAGTATCTTCAACCAGACATTCAACCTTTCTCAAAGAATGTTTCCTTAAAGATTTGAGAAAGAAAATATGGCTGGAAAGAAACATCAGCTACACTTTAAATTATTCTATATTTCAAGTGCAACAGATTTCTCATCTATGAACCATATTGGTGAACCACCAGTAATTTGATGAAGGTATGGAAAGTCGTCAGCACATTCCTTCTTCCTGTTGCTAGGGAAACCACTCTGTGGGTATATCTGTGTTCACAGTGTCTCTATTCCTTTGCAAATTCATTGGATAAAGAAATTATAACTGAGTATTTTATATTTTGTTAGCTATATCATCATTAAAAAATTATACCAAAACAGCACAGGTAAACTGAATTAAACTAATTATATCAATTTATCTTCATTATTTGGGGGGGAATTCACAACTAAAACATTCCTAATTTAGTTACAAGTAAATTTGATTCCATGTTTGATTTTATCCAAACCTGGAGAAATAATCTATTTTTATTCCACACAGTTTATTCCAAATTTTGTTTGATATTTTCCCATGGGACACTCAAAAAAAGTACAAGAACTTGTATATAATGTCAGAAATTACTTGCAAACATGCTTCTGCTGTAGGTATGTGTAACTTGCAATATGTAAAGCAAATGTTTTATTATGTTGTACTTTCCCATAGCAGTAGCTTATTCGCAAAAAATAAGTGTTTACACATACATATATTAAAAAAGTGGGACACCACCTTTTAAATGTGAAAATATATTCCAGCAGTCTCCAAAGAGTCAGGAAGCCCATTCTGATAAATACATTGGCAGGAATGTTACACAAATTATGATATGCACTGACATAATGTTAACAGAGACTTCTTTATAGCCTTCAAAAACATTTCTCTCTACAATAGTGGTTATGTTCTTTTAATGTACTGTAAGATACATACTCATTTGTGTATAATTTTTGTTGTATACAATTTTCTACAACGCAAAAAAGCAACCCAACACTTTACTTTCTCCACTACATGTTGCCAATGAGTTCTTTCTTTGTGTTTCTTCAGAAGGCTTGGCACCTTAAACTGAATCAGCAAATTTTTACTACTTAAGTTCAGCATGAAGTGTTTATCACTAGCTAATAGAAACACTTTATACAGACTAACAATAAATGGCACACTTTGCCATTGGTTTCAGAGAGATCTGTGGATAGAAGGTGGAATTTATGATTTTTTTTGTACTCTGAAGAGGGAATAATCAGTTCTAGATATATTTTTTAAGGACAGAATTTGTTGTTCTGATATTTCTTGCCAAGGGCTTTTCTGCCTCAGTCCTTCCTCTGTCCTATGATTGGCCTCCTAACCCAGTCTACCTTTCAAAGTCAACTTTGTGGGCTTGGCGTATTGTCCTTACTCTTCTTCTTAATTAATTGGCATTCAGGGCTTTGTTAATCCTCCTCCTTCTCTTTTAAAACCTCAGTTCCTTGTAAGTGGCTTCCTGCAGTATCATTTGTCTTGCCCTCTTAGTGTCTGACCTCTGGCAGCAGTGACTTCCCTCCCGTCCTTTTACTAGCAGCTTCCTCTTCATGAATTCACATCTATAGTCCCTTATTTTACTTGTTTTACCACCAGCCTGTCTGCACAACGTTTTTCATTCTCTCCTAATGTCTGAAATACATGGCTTCCTTCAGTGGATCTGTCTGGGTACCAGTGGAGGTACCTAATTTCTTTGCAGCCACAAGCAGTTAGGTGCAGTCATTGCAGAGAAAGGCCCAGACTTCCCTCAGCAGCATGATCATCTTTTATGATGGGTCAGGGGAAGTTTTGCATAGATAGGAGGAAAAAGGTTTTTCACCCCAGAGTGTAGTTGGGCACTGGAACAGGCTCCCCAGGAAAGTGGTCACAGCACCGAGCAAGACGGAGTTCAGGAAGCTTTTGGACAATGCTCTCAGGCACATGGTTTGACTCTTGGGGTGTCCTGTGCAGGGCCAGTAGTTGGACTTGATGATCCTGATGGTTGCCTTCCATCACCATATTCTATGATTCTACATTTTCTTTTGCCCAATACAACCTTACACTCCTCTCTATGTTCCCCCTAATATTTTCCTTTCTTGTGATATAGTCTTCTCTTCTAATGCTTCAAAGTCTAAATTTTGATGATGTATTCTACTGTCATTATTTACAGGGGGAAATATCTGACTCCTTGCTGAAACTATGAAGACTCCTTCTAGGGTGAGTTACCCAGGAGAAGGACAAGAGTTGTAGACACATATAATTCCTTTTTTGACCAGTGCTTCGGGTAATAAATGAAGACAAGGACCATTCCTGATAAGAAGCAAGGGAGGTTAGAGAAACTACAACTTTTAAGGAATGGTATAAAAAGCTGAAATCCCTTTTCTAATCACTGGTAAAGAGCTTGCTGAATGCTTTTCTCAGTGATGAAATACTTTTTTTTCACATGTCAACAACATTGACTAATAATTCCTTTGTCTGATGCTCTTTCACCCTGACAAAAGGGCTCTATTTTAGGGTAAAAAAGCATCCTGTGTGCCGTGACAGAATCTTATTACAGAATGAGAAAACACAGCAGAAAATCTTGGGGGCAGGAATTGGAACTGGATAAGTTTTGTTCAAAAGGTATTAAAATCACAGAAAAAATAACAATTTATTTTTTACCACTGAGTAGCATTGAGTTTCCAAAATATTAAAGTTACATTTATAGTTTTGTATTTCATTTATGCAATTGTATGTTTTAGTAAAGTGAACAGCTGCGTGCTGTTGCTTTTAGTTTCTCACAGATGCCAAATGAGGTCAGTTACAGAGTTCGAGCTGATTCATGAACAGTGAGCACTAGAACTAAGTCCCCTGCACAGTGCACTTAGATTAAAGGGCCATATGCAACTTTAAGAGGATTTGATCTGCTTTACAGTAGGAGCTGTTGTCTTAATTGTCCACAGTTCAGACAGGCAGCGTGATTAATGTGTAATAAAAAGTGTGCAAATGGGATGCTGATGGTAGTGTATTTGTGTGGTTAGTTGCATTTTCCATTTCTGGTGGCGTTTTTATTAGTAATGGTATTATTTTTTAACTACACATATGGAATTGCTTGACTTAGGATTTAACAAGTTGCTGAAATTAAACTCGTGATAGGGAAATCTCCAGTAAGATATTTACCAATAATCATACAAATGCATGACTTTTCCTATCAATATGAAGATTTCATTGCTTATTTTGAGGAAGAGAGAGAATTTTAAGAAATGAAAAAGGGGTCTTTTTCCATGGATGTATATTTTGTTTGAAGAAATATTATCTTCAAACATTCTTTTGTTTTGGTAGATAGCACCACCTAAGATGAGATAATTCTAATAATAAATGCTAGGATCTGACCCCTTGGGATCTAGACCAACAATGACCCAAAATTGTTTTTTTCTCTATGGACAACTATTGCCAGTATTCCTTTTTTAAATAGAAATGTTTTGGAAGAGACAACCAAGCGACTTCTTGTTATTTCTTCTTGTCCTAGTAGGAGAAACAGAAGAAAATGACATAGGTATCACATTAACTGGAAAAAAGAATTGTCCTACAGCTTCTTTTTGTCTTTCCCTATGGTAGTGTCCAAGATGTAGTGAGTACCAAGAAGTCAAATATGTCCTAGAAAATGCTACTTTCAGTAGCCTTGAATCCTGACAGTATTTTTCTGTAAGCTAAATTAAGGCATCTCAGTTTCAGAATTCATTTCTGAGAGATTTTTTCTTGTGACAACCCCAAACGGTACATCTGGGAAATTGTCTGTCTCCGCTGCCAGAAGGTATGAATAAATAAATATATTTAAGGTGTTGGTGGGAAGCAAACTTCGTAAAGACTATGGATGAAACATGTATGAGTAGGAAATACATATGTTGATGCATATGTCTGTCTCCTATCTTTCCACTTCTGTTCATAGCTACTCTTCACTGAATGCACTTTGGAATCACTCTGAACCAAGGATTGTGACCCTCAAAGTCTTGGCCACCCCATTCGTCTGCTGGCTGATGTTGAACAAGTCATTTTTTTATGCCTCAGTCTGTAAAACAAAGATGGCAATTCTGTCTTTCAGCATGAAATGTTTCGGGCCTAGAGAGAAAAAACGATTGTAAGAGAGATGCTGGCATTACTTTTATGCTTCTGATAAGATCATCATGCTTCTTTAATTACACAGTAGATCTTTCTTGTTCTCTAAGGGGTTTTACTCTAATCTGCTCTGGTCAGATCTGTTAGACTTTACAATGTTACAGTTCCTTCTCATCTAATACATCTCAAGACATCTGAGAGAGCCTTGGAAATTGGTGGCACAGTAATAATGGTGGTGGTGAGAGCTGGAAAAGTGCTGCTTCTGTAGACAAGTATTAGTTTTTTGAAAGTAACCACATGTGAAGGTCTATAAAAATGCAGGCTCAGAGCCAGCAGAACCAGGCTCTCAGCAGGTATAGATGTGTGTAATCCTTCTTAAAGCAAACTGTCCCAGAGCCTCCTGAAATGGTTTATAGAATGAGAAAGATATATAGCTGGATATAGGGAGCACCACACTCCCTGTTTCCAGTAATATCAAACTTATGTTTATCATTTTATCCTTTACACAAATAGTCATGCTTTTGAACTGTACGTTTTATGGCCCTGAGAAAGTCTAGAAAAGACTAACTGTCTCTGCATAAGCAACCTTTAAGTTTACTGGTTTTCCTCTTAATTTATTATTCTAACACTAATTCATATAGATGAATCACTAATTTATGCTGTGGCATAAGCCAGTTAGCAACTGCATAAGAATTATTATAAGAAAAGTAGCTCTCT
The DNA here is from genome assembly GCA_013397055.1 of Pachycephala philippinensis. Taxonomy (NCBI): domain Eukaryota; kingdom Metazoa; phylum Chordata; class Aves; order Passeriformes; genus Pachycephala; species Pachycephala philippinensis. Next base: position 134,353 of record VWZT01000880.1, read on the forward strand.
CTCAGTATGTTCACTTGTGTCCATTGGTGGCAAATATGATTGAAATTTCCATTTCTAGCATCTGCTCATTCTAGTATCTGTTGCAGTAAAATTAAATCCATTTGATGTTCAGCAACTGCGTTTCACAAAATGAGAATATTTTTACTTGATTGATACAGTCTAATAGTCATTAACAAGGAAGTTTGAGAAAAGCATTAGGCAATACTTGAAGAGAGTTTGGTTTGCCTTTGAGTGCTGTTTGGTTAAACATGACATTGATATTTTAAGGCTTGTTGGGAAAAGCTTGTCTCTTCTTGTTACTGTCTTAATTTCTTTTCGTTGTGCTATTTTTGCTTCTTTGCTCCCATTTAATGCCATCCTGCTGCCTCACCTAATGACACAAACTAATAACATTGCAAAAGAACTTTCTTATCTAATTTACATCAAGCTGCATTAGGATTCTGGTTAAAATACCTTAACGGTTGTGGAGAATGAAGTCTCTGAGCAATCCTCACAGGGGCTGAGTAATCAAACGTAATTATTAACTAGTGTAGGGCTGCTATTGTAGCTTAAATGTTTGTGTGTATAATTTCAAAGTACGTTGCACATAATCAGATGTTCAAGATTATTTCCATTTCAATGAGTTTTATTCTTCTTTAACATACAGATAAGAAAGACAGGAAGCTCTTTAAAAAATAACATGAAGTATATTTATTTATTTATATTTGGGATGAGGGGAATGTCCCATATTTTGTAAAAAACATCTTTCCACATAATTATTAAATCTGTGCTTACACATTTGTGAAATACTAGATTATTTTCTTCTCAGTATTGAGTAGTAACACACTGACAAAGTTATTCCAGCTAACATGGAAGCAAGTACAGAATATGCTGATAAGAGTGATTTGGAAGTGAGGGATGAGTAAGAATGTATGTAGAACTAGATGGTGGCAAGAAAAGTGTGAGCAAGGTCTGGAACAAGGGACTGAGGTATTTGGGCCTTGGACAGCTGCAGAAAGCAAGAGACATTGGGTTTGGCTTGAAAATAATTTATTAGAAAAAACTTTATTTATCGTAAGTTATTACAATCACAAGTCTGGGTAAAATATTTGCAGCAGAAAACTACTTTGCTCACACTTCTCTGCATCTCATATTGAACCTATGGTTTGTTGTTTCGTTCATGTCAAGGAGAATTGTTGCGGTGAGCCATGACCATGGTAATGGTCAGCCAAGCCAGAATGCCCACTGGTTTGATGCTACAGCATCTCAAGGGCCCTGAGCCTGGTCATTGGCTACCACCATCTCCGTCCTTCTCCCTCTATTTGGTTCCTCTTTAAGAAAGTTCGATGTTATTCGGTTGCTGATTGGCCCCTGTTAACCCTCCCCACCTGCCCCTTCTCCCATTTGCAGTATTCCCTTTCCCCTGCCCTTTGTAACGCCCCCTAGTCACAGTTTAATTGGCTGATGTGTGTTTTCCCCTCTTTGTTGTAGGGGTATAAAACCCCATCTCACCCTCATTTTTTGTCTTTTCTCCGTTTCTCTGTACCCCCTCATGGATTTCTGTTACCCGGTCCTCCAATAAACCCTTTCCTGCCCCCACCAAGAAGCTCCTCCACCTCGTTCCTCTCCTCCTTGGCGTGCCCTTATCATCGGTAGGCAACGTGAACCCGAGCTGCGACCTCGCCTGCCCTCCCGCGCAGCAATCTTCCCCCGTCCGCCCTCCAGAGCAGGCAGATTCCCCAGTGCCATGGGACAGCTCTGCTAGCTGGGAGTCGAGGCAGCGCGGCAGAGAATCATACCAAGACTGATGATCCTTATCATCATTATGTGACATACAAAGAATAGAAATATGTTTGCATGTATAACTATATAATTACTACAAAAAATTTATCCCTGTCTTAGGACTGTGAGGGAAAAATTGGAAAGATATTCTTGGGTAGTTATTTTAAACATTTCAGGAATCTATAACCATTGCTACTGAAACCATTATCTCAAAACACATCATAGTAATAAAATCACAATTATGGTTGTAAAAGACCTCTCATATCATTGAGTCCAACAGTTAACCCAGCACCGATATGTTTCGCACTAAACTATGTCCCCAAGTATCACATCCACTTATTTTTTAAACATTTCCAGGGATGGTAATTTCATCAGTTTTCTAGGCAGCCTGTTCAATGCCTGAATGCCCTTCAAGGGAAGAAACTTTTCCTAAGATTTAATCTAAACCTCCCTGGTACAACTGAGGCCATATCCTCTTGTCTTGTCACTTGTTACCTGGGACAAGAGGCTGAATGACACCTTGCTACAACGTCCTTTCAGGCAGTTAAGCAGAGAGAAATCAGGTCTCCCCTAAGCCCCCTTTCTTCCAGGCTGACAGGCCTGCAGTTGCCTGGATCTTCCTTCCAGGCCTCCTTGTAGATGGGTGTCACATTTGCTGACCTCCAGGCAACTGGGAACCCCCCAGTCAGCCAAGAGTGCTGACAAATGAGGGAAAGTGGCTTTGTGAGCTTTTCCACCAGCTGCCTCAGTACCCTTGGGTGGATCCCATCCAGCCCTGCAGACCTGTGCATGTCTAAGTGGTGTAGCAGGTCAAAGACCATTTGCCCTTGGATTTTGGGTCCTCATTCTGCTCCCTGTTCCTGTCTTCCGGCTCAGGAGACTGGATGCCCTGAGGACAACTGGTCTTGCTGTGAAAGGCTGAGGCAATGAAGGCATTAAGTACATCAACCTTTTCCTCATCCTTCATTACTACTTTTCCCCACACTTCCATTAAAGGGTGGACATTCTCCTTAGCCTTTTTTTTGTTGCTACCACATTTATAAAAACTTCTTTCTTTATTTCTTTTTGCAGCAGTAACCAGATTAGGTTCTGACTGGGCTTTGGCCCTGCTGTTTTGTCCGTGCATAGCTCACAAGATCTTTGTAGTCTTCCTGAGTGGCCTGACTCTTCTTCCAAAAGTGATACATTCTCTTTCTTTGTCTGAGTTCCGGTCAAATTTCTCTGTTCAGCCAGGCTGGTCTTCTTCCCCATCAGTTTGTTTTTTAGGCACATGGGGATGGCCTGTTCCTGTAGATTTAAGATTTCCTTCAGGATGCATGTCCATCTGTGAGGGACGCCTTCACTCTACCAAACTGCCTCCCAAGGGACTGTCTTGGCCAATGTTCTGGAAAGGCAAATGTCTACCCTCCAGAAGTCCCAGGTGGCAGCTCTGCCTATTCCCCTTCTTACTTCCCCTAGAGCAGAAAACTATAATTTTTGTGTGCTCAAGATGGCCTCCACCCATCAGATCACCCACTGGTCCTTCTTTGTTTACAAACAGCAGGTTCAGAGGGACACCTTCCTTATTCAGCTCCCTTATCAGCTGTGTCAAGAAGTTACCTCCCACACTCTAGGAACCTCATGGAACTGTTTCCTTTCTGCTGTATTGTTTTTCCTGTAGACATCTGGCAAGCTGGACCAAAGGCTTGCAAATATGAGACTTCTCCCAGCTGCTTATGGAACATTTCATCTGCCTCTTCATAGTTAAGTGGTCTATAACACACTTCCACCAGGATATCTGCCCTGTTGGTCTTATCCCTGATTTCTACCAGTAAATACCACGATCAAGCTCCAGACAATTATATGCTCACTAACATACGGGGCTATTCCACCACCTCCCCTTCCTTCCCAATACTTTCTGAAAAGTTTACAGCCATCCATTGCAGCAGTTTAGCTGTGCAAGTAGTACCACCACGTCTCCATTATGGCAATTATGCATATCTTTTCTGCTGCACCATGGCTTTTCGCTCCTCCTGTTTGCTGCCCATGGTGGGTGCATGGTGTAGATGCTCTTCAGTTGGGCTATCAATCCTGGCACCTTTTTTGGTGGACAAGTTCTAATTCCTGCATGACAATTCGCCAGTGTGTCTGTGGTTTCCAACATCAATAACCCCTGGATCCTTGCTGCCACACAAATGTCCATTGCTTACATCTACCAAGACAGCAGACTGAAGTATGTTCCTTGCACACTGTCCCTCAAACAGTGGTGTCCCACAAATGGCCCTGTCTCTAGTGATTCTGTTTATATCCTCTTCCTCCTCTTATCTAGGTTAAAGCTCTCTCAAGTGAGACCTGTGAATTCCTGAGCAAATATCCTTTTTTTTCCCTTTGAGACGGGTACCCTACCTGTTGCCAGCAGGCTCAGTGTCATGTAAACAAACCCGTGATCATCTTTTGCTCAATCTTCTCATCTTTCATAAGAATATTTTTGCATACTAATTAACTAATTAAGAACAAAAGTATGTTTTGTGATAAGAATGCAATGAAGAATTTCTAATGTCTCAGCATTCATGGCTCATCTGTTAAAAAATGTGAGATTTACACCATATTTAATTTGGGGAACCAGGTCAGATGTGCATGTCTATGCACTAGGTTCTATTCATTTACCTTCTTCATTCAGTTCTACTTAGTTTCATTATAGAATTTTATTACCAAGTGATCCAGCTCTGATGTTAAAAGTGACATAAAAGAAAGATTGTCACATCCAATTATCATATGTGTTCTCTGAGAGATTTATTCCTGCTCTACATGTTCTAGCCCTCTAAACTAAAATTATGGATGATGGCTCAACTTACCAGTACTACTAAGCGTGAACTTTTTTCTGCCACCTCTTGATGACCTCTTAGTCTACTTATTTAATCTTGTACCAGCTTAACATAGTTTTGGTTTAGGCAACTTCTAGCATAGATCAGATAAAAAAATGATAGCCTAATGCACCAAAAAACTTACTTCATCCATTGGCAAGATTGCAGCAAGTATAGTGAATATAGACCAGAAAAAATAGAGCAACCATATCTCAAAAGACCATGCCAGACAAATATGAATATCAAGAGCTTATTATATATATATAGCAAGATATTTTTAAAAGACTAAAACCAAGTCCAAGTTTTAACGTGTTTTCTATTCTGAAAAGTAAATACTATAAAACTAGGCAGATGTATGGATTTTAATGGCATTAAATAACACTAGTAAATCAATTTTGGAATTATTTTCATATTTTGGGGTGTAAAGAGCTTTCAAAATCTTATTATCCTAGGTTATTCGCATAACAGTTATTAGTGTTTTCTCTGAAGAGCACAATAACAGAGCTCTGAGACAGCTGTTATGCTGCAACCTCCAGTACGAGGGTTTTCTCATGTTAAAACCCTCCATGCGCTAAGCTCCAAATTGAGAGGAGCATTTTTCAACCATCAAAGTCTTTTCTATTTTTGTCCCTTTTAAGCTCTTTAACCTGCTACTGCCTTAATTCCAACCAATAAAAATAATCTTGATTGATGTGACCAACTTTAATTTGGTGAGGGGGAAGGGCAGAGAAAGGGAGCAATTTCTAGATAATCTGCAAACTCACTGTAGTAAATTGGCAGTTACTGTGACAAGAAAAAAAGGAGAAATATTACAGTATGATCTCACTCAAGGCATTTGTTCACCTTTGTCTAGGAAGAAAACATGTTAAGGGTAATAAATGTTTTCCTAGTCAGGTAGGTTAACTGATGTATCCCCAGACATGCAAATTTGTTTATTGACTCTAAATTATCGAGAGGGACCAGTGTCAAATACTGAAAAAACAGCAGAAAGCTGAACCTAATAATCATTATTTAAATAATACTTCTCTGCAGTTGGATAGCACTTATTTTAATTTGTTCAAAGCATTAAACCTTTAACTGCTCAAGACTCTGCTATCTTCTGCTTAAAGTAAGCTAATGATTTTGATTTCCTTAGAGCTGGAGACTTCTACCAGACTTTGTTTAAAAACATAATCCTATTTTGAAATTAGAACCAAATCTGAAAAGCTCTGACATCTTTTCAAAAGTTATTCTATGTGTTCTACTTTAAACTTCAATGTTATTGGGGGGGCTGGGAGGGAGACATAAAGCAAAATTTAAAAAGGTAGAAATCACTAACCTGCCTTTATCTTTTTTATTTTCCCAATCAGTTTTAGTTTCAATATTTATTGACATATTCAAAGACAACTATATTGTAGCAATATGGGTGTTTGAGTGGACAGGCAAAATTCAACTGAAAATGAATTGTGAAGAAATTGAAAGTCGAATTGCAGATAGATATGGATCTGCTTTATCAGGGATTTAAACATGAGTAAAATCAATTTTCAAAGTGTTAAAATTACTCTTCATGCTAGAGAATTAACTAATTAAGACTCTGAATGATTTTAGAATAATAAAAAAAGGATAATGTGTTAAAGGTAGGCAGGCATCATAAAAAGGAGATGCTTATTCACAACAAACATGCATTTTTATTTTGCCTCCCTTCTCAGATAATAACAATAATATTAGTGATTTCTATGAATCTTGTCTACATGAAATTGGGCCTCGGAGTCCCAGCCATGGAGCAGAATCTAGTAGTTGCTCTACACATGAAGTGTTTTTGACTCCCAAAGGGCTTACTTTGCCTCATTATCTCCAGTGAAAGTCATTGGAAGCACACCAGTTGAAACCTGGCCAGACACTGTGTAATCATAGAGTCATAGACTCATAGAACAGCCCAGGCTGGATAGGACCTTGCATGTGGTCCAACCTTGCATGGGAGCTTAGCTGAGAGGCTTATTTACCATCTTTCATTTCCCAGACTAATTCTTGATATTCTGCATCACATGTTGGTGCAGTTGTGGCTCCTGCTAGCTAATATTAAAAGTATTGATAATAGCAGGATGGAAAAGTAAAGAAATAGGATGCAAAACAGCAAGATGCCACAGAGAATTGAAATATGTTTTTAATGATTAATTTAAACAGAAGGATCAAGTGAGTTTAATGGGAGATGCATGTTTTCAACATCTGCTACTTCAAATATCCATTTCAGCCATATGTATGTGAAAAAATGTAGTGGCAAAGATTTTCTTTAGAGAATCAAACCATTCAAGCTAAAGGGGAGTGCAAGGCATATTTTCTTTCAACTGAAAAACCTTGTCTGGCAACTTGATGTTGCCTACCAAAGAAGAAATAAAATCTAGCAACTACAAATAATGTTTGAAAATTTACATGGAATATTTATCTTTCAGAATATTAACAAACCTGTAAAGATCAAGAGAACATGATGGTGGCACACAAATTACAGAATAACTACTGATCACAGAAGGGAAGAAGAAACTAAAAATGAAAAAATACATATTGATAATCAGATTTACACCATTGAAACTATTCTCAAGTCTAGGATTTTCCAATAGGGATCTGACTAAAGAATTGGGATAGCACAGATTTGTGGAAAAAAGAATTTAAAAAAATTAAGGTTTAGTTCAGTAATGTGAAAAAATTATTTTTATTTTAGTTATAAATATTTTTAAAAGTTGTCATTTGAATAATTTTTACTTGTACCCACAATATTGTTTTAAAATTTAAAAAGATTCAAATAGATTTATTTTGAATGGGTAAGCATTCTTAAAAACATTACACAAAATCTTTACTCTTATGAAGTGAACCATAAATTAAAAGAAATTTAAGCAAAAATTTCTTCATATTCTGAGTTTTCCAAAGGACGCTAAGATGAAGACAAAATTTTTAATTCTTGGCTCTCACATATTGACAGTGCTCCCACTCACCAGTTCAGCTGGTGTATTGAAAGAATACTTTTGATCTCCTCAGTAGTTTACTCTTCATGGAGGTGGGCAATGAAATACGTGCTATGTTTAGACATGATCAGAGCAACTGTGACTTTGTTATCAACAGCAGCAAGATGTACTAATTAAGCATGCCTGCTGCCATAAACTAAGTGTTGTACAAGAATTTAAACCTTCTTCTTAGTTCTAGTGCTTTCCTGATGTTTCTTGATGCTATGCTGCTCCTTGAAGAAGGTAGGATATATTATTATTTTCTTCTCTTCACTCCTCCACCTCACTTGTCATAGTGTCTTAGAGGCTATGCAGATTAATTTATTTCTTCTGTCATATTCGGGCTTCATGGGATCTGCCATAGACAGCTGACTGCCAGTTTGCCATTCTCTCCTACTTGTTATGGTTTTAAGAATATCCTCATATTAGTTTTTATTATAATTCATTTTTTTTCCATCATATAATATGTTTTATATGAAAGTACACGTTTGATACTAGTATTCCCTTGTATCCTTACTTTGTGCTTCCTAGGTGGGTTGCATCTCTTAGGGTATGACTGCTTTGTGGTTTTTGGTTTAGGGATCAGTAAGATCCAGATGCACGTAGTGGGCCTATTTCACAACCCAGGTAGATCAGTAAGTTTTTGTAAAGATACTGAACTTCAAAAGCCACTTTACTTCATGCACATTTTCTTCTACACATTTTCTTCATTCTTCATGTGTTGTGAGGATACCCAGATGATCTTGAGATATATTGTTAGGAATGTAGCTGTAGAAAGTCTTCCTGTTTGGTTTATAAATAAATTAACTTTAGATTGAATTCTGTATACTGAGTTTTTCAGCATCACAAGTTCCATCTTCTGCTGAAAATTTCTATTAAGTTTTTCTTTTCTATATGAAAAAGTAGAAGAGATGTGGATATTCATTAACATTTTGGCTGGAGAATTCATCAGAGAGTGTTATATAGGAGGGAAATGAATGCAAAAGACAACAATCTCTTTTTACCTCTGATTCCTCTCGGTCCTTTGTGAAGGAATCTCGAATTAATCTATTTTTGCCTCCCAATTACCGTTTCTCATTTTGCTTATGCTAATGTATCTTCAGTTATTACAGCTTCCAGATGAATACTACCGGTGTATGACTACAAACTTTACAAGTGATAGATTTAGCCTCCTTTGGTTAATATCTTTGCTGCTCAGTGGCATACCACTGAAAAAAAGAGGGTTTAAGGATTTCAGAGAAGCCAAAGTGGCAGAACTGTTTTATTCAGTTACGTTTTGCTATTTCCAGCACTTCTTTGGTAAACTGAGTATGTCTCTAGCTGAGCTATAATGCTAGGTTTCAACAGAGGGATTCGTGACCCTTGTGATAAAACTAAAACCATCTTACTTTGAAGACATAACAGCAGATTATTTCTAGCTGAACAAAATGATCTGTGAAGCTGCTGTGATGCATGATGCCAATGTGGAACTCCAAGAGTTTAGAAGAGTCTATCTCATAACCACCATAAATATTCATCCCCTGGGATTAGTCAGGCATGCAACACAATATGTCATGAAATTACTTTTGCAAGCTAAAATGGGTATTAGTGATGAATTTGCCTCAAGGATACATGTTTTCATCAAGATTTACTGGAAAAGCCATCTGAATGATCAGACTTGAAATACCAGAGTCAAACATCTTTTACATGCACAACTTGCATGTCTGTGTTCCCAGACAAACACCAAGGCAAAAATCAAGTTATTTTTTACAGAAAGGGCTTTCAAGGAGTTTTGCTCTTTTTTGCTTCTCTGCTTTTATCAGATGAGATTTTTCTTCATTTTCATGTTGTAAGTATACAAATGAATTGTTTTACTGTCTTCACACAAGGTTTCCTGTTGTTGTCCTATTCCTATAGTTGTTTCTTCTCTGATTACCTCCTTGAACCCTTTACAAAATTTCTACAGCCTTTCCCTATTTATAAACTTGCCCCCACCTAGCCTTCTTTCATGACCTGGAATTTTTATAAATATAAATACATATTCATCAGGGTGTGCATATTTGGATGGAGAAGTGTGAAGGTAACTGTGAAAGCATGTGGAAATATTAGGCATATAAGAAATCCTTAAAATACAGTGAGACTAACCTTTTTGGACATAAAGTAGAATCCTTCCTAATCCCAGCACTGCTGAGGGCTCAAGCCAATCAATTAAACTAATATAAATTACAGTGTTATTGCGAGAAAGAATTAGTTTGTGTTTCATGTGATTTACATTTAATTGCATTTATTCTGCTGTGGGCTTATATATATATATATCATGTAAGTTAACTTGTGTTGTCTTAGCTTTATGTGCAAACTGAGATGAAGATCAGGACTTGATTTGTCTAATTTTAACTTTTCTTCAATGCATTCTATAGAGTGTATACTTTCAGATTTGCCAAGGTATGTTTTTAAAAATCTTTTTTTTTTTTTTTTTTTTTTTTTTTTTTTTTTTTTTTTTTTGGTGAGGTTTGGCATGTTTTTACAGGTACAAAATATATGCAGTGCAAAAGTCACCTTCCTACTTCATAGATCTGACATTCAGGTGATGTATAGAAAATATTTCTCTTTTCTGGTTGTGTTAGAAGATAAATGGATGATACCATAGAAAGATTCTCCTTCTGTAACAAAAATGTCTCATTCAAAAATGTCTATGCAGTTGGTTCTTCAATAGTTCTGGAGGGCAAGAAAAGATCCAACCTTTTTTACCTCTGGCATTAAGGATGACATAATACATGTTCTTGAACATATTTAGCACACAGAAAAGCTTCGAGGAAGCTATTAGCAGTAACGGACTGCACTAAGTTTGTTGAAAATGATAGTTTGTGTAGATTTTCTCACAAAAATTTGGTTTTTGGCTTGTAAATCAAGGTAAAATAATTATTTCTTTTAATTGCAGCATTTATGTTTACAGACTTGTTCAAAAGAATTAGAGTAAGCTATTTTACTTTCAGTTAACTTCTGCAAGACATGCAAAAGATCAAAAACTATTATCTGGAATACTCCTGAATATACTGTATTTATCTTAAGATTTAGTTTATTTCTGAAACTAGAGAAATTTTCCTGCAGTTAATGCAGAAACTAGCAACAATTGTTCCTTTCATTTAAATTAATCACTGTTTTTCTTTATCCTGTAATACTGAAAGGGTAAGATACTCTGGTTTCCCATCCCACAAAAACCTTAATGTAGACCCAAAGAGGTAGACATCCACAGAGATACTGATTTTAGCATAACAATGCAATGCAGAGAAATGTGGGTTCGGCATGAGAGCTGGAGACTTGAAAGGTAGGGATACAAGCTGCAGGGCAGAGGTGGAATGATAAGAAATGAGACATAGGCTGACACTAGGAACTTTCATGGCTATAAACAACTCTCCAATAGTCAAATGCAGACTTGGAGCTGAGCAAAACCAGTTTCAGGGGCACTAAACAGAAAAAAAAATAGAAGCATTTAAAAGACAAAAAATGCATAACAAATAGGAAATTCATGTGTGATGTGAACCTACAAACTAAAAAAGAAAGTGCAAGGTGTAAGAGCATGCTGCCAAACATTTTAAAGTAACCCTAAGCAGACTCTATGTTGAGGATTTAGAAGCCATCAGCATCCCCAGCAAAGGACTTGACATGCTGTCAACTTGCGAAACCCTTCACCTGCTCAGACAGAAAGAAGCAGTGCTTCCAACCCCACTCAGACCAGTGCCCTTGACTTTGCAAACAGAGGGCAGGGAAGGGCAGGCTTTGCTATGTTCAGATGATTAATTTAAGTGGCATTAAATAAAAGGGAAAACACTAAATGTGGATATAAAACTTTATTATGATTGAAAATGTTAATAATTTTAATGAATAGTGATATTGTTAATTATTGTTGCCATGGTTTGACACTGGCCACCCAGGCACCCATGACAGCTGCTCACTCACCCTCCCTTGCTACAGCTGAGGAGAGAAAACTTTAAATGAAGGGTTCGTGAGTTGAGATAAGGACCAGGAGAAAACACTCCAAGGGCAAAACAGGTTCAACTTAAAGGTACAAAATTATTTTGTTACTAACAAAGGCAGAGGAGGATAATGAGAAGGAAAATAAGCCCTTAAAAACACCTTTTTGTCCCCCCAACCCCTCCACTCCTTCCCACCAACAGAGCAGGGAGACAGGGCTTGGGGGGTTTGGTCAGTTTGTCACCTGAGATCTTCTTCCACTGCTCAGGGAGAGGAGTCCTTCCCCTGTGAGACCGTGGGGTCCCTTCCACAGGAGACAGTTCTCCATGAACTTCTCCAATGCAGTTCCAGTCTCATGAGCAGCAGTCCTCCCAAAACTGCCACAATATAAGTCCCTCCCATGGGCAAACAGTCCTCCCAAAACTGCTGCAGCGTGGGTCACTCCTCCACAGGGTGCAGTCCTCCAAGAACAGACTGCTCCAGCCCGGAAGCAGGGGCCCCCTCTCTCCACCGGATCTCCCACTGGATCACAGCCTCCTCCAGGCATCTGTCCACTCCGATGTGAGCACCTCCCCCACGGGCTGCGGGGGGATCTCTGCATTCCCTGTGGGCCCATGGGCTGCAGGGGAACAGCTGCTTCACCATGGTCATCACCATGGCCTGCAGAGGAATCTCAGCTCCGGTGCCTCCGGAGCACCTCCTCCCCCTCCTTCTCCACTGACCGTGGTGTCTCCATGTTGTTTCCCTCACATGTTCTCACCTCCTCCTCTTATCTGGCTAGAAAAAACACTGTGCCCCCACTTTGTTTTGATTTTCTTCTTAAATATGTTACCACAGAGGCATCACCAACACCTCTAATTGGCCCAGTTTTGGCCAGTGGCTTGTCCATCTGCAGACCCATCAGGGATTGACTCTGCCAGACATGGTGGAAGCTTCTAGCAGCTTCTCATAGAAGCCACCTCTGTGACACCCCCGCTACCAAAAACCAGGCCGTGCAAAACCAACACGGTTGTCTTCATTCACTTTCTGCAATAACTAGACCTGCAATACTACTACTACTACTACCACTAGTAGTAATTTTATTGGACTGCTAAGATTGCAAATATACTAGCAATAAGTTCTTGCCTTTATATATGAGGTATGTTTCTTTTTCACCCATAAGAAGATTCTGAATGTAGGAAAAACCCACATACCTTTTCCTTTCTCATCTTTGATCTTTTGCATCAGATGGTGAGTGTGTTCTACATAGAAAATTCCTGGTGTAAGACTTGAAACCATTGTTCTCCCTAAAATGTTCATCACTTATTTCACATTGTATGACTAACTGTACAGATGGATCACCAGCTGTACCAAGCAATCTTCCTTGGTTCAGCTAAAGACAACATTATATATTCTTGGTAGCTGTCTCTCCTTTTAGTAAGAGAAAATGTGGATGGACAGTTTAAATTGAGAAAGAAAGATAACAAGTGGCTTCTGACAGCTTAGTTTATCTAATAAGAAAGAAATCCAAATAAAGTGAGCCAGGTCCATCTACAGTAGACCTGGAAATGTACAAGACTCCCTTATAGCAGTGTTTTCTGTTCCTTCAGCCAAAATTATACATCAGAGGATCCTTTATGTGTATATTTTTGTCAGATAGAGAGGAACACCAATGACCAAAGGTACTCCTCTGGCATCTTGATTAAGGCCTTTAATTAGCAATCCAGCTTGCAGTATCAGGCAAGCTATTGAATAGGGATGGACAAGGCATAGATGTAAACGTTGTCAGGTAAAACGGAGCTTTATATCCCATCAGTGGCACTAAAGCTGCTGTGCTAGTGTTGTATTGTTGCAGAAACAGAGACATACATCACTCTATTCATGCCCAATAAGTTAGACATTTGCTCTAGATACCTCTTCATTTCATTCCACATTTATTATTCCCTCTTCTTTACAATTGATGAGTCTTAAGTAGGTCGGGTTACTGAAGAAGCCAGCTGCAGTACTCTGTACACTCTGATTTACTTAAATTAATTATCTGAACATAGCAAGCCCACTAAGGCACTCTTGCATGAAGTAGTGCAGAAAAAAGAAAAAAAAAAAAAAGAAGTTGTTAGACTGGAGAAGAGGATATCAGAGGTCAGGTCATACACAGAGCTCTGCAGGATCTGTGAATAAGCAGACTATTCACTGCTTTCTGTCATGGCTTTTATAATGGTGAAGATGTGTTTTATAAAGCCTATTCACTTGGCATTTAATTTACGGTCTCTGCTGCATTTACAGCCACAGATGTCTGTAGCTATGATTCCTCCTCCTATGTATGTTGAATCGTTTCTCAGCAATTTCATTATATTTACTTCTGTGTTAAATATAACCTTAACTAATTGTACTCTTCCTAAACAAATTTTAAATAACAGAAGTTTCTCAGTCTACAAAAACATCAGTGACAATTTAGAAGCAGTCAGCTGTCCTCTTCAAGAAATGTCTGGAGGTGACCTGAGAACAACTCTGATGATTGGTTCGTTTCAGTGATATTTTGGTTGACTTTGCAAACATTCAGTTTCACATTTACTGGTAATTTATTAACTCCATCACTGGTCATTTTCCTAGATGCGTGCCTATATCAGCATGGCATGTGTCTTAAGCTTTTCCTCACTGAAAACCTTTTTCCAAGCTTTTCTGCAGTGATGCAGAAAATTCTACAGAAATTCTCTCTATGGTGAGCTTATTCCACTGTTTCATTGTGTGCAGTGTTATAAACTGTCTTCATAGTATCAGAACATCCTGCACTTTAACTCACCATTTCATACTGATATAGGCAATAAAAAATGGCACTTTTCTCTGTTGCTTTAAAGGAGAGTGCTAAAAGAAATACAGCTCCTTAAGACATGAATTCAAGAACTTATCAGACGTTTTCTAGGCCAAACAGTTCCAGTTTCTTAGCATTTTCTCACACACAGCCATTCCTATTAAACACAGCTGTTCCTGTTGACTCTAGACTCATTATGGTTGATGTACGTATTTTCTGAAACATGAGATCCAAGAGAACTACAGAACTGTTACGAAAGCTTGTGCTATGTGTCCTGCTGTAGTGCTTACTACAGAATCTTGTCCTTGTCCTTACAGAACTGTGGTATATTTTTTTCCATACAGTTTTTCTAGCATGGTAAGATTTGAGTTTTGTCCTGATTCCTACTGCACAGCTAGTCCCTTCTGGCACCATGACCCCTGTATGGGAGGTTGAAATTTTCTTTGTGGTTGAAAATCCTTGGGTTTTTAGAGCAACAGATATTCAGAAGAGAGCTTTAACATGCAGTGATTATGTATACATTAATTCTTTCATAAATCTGTAGCAGCACAAATTTATCTGGAAATTTGTAAGATTTCAAGGGCAGTCTTCTCTTTCCATGGGGAAGGGTGACTCAGGCAACTCCCTGCCATGTACTGTAGTATATGCGCTGTTTGAGGGTTTTCCCTCCAGGCCAGGTGCAGGCTCTCTTGGGCTGCTGCTTCCTATCCAGGAAGCGGCCAACTCACGTGGATGGAGCACGCTGGGCAGAGCCGGCCCAGCGGAGATGCCCTTGAAGGGTAGCGCGCGGAGATAGAAATCAAGAGTTGCGAGGTGGGACTCTTTGACAACCTCCTTTAATAGAACAGCCAACGGGGCAACAGAACAATGCAGAGTTCAGGAGAAATCCCCAGGCAATGGCTTTGGGACAGGGTATTTGAAGGAGCCCGGATAGGGGAGGAGAAAAGGGGTACAGCAAATCAGCATCAGACAAGAGGGTGTTAACAAGGGTACGGGGACCAATTAAAATGCGAGAGGGGAGGGTACAACATATGGCAGCAAACCAGGAACTGAAGGGGGGGAACAT